>CM067372.1:51683989-52111489 GCA_034401795.1 Chaetoderma sp. LZ-2023a
CGATTTTCCCTTAAATATCTTGAAGGAGTGATAAAAAGTACGGAAAGCTGATATTTTTCATATTTGCTAAGTCGAAAGACGGCAGGCATAACTCCATTAAAAATTGACGCATACGCCTGAAACTCGAAGTTGTTCTGTAACTTCTCATAACAAAGCAATGTACCAATTCTCAGTTGAATACCTTGAAGGACTGCGAAAAAAAGTGCCGGAAACCAACTGCGACAGATGGACAGACTGACAGATGGATGGACAGACGGAGTGCAAACCTATAGTACCCACCACCAATCCAACCCCCCCCCCCCCGGTTTTACCGGTAGGGGACTAATTAACCCATCTGCTTGCCCTAAACAGCCTGATTGATCAATCCGATATAAAGATCTCAAATTTGTATTTAGCAGCCACCAAAACCTATATATCACCATTTTCTCTGTCTAAATCTATCAATCATGATAGGTGCTCAATTTTGATTGGTCAACAGAAAAATAGCAGCAAGATAAATTTACCAATCCAGTTCTCTTGAACAAACTAACAAAAACTCTAGTTCATTTGATGATGTTTCTTGAGTCTTAAATAAATCTGCCAAGGTATTTCAAGAAGACTTTTAATGTATTTCTAAAAATAGCACAAAATCTAAGATGACCATTGAGCAAATAGACCAATTGGCTTACATCGTCATGCCATATTGATGCTTTCCGCCAAATTAAATTGTAAACAGGCCAGTGGCTCTAGCAAAGAAGCCATTTAAAAGAAAATGTTGGTGATGACAATGAACTTGTTATGGCATAAGCAACTTGAACTTTTCAGCCAGTTGAGCTAATGAATGCGCTGGGGAATATCAGTAACCAAGTGACATCAAAGACAAGGAATAGCAATGCACAAAATATATACACATCGCTAAGGAATAATAGGGATTGTTATGCATACAGTCATAGACTGATGAAAATTGAGCGTAGCCATCACATGTGATGAGGCAAAGAAATAAAAATAGCAATATAGTCAATATAGAATATCCTACGACAGCAACCGTACCTGAAATTAGAGTGCCATCTGGTACCAAAGATATTAACAGATTTTGAGTAGACATCATTATAGATAAGTCCTGAGTAGACAGCAAAAAGGCCCATCAGCATAATCAAATAGCGCCCATTATAGAATGTGATGAAAATCTGGCAAGAAAAATCAATAATAGTCTTATAAATGGATATGCATACAAAACTGATTCAGGAACCAGATTCCTTTTCAAACAGATGCTGTTTTTAATATGTGTAAGCTTCCAGTCTTATCTCATTACCTACATGTGCCACATTTATCCCAAAGAAAAGTAGGTATTTTCACAATCGTTGGTCTAAACTCGATCTAATTGATATTTATCATGTGTTTATCAAACAGAAAATGGGATTAATGATAAATATGTCCATGCATAAGTGTTTATAAGGAATAATCTAAAACAAGTATGATGATCAGAGATTGTGGAAATCCAATCTCCAGCCCCACCCTCCATAATGCGATAGAATAAAGTAGAATAAACTGTGTCTATCAGAGCTGTATTATTATGACCACGAGGACATTGAATTTTCGACTCCACGATCAAAAGGGCTGTTCAGGTGCTCACAATGGAACATACATGTAAGGTCATGGTTGACAATGGCTCCTTATAATGTACTGTAGAATTTGAGTTATCATTAGGAGAAAAGAAATTTCCATAACTGGGTCAGCTTGGATCTTTTATCACAACATAAATAGGATTCTTCAGACACCAAATAATTTTGGTAAATAACACTTCAATAGAACATCGGTTGTCATCAGTAAACATAATAACATTTCTTTAATTATATAACAATAATTTTTACATTTGTACGTCTGTAGCATTGAAGGGGCGCTGCTATATATTATATTATGAAACATGGTATAAAGCTTTTGCTTATGTTTAATGATATGATAGCATAGACTATAATATACTACATATTTAGCATGGTCAATCTGTACTTACATCACTCTGTATCTTTGCCTTTACAATGGCTTTTTCTTTAACCACCAACATAAGACCAAACAAAAACATTAGCACTCCATGGCCGGCATCGCCAAACATCACAGAAAACAGGAACGGGAACGTGATGGTGAAATACAGTGCTGCATAAAGAAAATCACACATTAGAACATCAATAACGTCCCATTAGAAATCTGTTAAAGCTACTGGTTCAGGCAAAACCACTATCTCAGATTAGTCTCTAAGCTATATAACTCGTTTCACTATCTAAATACAAGACCATCTGAGTATTTAACAACCAATAAAACGATGTGCTATCACCGTTCCAGCGATCGTCAAATACCGCATTTCAGCGTTGTCAATCGATGATTTAGCCATTTTGCTCGTCTTCCCGAAAAACGGAAATGGAAGAGGGAAATCCAACACACATCACGTGATGTTAATACCAGCGCTTGTATTTCCTCATTTACTTTCGGTTTCGTTTTAGCTTTTCTTAACGACTGATATGCCTGCTGCAAAATTATGTAATCGACTGTATTTTAACAGTCACAACTAAAAAATCCTCAAAAACATTTCAATAATTTTCTATTCCTAGAAATAACAATTGATTCGTGAATTGGTCCACATATGATACTTATCGCGCAGGTAAGCCGATGTCATGAAAACTGATAACTCTTGACAAATTGATATTCTGCACACGCGATTCCTACAAACATTTAGCGATTTCTTTTGTTCCTGGGATTTAACAAAATAATGAAGAGACGACTAAAAAGAGGTTGTCAGAATAGATTTAACTTTGTTAGCATTGTAGCATTGAGGGCATCAGCTGTCATGATATGCGTAGTGATAAGAACTTCGTGTAAATCAAGAGTCAATCCTCCAGCAGCGAAGCGTCTGAAGACAGTTATCCAGAGACTAATTGATCTATGCGTAAGTAGGCCAGGTAGAGGTTTCAGATTGATCGCTCAAACAAATAAAAACTAGATTGAGCCGTTCAGTTTTTAACTTTAATTAACACCACCAGCCCACAACCCACAACCCCAACCCCGGGGGAGGGGGTCAAATGTAAATGTCCCTTTGCACTACACAATCATATCATTCATATGGGTAACTCAATTGGTTGAATTTCGTCCAACAGTGTCAGAGGAGTTGTATCATTACAACCAATTTCATAACCTTTTGACCCCATTACCACCACTTGGGGATGGGGCCAAATGTAAATGTGCTCACCCACTCCACATTGATATGATAAACTCACATACTAAATCTGTTTGAATTCCGTTCAATGGTTTCGGAAGAGTTGCATTACAATCAATTTTGTGACATTTTGACCCACACCCCACCCACCCCTGGGACGGGGCCAAATACAAATGGGCTCATGTACTCCACATTGACATTACAACCAATTTCATAACCTTTTGACCCCATTACCACCACTTGGGGATGGGGCCAAATGTAAATGTGCTCACCCACTCCACATTGATATGGGAAACTCACATACTAAATCTGTTTGAATTCCGTTCAATGGTTTCGGAAGAGTTGCATTACAATAAATTTTGTGACATTTTGATCCACACACCACCCACCCCTGGGACAGGGCCAAATACAAATGGGCTCATGTACTCCACATTGATATGGGTAACTCACATACCAAATTTTGTTGAATTCTGTCCAACGGTTTCGGAGGAGATGCATTACAATCAATTACTGCAGGTAAAAATTTGACCTTCTGACCCCGCCCCCATGCCCAGGGGCGCAGCCAAATGTAAATGGCCTCTTGGACTCCGCAATCATATGGGTAACTCACATATCAAATTTGGTTGAGTTCCTTCTAACGGTTTCAAAGGAGTTGCATTGCAAGTGATTTGACCTTTGATCCCTGTCCCGGCCCCTGGGGGCGGAGCTAAATCTAAATATCGTCTTGGAAAGAGGAATCCTATGAGTAACCCACATACTGGTACCAAATTTGGTTGAATTCCTTCCAATGGTTTCGGAGGACGTTCATTACGTGTACAATTAATTGTGTGACCTTTTGTGAAATCTGCTTGGTTGATGGTGGCCAGGTTTTAATGCACTGCCTTAGTCCCTAGTCATACTTCCCAGATTTCAGCCCGATCCTTTCTGCAATTCAGGAGAAGTAATTTTCACGAAAATTAGGTGATCCAAGATGGCCGCGAAGCATTTGGCTCATCAAGCGCTAACACTTTGTTCAGCTGGTGCTCTAGATGTTGTTTTTTGAATTTCGAATCAATCTCGCAAGCGGCTTTGGGGAGGCGATTTTTATCCCTTTAATTACCAAATTTGGTCAAGAAAATCTGAATATTTGCTTATTGAATATCCATTTGCAGGCCAAGATAAGACTATTTTTTGGAAATTTACCACTGGAATGACTGGTCTAGTTATCGATCCAGTCATGCCAGTGATAAATTTTCAAAATGTCTTTTCCTTGGCCTGTGAATGGACATTCTTCAAGACTATTGCATAGGCCAGCTTTGGCATGAAAGGGTTAAAGACGGTTCTAAAAATCGGCCAAAATCCAAGATGGCTGCTCGTCATATTTGTACATGGGCTTCGTTTGAACAACCTTGTATCCCTATGGTCCAAGGATGGTCCCTATCAAATTTGGTTAAACTCGGCCAACTGTTTCTTGAGAAGACATTAAAAATCTTATATTTATATTCAAGCTAGCCACTGGTCGCAAGCAGCCATATTGGATTTCGAGTGATCGTAGATTTCGATAGGTTTATTCCTCAGCCGTAGTCCAGATATCCTATGAACTTTAAAGTGGTCTGAAGAACAATAGCGAAGGTATCATCAGTAAACCCATTTTCAAGATGCTGCTGATGGCTGGTGGCCATATTGGATTTTGGATCAGTGCCGATTTCGATCGGTTTCTTCTACAGATCCAGCCCAGTCATCATTTGAAGTTTTAAAGCGATCCAACAAACAGTAGCACAGTTATCGTCCGGAAACCAATTTTCAAGATGACCACCCCCACCCCAAGGGCAGATCACAGTCGATTTCAAAGGTTTTATTGCACAGCCATAAACAAGTCATCATTTTAGGGTTTAATGCAATCCAAACAAGAGCTCCGCAAGCAGTGCATAATACCCCACCATGATGACAACCCAATGAATGAGAGCTATCAAAAATAATTTATTCTTCCTCAGACCCAGACCAGTCATCCTTATTAAGTGTCAAATAGATCCGTTAAACGGTCAAGGAGGTATCGTCCGGAAACTAATTTTCAAGATGGCCACCACTAACTGGCGGCCATCTTGGATTTCGGATCATCGTCTGTTTCGATAGGTTTCTTCCCAAGACATAGTCCAACCACCCTATAAAATTGTAATGCGATCCGACAAACGGTAACAGAGTTATCATCTGGAAACCAATTTTCAAGATGCCCACCATTGGCTGACAGCCATCTTGGATTTTGGATCATCATCTACTTCGATACGTTTCTTCCCAAGACCTAGTCCAACCACCCTATGAAATTTCAATGCGATCCGACAAACGGTAACAGAGTTATCATCTGGAATAAACGAAATCAAGGATTTCTTTTTTCACGAGAGAGTTGATACTTACCTCCCTAATACTTTTGATATTGCTAAATATTGGCTTTCACTCAATAAACACTCAGATTAAAACAGTTAGGTGCCCCTACTGGGCAGGGAGTCAGAGCGTAGTCTGGCGGATGCCAGCCCCACCACCGCGCATGCGCAGACTAGCACTTCCTCTGACTAATTTATTGGCTGATACACATGCAACTATAAAGAGCCTGAAGACCGAGCCTCTGTGGGGTGGAGAGGCCGGGTCCGTATCTAGGGAGGTAAGTATCAACTCTCTCGTGAAAAAAGAAATCCTTGATTTCGTTTATTTCACATCAAGAGTATACTTACCTCCCTAATACTTTTGATATTGCCAGAATTCGACAGTGAATTCGGCGGGAGGGAGGCGAGGTCAAAAGACCAGCTCATCCCTATACGCTTTTCTGCGTTTAAGGCACTTAAACTTCTGAAACTGTATGAAAAAACAGTCAGGATTTGACTAACCATCGGATAACACCCCCGATGTATGAGAGATGACCGAATGTCATATGCGCACCCCCCCCCCCCCCTCCTTCCTGGGAGGAAGAGTCGAATGACCTCAATGTCCTATACGCTCTCTACGTACAAGTGCCATGTACTACAGGACAGAGACGAAAAGCTCCATTTTCGTATACTCTCAACAATGAACCACATAAATACACAAAACCATCATCATATAAATAACGGGTAACGTGACAAGACAATCAACAATGGACAACCCATACACAAGACTGACCTTGTTGAAATGGCTGCTGACATCCTCTTCCCATTGGTGAAGATCGATGCAGTCCCAAATTAGTGGTTGTTTCCATAAATTAATTGTGAAATATATAAGCAATGAGGAAACCCCATCAAAAATATATATGCCTAGTTATTTTTTCAAAATCGACAAGGCGAGAGGATTAGAGGTGTCACGGAGATAATGGTCTGTAAAACTTGACTCACAGTGCCACTGAGCCACCGACATAATATCATCCACAGGGACCCCATTAAATAGGGCAGTGGATGTCACTACGCCGCGGACACTGTGAGCCTTGGCCACGTCAACCTGCTTCCCGGTGGCGGATTTATGGCAAAACTGAATGCATTCTACAATCCACCTGGAAATGGTGTCCTTAGAAGCCCTGCCATGGGGTTCAATATATGACAACCATAACGCTGACTGGTCGGTGCGCCACTCCGCCGTACGTTGTTTGTACCGGCGAAGCGCCCGGACAGGACACCATGCTTTAGAATTAGGATCATATCTAGTTAAAGCAGGCAAAATAATAGGTTGACCTGGATATTTCAACGACTGATTTTTAGCCAAGAAATTAATCCTAGGTAGCAGCTTAAGGCCTTCCCCTGAAACCACAAAACGGTCATCCTCGGCTGATAAGGCATGAATCTCACTCCTACGCCTAGCCGAGGCCGCAGCAATTAAAAACACAGTCTTCAGTGTTAAGAGTTTCATCGAAATGGAACTAAGTGGTTCAAACGGCTTATCACCTAGTACTTGAAGCACTAGCGATAAACTCCAAGACGGAATCACCGGTGGATTCCTTGGTCTTAGATTGCCCATGCCTTTAATTAATACATTTAATGTATTCACTTCATCACTTCCCCTCTTAGCCAAGCAAGGAATAACAGACATTAAAGCTGACTTATAACCAGCAATAGAGTTAGGCTTGAGGCTATAGGCATCATAGAGGTGACAGGAAATCAGCTACTACCTGAATAGATGCATCCATTGGATCAATACATCTTTTTGAGCACCATTCTGCAAATCTATTGATTTTATAATTATATGCTCTGGAGGTTGACCCCCTCCTGGCTTTGGCCATAAACATGGCTGCTTGCTCAGAAAAGCCCTCCTTAATTCTAGATTCCTTGACAACATCCACGCAGTCAATCTGAACATTGACGGATTGTTGTGAAGGGCCTTGCCCTGGAAGATAATATCGTCCATCAGAGGCAGAGGAACCGGATTGCAGACCAGAAGGTCCAGCAGATCCGTATACCATGATCGGCTTGGCCAATCCGGGGCGATCAGAAGCACTTGGCATTCCTCTTGTCTGATTTTCTGAAGAATTTTTGGAATCAGGATTGCTGGAGGGAATGCGTATGCATACATTCTCCCCCAGCTGATAGCTAACGCATCTGTTGCGAAAGCGCTTGGATCCGGAATCGGAGAGACGTACGTCGTCATCTTCGCATTCTTCTTCGTTGCGAACAAATCGATGTTGGGTTTCCCCCAATGGTCGAACAGACGATCCGCCACACATTGATTTAGTTGCCATTCCGTGGGTAAAACACTCATCCTTCGGCTCAATGAGTCTGCTAGCAGGTTTAACCTTCCCGGAATATGAACTGCTTTCAAGGTAATCTGGTGATCCAGACACCAACAAAGCAGTCTCCATGTCATCATACAGAGACTGGGCGACTTCGTTCCGCCCTGGCGGTTTATGTAAGTCACAACTGTTGAGTTGTCTGAACGAATAAGAACAATCTTGCCCTGAACTTTCTGTAAGAAATGTTCCAGGCCCAGGACTACTGCTCTTAGCTCCAGTAGATTTATATGTTCCTTTGACTGTTCCAGATTCCAAAGCCCTGATATCGTGGACTCTTCCAGGCAAGCTCCCCAGCCCTCCATCGATGCATCTGTATACACAGTCACCTGAGGGTGGGGAGGGGTTAGCATAACCCCCACCAAGAGATTCTCTGTGTCCAACCACCATTGCAGGTGATGAATCAGAGGCGCCAACACTGACACATTCGAGTCCAGCGAACCTGTACTCTGGGTCCATTGTGTCATGAGAAATAACTGGATCGGCCGCCTGCGTAAGGCGGCCTGAGGAATGACTGGTTCCAATGAAACCATCAACCCCAGCATTCTCAAGTAAACCCGTGCCAGGACATAACGACTGTCGCACACTGACTGAATTAATGAGATGAGTTTCTGAACTCTCTCCTGAGTAGGATAAACATATCCTGTCTCTAGATCGAAGAACATCCCCAGGTAAACAAACTTCTGGGATGGAGTCAGCTCTGATTTTGGGAAATTGATCATCCAGCCTAAGTCTGTGAGAGTTTTCAAAACAATCTCCAGACTGGCTGACAAACTTTCCCGGGTGTGCGCTTTCAACAGCCAGTCGTCTATGTACGTGTGGACTGCTATGCTTCTCCTGCGGAGGTATGCGGTGATCGCAAGAACCACACGGGTGAAAACCCGAGGAGCCGTGGAAATTCCGAAGGGTAGCACCCTGAATTCCCACTGTCTGCCCTGGAATGCAAATCTCAGGAAGCGACGGAAACTCCTGTGTATGGGGATGTGGAAATAAGCGTCCTTCAAATCTATCGACGCTGTCCACATTCCCCTCTCTAACCCCGCCAACACCGAGCGCACAGTCTCCATCTTGAAACTGGGCGTCTCTATGAACTTGTTCAATGGCTTGAGGTTGAGAATTGGTCTCCACCCTCCGGTGTTCTTTGTTACTAAGAACAGGGTTGAATAGAAGCCCGGACACCTCTGTGCCAGCTGAATAGCTCCTTTTTGTATGAGGGAATTTATTTCCTCCTCGATACACAACCTTTGATCTGGATCTCTCGGATTTGGAGTCCAGATCGGCACTAGAGACAGTCGCGATGGCGGGCCTGTCATCCAATCGGGATGATACCCGACTGAAAGCCATCGCAAGACTAAACGGTCCTGAGTTAACCGTTCCCACTCTTGCATGTGGTCGGCTAATCGGCCTCCCATCGGTCCACCTAGGGATAGAGGTGGACATAAGGAGTGCAAGAGCGGCACTGTCTCCTTTGCCAGAAACACCGGCGCGGTTCTCACCGCGGTAACCGTCCCATCAGGAACGATTACCCCGCCCAGATCCTCGCGCGCCACGACCAGCACCGCGCGCACCACGGTGCGCGGGCGGCTGCCTGGCTGACTGCGCCTGAGGAGCCTGCGCCCCCCTCGCTGCTGGCCGAATCGCACGCGGCCGAGGCCGGCGCTGCGATGGTGGTTGGCCTCTGACCTGGCCACTACCACCTCGAGCCTGCAGGGGACGATATGCAGGGGGTGCGGCGCGAACGTTGGCACGACGAAGCACCTCAAACTGTTCGCGCAGCGCCCTCTGGTTATTGACCAGAGTAACCGTCTCCTGGAGGTGTCTACATCCCTCACCTCCAAAGAGACCAGGACCTGTCATAGGCGTACGTAGTAGCCTATTGTAGAGGTCCTGGGACGGGCACAGATTATCCAAGGCAAAAGTGCGCCTTGCCCGGACACTCCTGGTCACCGCCCGTGTCATACAGTCCAGAGCCAGGTTGATACCATCCTGGATGGCTCGCTGGACTGTGACCGGACTTGGCTGGCGCGATGCGGATGCTGTTACTACCCCTTGTAACAGCTGGGAGACGTGGGACAGAGCGGCAATCGAAGCCCTCCCACTCTCCTCCGCATCACGCAACGCGGCATTTGCCGAACGCAACGCGTTCGAGCACAAGACTCCCGTGTCAGAACGGGAGCCTGGCCGCGCATCCTCACCCAAAGCCGCGCGGTCATCCACGCTCGGCTTTGGTACCACACCGTACCGCTGGTAGTCCAGGGGCACGATGCGGCAACGCCTGGCCACCTCGCGCGGGGCCTTAGCGAGACGTCCACTCGACTTAATGGACGTCTCCACCACCTCGAACATGTCAACGACATGCTCTGCCAGCGGCAGAGAAGGCATAGCGTTAGCAGTAGGCTTACCAGCTAACCACGGCCTGTGTTCACGCTGGCTAGCCGACTGCTCCACGGGCAGATCTGGTCTAACACTCACCAGCCACTGGCAAGCGTCAGACCAATCCTCCTCCGTGGCTAGTTGCGAGCGCTCTACAAGACGGGGGCCTTCGTCTTCCTCCTGAGCACAAGCAACAGAGCTTGACGGCAGATACGCTGATATCCCTGGCAAGCCAGGGAGAGCATGCGGGCCTGATAATACCGGCATGCTAATCTCACTGGTTTGACCAGGAGCAGGCGCCGTGGTAGAGCGCGGGGCATATACCGCCCCACCACGGCCCCGGCCAGCACCAGCTACACTCTCGGCAAGCCGAGGTATGCGGTACCGCTGGCCTTCAGCGCCCAGGGCCACAGTCTGAACCGTGGATTCTACCCCTGGGAGAGTAGAACCGTGGAAAAAGGCGCCTGTATTCCCCGCGAGGGGCGCACAAACGTCATATTCCATGGCCACGTCTTCAGACGGCGACCCTAACAGGTAATCATCATCCTCCTGGCCAGAAAGATTAGACTCCGGGTCAGCAAAGAGAGCTAACCCGGACTGGCCAGGGAAGGCGCCATACGAGGTACTGGCAGCCGCGGTGTGCGGATACCCCTGGACTGATGAGCAGCCCGCGGGTTCCAGCGACGACCGTCCACGGTCCCTATTGGGCGCGGCAATAAGCCTGCTGCCAGGGCCGTGGAACACCCCCTCTAATGGGGCCACCTCTGAATCTTCAAACAACGGAAGCGTACTAAGGAACGTTGATTCAGAGGTGGGGATTACCTGCTCCGAAGCAGATGATGAGGTCAATAAAGGATTTGGTCCAGGAAGCATGCCACGAAGCAACTCTGGAACCAAATCCTTGATTGTCCTCCTCATCTCTCCCAACATCTCGGTCCGGAAGGCCTCCATGTCCACCGCGGACGAGGCCTTCCTCTTACCCTTCTTACTTACGACCTCTTTTTTCAGCTTCTTTTTCTCCTCCTCCAACTTGTCCTTCGCCTGCAAGCACAAGAATTCGGACATTAGCTCGCCCCCCCAGTGCTTACATATCTCGCAATTAAGCAAGGGACCACAGGGGCTACACTGAAAACATAGATGAGGGCCAAACTTGTCCCTCAAAAATCGTCCACAGGACGCACAACCAGGTCTCTGAAAAAGGCCAAAGGACGAGGAGTATGAGCAAACTAGTTACGCTTAGAAACTAACCAACTCAAGAGAAGGAAATGATCATAAAGATCATAATTTTTATGAGAAACCAGCTTCGGACAACTTTAATTGTAATTAAAGAGCAAAGCTGATTATGACGTCATTAATCCTATGACAGGACAAAATCCATCCCAACAAACATCCCAGTGCAAGGACGAATTGTATCTTTAACCAGAACATGTGCAGAATGGACAGTTCGACTACACAAGCATCAGATAAATACTGATAACAATGGCAAATAGTGTTAATTATCTCCCTTTCTCATATCAATAATTAATACCTGACACCTTGTCTAGACAAACCATCCAACCTGATGAACTGGAGAACTCCACCACTGAACGCCTCTTAACTCTCTCCACCTCAAGGGGAAGGAATTGGATCAAGAGGGCAAAGTGAGAAGACCTTTATAATAGGCCTCCAACTCACTGGGCATAGAATTTTTGGTTAGATAACCTAACAGTATTAGTAGGAAATGGAACCATGGTGGAGAGACACAAACCCTCTGCTGATGTCATGTCCTTATTTCTCCTTCACACAGACCTGTGGACATAAACACAAAGAGAGATTAGTCTTGTATAGCACCTAGTTGAAAAAACCCAACTAATTAAGGCGCTTATCACGTTTAGCGAGAGTCCCGGAAACACATTACAACGGGACAAAACTCGCTAATTTTACTAGAAGTCACCTGATTTAAAGGTCCAAGGCCCTCCTGTGGCGAAGTCACTCTCTCAGCCATCTTTGTCAGGTGAAAACGTCTCTTAAATAGTCTTAAAAAGCTTTGAAAAGCGTAAAGAAAGATCCTATCATGAAAGCATGTGTTGTCTCTCAGCCAATAAATTAGCAAAGAGGAAGTGCTAGTCTGCGCATGCGCGGTGGTGGGGCTGGCATCCGCCAGACTACGCTCTGACTCCCTGCCCAGTAGGGGCACCTAACTGTTTTAATCTGAGTGTTTATTGAGTGAAAGCCAATATTTAGCAATATCAAAAGTATTAGGGAGGTAAGTATACTCTTGATGTGAAAACCAATTTTCAAGATGGCCGCCGTTGGCTGGCAGCCATCTTGGATTTTGGATCGACGTCGATTTCGATAACTTTTTTCATCAGACTTAATCCAGTCATGATCACACACCAACCCACACACACATCTCTCTGAGACATCGTAAAATTTGATTCCCCTCTAGATGCTATATTCTGGCATCACTGTTCCTGTCTCTGGAGTCGCCAACTCCTCTGACATGTCTGAGAGCCATTTCTAAATGGTATGGACACAGGCCCTAGAAAAGGGAAAAATCAGCTATTTTAAGCTACCAGTTTTGGAAAAATTATGGAAATTTGAAGCATTAGGAGTCTTACATGTCAAATGCAAACAATAACTGAAATATCAAATACAATGATGGCCTCTAAAGATTTGCTTTCAATGTACACTGATTGTACATATCATAAATGGTGCTGGAAATTCCTAAACGAAGTTCGGAAAGTCAGAAAAAGTATGAAATTATTATACTTGAAAGCATTATGAAATATGAAAGAATAGAATTCAACTGGGTAGTATATGTGCACCCCACAAACTCCAATACCTGGATTTGGTGTAGGCCTAGATATTGAGCGATGAGAATTCCATAACATTTTATTGTATACCCACTTGTCATATCCTGCTGAATGACAAAAGATAGGTTGCTGCTTCTCTGCTGACATTCAATTGATGCCAATAATGTAAATTATATGTACTTAGTCTACTCTGGCTGATTTGATGTCTAACACGTCTAATGTATATTATTTATTATTGCAGCTAATCAATGATTTACCAACACTTAATCCTATATTCACAACTCTAGTTAACCAAATTTCTGTAACATCAGTCCACATCGATGATGATGATGATCAACAGAATGTGACCTGTGGGTGCACAACAGTGATAATGAGCTTTCCAATACCAGTACATATGACTTCCTGTTGTAAAGCTATCCATGTTGATCTAAGTGATAAGCAGCTCTAGTGTGATTTCAATTCCTTATTATTTAGTCTAAAATACCTGCCGCCTCTTCCGTAACATCAACAGCGCTGATATGACAAATAAGACTGATGATAATAACTCTCAGGATAGATACTGGATAAGCAGTGATACATATTATTCATCTAATGACAGCTTTAAAGAGAATTTAGATGAGGCCAGCGAAGTGGTCAGTGAGCCAAACTATATGGGTAGAAACTTTCCAGACAGACAGTTTCTTGTTTAATCATGTCTATTGCAATCATTTTCATTTTGTCCAATTACCAAGTGGTTCGGTTTGCTACATTTCCACACATGTGATATACATGATCCTGATTGTGAAAGGAGTACATGTATGACAAGGCATAATTTGTTATCAACAGATTTCTACATTTGTAAAGACGATCACCATCAACTGCTTTTCATGTGCATGAATCTTCATATCAAATATACATTTCTTTAACTATCAGAAATTCTACTGTCATGGTGTACTTAGATCTGTATTGCTAAAACTGGGCTCAAAGTTAGTGACTTCTTGTACTCTGATATATTGCATGGCCGCATGGATAAACAGACAAACAGACAGCACCAACCGCAATTACAATCAATTACTGCAATTACAATTTTTGAAGATGGTTTCATATTAGCCATTTGGAACAATTTTTATAGATAACTCACATTTTACATGCAGATTTCAATAGTTTTACGATCAATGTTTCAGAAACTGATATACAACCTGACTGCCTAGTAGGCTATTACATGTAGCTATTTTACGTGTATTGTAAATCCAAGCTAATTACTCACGCCACCACCTGCCAGTGTGAGTATTGCTGGTGGAGCTGCCTGTTCGTTTGTCTGTTTTTCCAAGGCATATCTCCTGAATCCTTTGATATAGAATAACCAAATTTGGCACATGAATTCATATTGTAAGTGGCTAGAAAGAATTTTAGTTTGAGGTCAAACAGTTAAACATAAAGGTCATGGGCATCAGTTAGTGCATACCGGAATACACATTTTCCTCGATCATGTCGATAACTCTGCAATGCAAGAAGATAGAATCACCATATCTGTATATACATAAATACATTCATATATTGTGGCTGGATAGAAGCAAAACTTAGCTTTAGGTCAAAAGTTCAAATGTCAAGGCACATGGTTATTTAAAGCATATTGGAAAACACATTTTCATCGATAATTCTGCAATGCAAGAAGATAGAATCACCAAATCCATAACATACATGTATGTTCATATTGTGGTTGGCTAGAAGCAAAATTTAGTCTGAAGTCAAAGGTTCAAATATTGAGGTCATATGGTCAGTTAGTGCATTGTCAAAACCAAGTGCAACTTTGGCATGAGTCAGCATCTCCATTGAGTGCATTCTAGTTTTATTTTACATAACATTGAACCACAATCAAAAGTCACTAATGACAGATGGTCTCTTACAATTGGTAAATTTCCATAATTAATGCTATTTTGGTTCAGAAGATGGCGATTCATCAAAACAAGTAGGTGTTACATGTAGATGTCTTGAGGAAACAACAGCTTCTAATGCAAAGGACAGATGTGGTCTTTATATTGCTGATGCAAACGACAGATGTGGTCTATACAGTTAGCTTTGACTAAAGTATTCATACTAGAACTATTATTGTTGGGATAGATGATAATATTAAACTAGTGAAAACCTGATACTTTATCTGGCTGATGCAAAAGACAGATGCGGTCTATACAGTTAGCTTTGACTAAAGTATTCATACTAGAACTATTATTGTTGGGATAGATGATAATACCAAACTAGTGAAAACCTGATACTTTATCTGGCTGATGCAAAAGACAGATGTGGTCTATACAGTTAGCTTTGACTAAAGTATTCATACTAGAACTATTATTATTGGGATAGATGATAATACCAAACTAGTGAAAACCTGATACTTTATCTGGCTGATGCAAAAGACAGATGTGGTCTATACAGTTAGCTTTGACCAAAGTATTCATACTAGAACTATTATTGTTGGGATAGATGATAATACCAAACTAGTGAAAACCTGATACTTTATCTGGCTGATGCAAAAGACAGATGTGGTCTATACAGTTAGCTTTGACTAAAGTATTCATACTAGAACTATTATTGTTGGGATAGATGATAATACCAAACTAGTGAAAACCTGATACTTTATCTGGCTGATGCAAAAGACAGATGTGGTCTATACAGTTAGCTTTGACTAAAGTATTCATACTAGAACTATTATTGTTGGGATAGATGATAATACTAAACTAGTGAAAACCTGATACTTTATCTGGCTGATGCAAAAGACAGATGTGGTCTATACAGTTAGCTTTGACTAAAGTATTCATACTAGAACTATTATTGTTGGGATAGATGATAATACCAAACTAGTGAAAACCTGATACTTTATCTGGCTGATGTACCTTTATTTACATTTAAAATATATAAACAGTAACGATAATTGACAATAAGTTGTAGTCACCGAAGACATATTGTCTCTTACTCCACTTACATTTGAATGATGAAATAATCTTTTCATTCACAAGACTAGATTGCTCGGTCGATGACGCGTCATCACAAATTTCCACGTTCACAGCTTTGACCACCCACACCCACACCCACACACACACACACACGTGACACCTCTGGGGTGGAACTAAATGTAAACGTGATCTTGAGCCTGCACCAATATGGGTAACATACATATGTAGCAAATTTGTTTGAATTCCATCTAATGGTTTCACAGGAATTGCGTTGCAATCGATTTGACTGTTTGACCTCTCCTGTACACACTCCCACCCCCACCCCACCCCATCCCACTGGGGATGGAGGCAAAAGTACATGCACCCCCAAACCGATATGGGTAACATGCATACGTACCAAATGTGTTTGAGTTCCATCTATTGGTTTCCTAGGAGTTGTGTTGCAATCGATTTGACCATTGACCTCTCCTTTACACACTCCCCCCACCACTCGGGATGGAGTCAAAAGTACATGTCAATGTACTTTTGCATGCCACACTCATATGGGTAAGATACATACCAAAGTTCATTGAATACATGGTATCTTGCATACCACAATCATATGGGCAACTCACATACCAAATTGCATCCAACAGTTTCAGAGAAATTGCATTACAATCAATTTCTTGACCTTTTGACCCACCCACCCTCCCACGACAGGGGTGGGGGGGGGGGGGGCCGAGCCAAATATAAATGTTGTCTTGCCTGCCACAGTCATGTGGGTAACTGCCGCAATCATATGGGCAATGCACATACCAAATTTTGTTTACTTTCATCCAACGGTTTCAGAGAAGTTGCATTACAATCAATTTCTTGCCATTTTGATCCACACGCCCCACACCCATGGGGCCGGAGCCTAATGTAAATGGCTTCTTGCACTCCACAATCATATGGCAATTTGGTTGAATTCTGTAAAACACTTTCGGACGAGACACATTTCAATCAATTTCTGCATATTAAAATATTACCCTTTGACTAAAATGTAAACAGACTCATGCATTCCAATTTGCATACCAAATTTGGCTGAATTCCATCAAATGGTTTCAGAGATCTGACGTTACAATAGATTTTTCTTCGAAAAATGTGGGGATAATGGTGAGTACCATAGGTCACCTATGATACATGTATGTGATGATAAGGTATTGACATATATATGCTTATTTTACTAACTTTATAATGTTACCCAGTATCCTAGTCCTACATGTAGTAAACTCGCTAACTCCAGTACATGTATTACTGTATGCCTCGAACCTAGAGTATCTATAGCACAATATATATATTACAATCCGCATCGTATGGTAACTCACATAATAAACTTGGTTGACATCCACAAGATGTTACAAATAAAATGGAACTATTAACCCTTTCATTCCAAAGCCGGCCTTTTCAGTGGTCTTAAGGAGTCCGTTTGCAGTAAAAAACCTAGTATTTTTGAAAATTTGCCACTGGAATGACTGACTCGATAACAGAGCCAGTCATTCCAGTGGTAAATTTTCAAAAACAGTCTTCTCTTGGACTACAAATTGATTTTCTTGACCAAAATTAGCCATTAAAGGGCTAAAGCCAGGCCACTTGCCATATTACACAATCTCTCAGTCTACAAGTTGGTGTTCTTTAATACAGGTGTCTTGAGTCGTCGGTTTGATGTCCTCTGTGACAGGTGATGCCATGAAAATTGAAGTTCTTAAAAATTTTAAACTGTGATATTTCCCTCGGAGAAATCTGTTGCGAATTGCAGCGGTTACCCACACTCTATGTCATAATTCTCTGCGATTAACTGTAGCACAATTGTGGTATATCCATCTGGCAAACTGACAGTATGACATCCATATTTCTTAAAAAACATAAACAACAAAAGCATTATAGACCCTCCTCATTTTTGTCACAGTTTTCATATCATCATCAAAGTTGTGGAATCATACAGTAGTCACACCCTTTCCTGTGTTAAAATTTTATCCAAATTAGAGAATTTGATCTGATCCATATATTGAAGATGTATATTCAAAGGAATATTTATCGGCCAATTTGGATCCCATGGCATGACAGACAGACGGACCTCATGTCATAAGCTCACTTGGCCAGTCTGGCCAGGTTAGCTAACAATGGGAAATTTAAAGTTTAACTAACCTCATCTCTTGATAGCTATTCAAGTGATCTAATATGCTACAGATAATTCTAAGCTTTTTATCATGTGGTTAAACAGATATATTCAGGCTTTAGTAGCTAAATGTTGGTACATTTTTACACTATGATGGCTGTCAGGATTATCCCCACATTTTAAACAAGAGGCCCAAGGGCCTGTGGCGCTCACCTGGACCATTAGCATTTGAACCATTTGCAATTAAATAGATATGATGGATAATTTTCTGAAAATCCAAGATGGTCACCCAAAAGATTTACCAATCAAAATTCTGAATAGAAATTCTAGTCTACCTTGATAGCGTCACTCTAGCTAAATTTGTTTGAAATATGTCAAGCAACTAAGGGAGAAGAAGTGTTTTGACAATTTCTGGTAAATTTTTCATAAAATCTAAGATTTTCACCCAAAAAATTGATCAATAAAAATTCTGAATAGATTTTCTAGAGCTTACCACCATAGAACCCATTGGAGAATTTTTTTTGGAAATATGTCAAGCAGCTAGAGGGGTAGCAATTTGACAATTTCCGGTACATTTTTCATAAAATCTCAGATTTTCAGCCTAATTTGGTTAAAACCAGTCAAGATGGTAAGGAGAAGCAATTTGACAATTTCCAGTACATTTTTCATAAAATCTCAGATTTTCACCCAAAAAATTGATGAATCAAAATTCTGAATGGATGTTCTGGAGCCTACAACGATAGGGTCCTTTGAGCCAAATTTGGTTGAAATCGCTTTGAATGGTAAGAAGAAGCATTTTGACAATTTCCGGTACAATTTTCATAAAATCTAAGATTTTGACCCAAAAAATTGAGGAATCAAAATTCCGAATGGACGTTCTGGAGCCTATGACGATTGGGTCGTTTCAACCAAATTTGCTTGAAATCACTCAAAATGGTAAGGAGAAGCATTTTGACAATTTCCGGTGAATTTTTAATAAAATCTAAGATTTTGACCCAAGAAATTGAGGAATCAACATTCCGAATGGAAGTTCTGGAGCCTATGACCATTGGGACCTTTCAACCAAATTTGGTTGAAATTGCTCAGAATGGTAAGGAGAAGAAGCAATTTGATAATTTCCAGTAAATTTTTAATAAAATCTAAGATTTTGACACAAAAAATGGAGGAATCAAAGTTCCGAATGGAAGTTCTGGAGCCGATGACGACTGGGTCCTTTCAACTAAATTTGGTTGAAATCGGTTAAAATGGTAAGAAGAAGCAATTTGACAATTTTCGGTACATTTTTCATAAAATCTACGTTTTTCAAACAAAAAATTAATGAATCAAAATTCTGAATGGAGTTTCTGGAGCCTATGACCATTGGGTCCTTTCAACCAAATTTGGTTGAAATCAGTTAAAATGGTAAGGAGAAGCATTTTGACAATTTGCGGTAAATTTTTAATAAAATCTAAGATTTTGACCAAAAAATTGAGCAATCAAAATTCCAAATGCATGTTCTGGGGCCTATGACCATAGGGTACTTTCAGCCAAATTTGGCTGAAATCGCCCAAGCGGTTAATGAGGAGTAGCGTTTTAAAGCAAACGTTGACGGATGACAGAGTCGCCACGGCATAAGCTCACTTGGCCTTTAAGGCCAGGTGGGCAAAAAACGGGATATTGTAATCGCCTCCATCCATCTGTCCGTCCGTCATGCTATCTCCTCCCAAACCACTGGGTGGAATTCAACTAAATTTGGTATGTGGGTTACCCATATGATTCCGCTTTGCAAGACAATATTTAGACTGGGCTCCACCCCCAGGGGCAGGGGTCAAAAGGCTAAATCGCTTGTAGCGCAACTCTGAAACCATTAGACGGAACTCAAGCAAATTTGATATGTGAGTTACCCATATGATCGTGGAGTGCAAGAGGCCGTTTACATTTGGATCCGCCTCCAGGGGATAAAAGTTCAAATTTTAACCTGCGGAAATTGATTATAACGCATCTCCTCCGAAAACATTGGTCAGAATTCAACTACATTTGGTATGTGAGTTACTCATATTAATTTGAAGTGGGTGAGCTCATTTACATTTGGCCACACCCATATGGGTGGGTGGGGGGTGGTCAAAAGGTCAAGAAATAAATTGTAATGCAACTCCTTCGAAACTGTTTGATGGAATTCATACAAATTTGGTATGCAAGTTACTCATATCAATGTCGAGTGTATGAGCACATTTACATTTGGCCCCGCCCATAGGGTGGGTGGGGGATGGGGGATGGGGGTCAAAAGTTAAAAAAATTCATTGTAATGCAACGCCTCCAAAACCATTAGACGGAATTCAACCAAATTTGGTATGTGAGTAACCCATATCAATGTGGAGTAAATGAGCACATTTATATTTCGACCCGCTCCTCGGGGGTAGGTGGAGGTCAAAAGGTAAAAAAAAATTGATTGTAATGCAACTCCTCTGACACTGTAGGACGAAGTTCCACCAAATTTGGTATGTAAGTTACCCATATCAATATCGAGTGCATGAGCACATTTACATTTGCCTCCGCCCATAGGTTATTGATATGCAGAAATTGATTATAACGCATCTCCTCCGAAAACATTGGTCAGAATTCAACTACATTTGGTATGTGAGTTACTCATATTAATTTGAAGTGGGTGAGCTCATTTACATTTGGCCACACCCATATGGGTGGGTGGGGGGTGGTCAAAAGGTCAAGAAATAAATTGTAATGCAACTCCTTCGAAACTGTTTGATGGAATTCATACAAATTTGGTATGCAAGTTACTCATATCAATGTCGAGTGTATGAGCACATTTACATTTGGCCCCGCCCATAGGGTGGGTGGGCGATGGGGGATGGGGGTCAAAAGTTAAAAAAATTGATTGTAATGCAACGCCTCCAAAACCATTAGACGGAATTCAACCAAATTTGGTATGTGAGTAACCCATATCAATGTGGAGTAAATGAGCACATTTATATTTCGACCCGCTCCTCGGGGGTAGGTGGAGGTCAAAAGGTAAAAAAAAATTGATTGTAATGCAACTCCTCTGACACTGTAGGACGAAGTTCCACCAAATTTGGTATGTAAGTTACCCATATCAATATCGAGTGCATGAGCACATTTACATTTGCCTCCGCCCATAGGTGGAGGGTGGGGGTCAAAAGGTAAAAAAAGCATTGGACGGAATTCAAGAAAATTTAGTATGTGAGTTACTCATATTAATGTGGCGTGGATGAGCACATTTACACTTGGCCCTACCCCAGAGATGGTGGATGGGGGTCAAAAGGTCATGAAATTCATTGAAATGCACCTCCACTGATACTGTTGGACGAAGTTCAACCAAATATGGTATGTGAGTTGCCCATATGATTGCATGGTGCAAAAGGACATTTACATTTGGCTCCGCCCATGGGGGGTTGGTTGTGGGATGGACAAAAGTTCAAAGCGGTGAACGTGGGGATTTGCGATGATGCGTCATCGACCAATCAATCTAGTTTACTTTTCAACCAATCAGAAAAACCCTAGTGTGTCTGCCTCAGTATATACACTCAGTCATAGCGGTGCCATCTATACATTGACTATGTGGTATAAAAGCAAACATACATATAAGCTGTTTATTATTTTGAAACTAATTTGACTTGAAGTCGTTGCTGCCTTAGGACTTCCAGTTAAATTATTTTCAAAATATTCAACAAGCTGAGTATTACATAATAACGAATGGAGTGCACTGGCACTTACATGACATCGCACACTGTCGCTTGGAGACAAAATAGCGGCGATCACTGTTCAACATTTACGTGATATTAAAAAGGAAATGTAACAGGATATGAATGATATTCTATCTATATAATCTATATACCATAATCTATCGGTGTACGACATCATTTGAGATGAGATTAGCATCGCTTTAAAATGCCTTCTCGACAACCAATGACCCGATTTCAATTACACTTGGCAGAAAGCAACCGTAGGGCATAGGGATCGAAGTATATTCAAAGGAATATTCATTGGCCAATTTGGCCAGCAGCCATCTTGTATTCTGGCCGCTTTTTTAGAAATGTCTTTAAAAATCCTCTCCGAAACCGCTTCGGAGATCGAATCAAAACGACATGTAATGAAGCATCATCAGAGGGAACAGCTGAACCAAGTTTGTTCAAGGTAACTTGATTGGCCAAATGAGACGTCACATAAATGTATCAGCGGCCATCTTGGATAAGCTTGTTTTCCTAAAAGCAACTTATGTCTCCAGTACCACTAAACAGATCAGGCTGAAATTCGACAGATATGATTAGGCTACCATACTAAAGCAAAGGGAAATTTAAAATGTCTTCTCGAGAACTACTGGCCGATTTCAATTATATTTGGCAGGATGCATCCTTAGGGTATAGAGATTCAGGTTTGTTCAAACAAAGCCGATTGGCCAATTTGGCCGGTGGCCATCTTGGATACTGGCCGATTTTTTAGAATTGTCTTCTCTGACTGTTTGAGCGATTGATTCGCAACTCGTGAAATATCATCTAGGGCAAGAGCTGAACCAAGTTTGTTCAAGGGAACTTGATTGGCCAAATGGTTGGGTGGCCATCCAAAAAAAAAGGCTGCCCTGGTTTTCATGAAAGCAACTTTCGCTGAACGGATGGGGCCGAAATTTGGGAGATATGATATTGATGACTAAGGGTTATTATTGTTTGTTCAAGAGAAGTTGATACATAAAGAAACATGGCTTCTGTTTTCTTGTTACAATTCTGCTCACCTCCTTATGGTTCTGCTTATTGTTGATGGTCATTCTACATGTGGTTGAAATGTCTATGGCTATGGTCCAGGTGAGCGATATAGGGCCCTTGGGCCTCTTGATTTTAAAATATATAGACAGTGATCTAGCCTGCAGTGATATCGAGCAATATATCAATTTAAAAAGGAAATGTCAGTGTTTACAAGCGATTGTTGTGAATGATCTCTTGACCATGCATAGCAGTATAACAGTAGCCTGCACCCCATCTTTTCCATGATGTTGACATATTGCTGATGCCCACAAATATAAAGCCTCTTCATGGCCCTTAAGTTTGTTGAGGGTTCAATCGGAACTGGAGAACTTTATATAGTGACACGCATGCATGCGTGTACGCCCACACGTACACACATGCATGCATGCAGCATCAAAGTTGTAGAGAGGACTCGTCTGCTACAAGGTTTGGCCTCCTGCAAAATAAGGATAAATAGCAGCCCTAGTATTTGTAATGATATTTACCAATTTAGTTGTGTCTGTCACATCAACCTTTTCATGGCGAAGCCGGACAAAACCGGCCTCTGTAGTGGTCTTGAAGAATGTCCATTTGTATGCCAGGAGAAGACAATTTACCACCGTACAGAATGACTGGCTTCTAAACCGAGCCAGTTATTTGATTTCAGTGCTAAATTTTCAAAAGCAGCCTCTTGGCATACAAATGGACATTCCATAAGCAAATATTTTTATATTCTTGACCAAATTTAACCATTAAATGGTTAACTTATCAATGCTAAGGCCTAAAAAATTATATGTATGTTTCCTATCCCTACAGTATGTATCTGTAACAATAGCTGTGAGCTACCTACCCCCAACATATTAATACCTTAATATTTCTACACAGGGAAGTGGGACCGCTGGATTTAAAAAAATGTTCACTGATTTTATCACAGTTTCTACCTTAATTTGACAATATTTGAACAGTAAAAACATGGTAAAAGAAACCGCAACACCACCCACAAAAAAGAAAAATTCCATACCTACTGCCTACTTGAATTTTGGAGGGATATGAAACATATATGATATATTATTTTATTTGGCCTAATACACATAAAATATAGGTAATAATTATTTTAAAATAAGTACAGTAACAGTGTCAGTGGCCAAAAATTACTTGCACTCATCATGTGAAATGTTCATTGTCAAACAAAAACATTGTTTTAAAGATTTATTGACAGGAATGGCGCTATCTAGCTTTAACCATTTAACAATCATATCAGCCAAAAACGGCTTCTGCAGTGGTTTTGAGAACTGTCCATTTGTAGACCAAGAAGACAATTTTTGAAAATTTACCACTAGAATGATTGACTCGATAACTGAGCCAGTCATTCCAGTGGTCAATTTTCAAAAATAGTCTTCTTGGTCTGCAAATGGACATTTTCTATGAGAAGATTGAAATTTTCTTGAACAAATTCGAGGGTTAAAGGGTTAAATATGTAACCAAAACACATTTCAGCTCCCAGCTATCCAAGTTATTATGTTTTAACACCCAGCTATCCAAGTTATTATGTTCTAACACCCAGCTATTCAAGTTATTATGTTCTAACACCCAGCTATCCAAGTTATTATGTTCTAACACTCAGTTATCCAAGTTATTATGTTTTAACACCCAGCTATCCAAGTTATTATGTTCTAACACCCAGCTATCCAAGTTATTATGTTCTAACACTCAGCTATCCAAGTTATTATGTTCTAACACCCCGCTATCCAAGTTATTATGTTTTAACACCCAGCTATCCAAGTTATTATGTTCTAACACCCAGCTATTCAAGTTATTATGTTCTAACACCCAGCTATCCAAGTTATTATGTTTTAACACCCAGCTATCCAAGTTATTATGTTCTAACACCCAGCTATTCAAGTTATTATGTTCTAACACCCCGCTATCCAAGTTATTATGTTCTAACACCCAGCTATCCAAGTTATTATGTTCTAACACCCCGCTATCCAAGTTATTATGTTCTAACACCCAGCTATCCAAGTTATTATGTTCTAACCCTCAGCTATCCCAGTTACTATGTTCTAACACCCAGCTATCCAAGTTATTATGTTTTAACACCCAGCTTTCCAAGTTATTATGCTCTAACACTCAGCTATTCAAGTTATTATGTTCTAACACCCAGCTATCCAAGTTATTATGTTCTAACACCCAGCTATCCAAGTTATTATGTTCTAACACCCAGCTATCCAAGTTATTATGTTCTAACACCCAGCTATCCAAGTTATTATGTTCTAACACCCAGCTATCCAAGTTATTATGTTCTAACACCCAGCTATCCAAGTTATTATGTTCTAACACCCCAGCTATCCAAGTTATTATGTTCTAACCCCCAGCTATCCAAGTTATTATGTTCTAACACCCCGCTATCCAAGTTATTATGTTCTAACCCTCAGCTATCCGAGTTATTATGTTCTAACCCTCAGCTGTCTGATTCTGTGATTATCATTAGTCCATGTATACTTCAAAGCCTTAGCTGCTAGATTCTGAGATTATCTTCAAATGTACAGGGATAAATACACATGTAGTGCACACTACACCCTCATGCAGGAAATTCCTTTTTGAAATTTAAATTTTCTCAGTGTTGTCTTCATTTTTGGAGATAACATTACTTGAATGAGTAGATGATGAGAATAGAAAGGTCACAGGAGACAGAACAAAGAACTTTTGCAACAAAAATGTCACAGTAGTAGTGGTAATGGGGTAGCAGTTGCATAGCAATCACACCCAAAGCTGTGAGACAGTGGGGTCGAGACCTCGAAGGGGACCAGTAATTCCTGGCTTCCAGTCATAATAATCTCAAAATATTTAAAAGACATGATAGAGTATGCTTTATTTTATAAAGCATAAATTTATTTTATCAAGGATTTGTCCTCGAAAGGGTTAATGGCTAACTCTTCTAAAACAGTCTCTGTCGAAGTCAGAAATGTACATTTGCAGACCAAGACAATTTTTGAAAATTTACCACTGGAATCACTGGCTCGATAATCTAGCCAGCCATTTTAATGTTATATTTTCAAAAATTCTCCTCTCTTGGCGTGCCAATGTACATTTGCTGTGAGGCATTAATTGTATAAGAAAATTTATTAAATTTCTTTTTCACGAGTGAGATGACAGACTTACCTCCTTAACACTCTTGATATACTAGTATATCGGCTCTAAATTCTATAATATTCAGAATTATAAAAAGTTAGGTGCCCCTAATGGGCAGGTGGATGTACACAGTCATGCACATGACAGACCCCACCCACTGCGCATGCGAGATCCTGTTAGGGAGGTAAGTATGTCATCTCACTCGTGAAAAAGAAATTTGATAAATTTTCTTATTTCACATCATGAGAACATACTTACCTCCCTAACACTCTTGATAAAAACCAAAATTTGAAAGTCAATTTGGTGGGAGGGAGGCTAGGTCCTGAAAACCAGCACACCCTCGAAGAGACGAGGCTCTTTGAATTTTGAAGAGATTTAAAACATCTGAAATTGTGACTGAAACACAACCAGGAATATATACACCTGTGCAAAATTTAAGCACCACCCTATTTTTACGCACATGCGAGGGTATATTCATGTGCTATGAAGAAAGCAATAGCATAAACATTTATGTACCCATCCATCTTAGTGCAAGAGGTAATAATGCAACTAGAGGAATGCTGATTATGATGGTGGGGAAACACTGTATGTTTTTGTTTGAACTTGAAAACGAGGCCTGAATATGGTTACGTTGACACAACTGACAACTATTGCCCTACAGTTGACACACATGGCTAGAGTGTCATTAATGGTGTCTGAAAACGAAGTTTAACATCTGTGCACGAGTTTGAGACTGTCATTATTAATACCGGGTATATCCACCTTGTGCCTGGATGAGGGCCTGGACACGACGTCTCATGCTGGTCACCAACCGACTGATACGCCATTGTGGTATTCGTTGCCATTCAAGATGGAGTGCGTCTGTTAATTCCTGTAGGTTCTGCACAGGAGGATCCCTCCTTCTCACCATGTTTCCCAGAATGTCCCAGATATGCTCAATAGGGTTCATGTCAGGGCTCCTTGCTAGCCATGGTAGGGTTTCGATGGCATTCTGGCGGAGGTATTCATGCACAGCTCTAGCACGATGTGGTCGGGCGTTGTCATCCATGAATATAGGGTGGGTTCCAGGTGCATGATTTACAAAATGAGGGACCACAACTCTATCCAGTATGGAATCTTGATATCTTTGTCCATTTAGTGTTCCAGGTACAGTCAACAGATCCAGCTTACAATCAAATGAGATGCACCCCCATATCATAACGGAACCTCCACCAAATGGATCTTCTTCCATGATGTTACGTTGGTCGTACGCCGTGCGTCTGGACCTCCATACACGAGTTCGACCATCTGTGGCATGAAGCAGGAACCGACTTTCATCGGACCAGTGTACCCGTCTCCAGGATCTCATGTTCCAGTGTCTTCTTTCGTTGCACCACCTCAGACGCTCCTCTTTGTGGTGTGCAGTGAGGAGAGGACGTCTGACAGGTCTCCTAGCTTTCATGCCAGCAGCATACAGTCTCCTTTTGACGGTAGACATTGACACTCTATTGCGCGTTTCCCATTGCTGGCTGAGCACTCTGCTGTTGGTGAATGGAGATCTCCTAACAAGGCGTACTAGGGCTCGATCATCACGGGCAGTAGTCTTCTTCGGTCTTCCAGATCTAGGCCTGTCCTTCACCTCGTTAGTTTGCCCATGTTTTGCAATCAAACGACTGATTACAGTATGGTTAATGTTCAGCTGTCTGCCAATCTCTCTGCATGACATACCAGTGGTATGCATGCCTATGATTTGCCATTTCACACGATCACTTAACCTTCGTCTTGCCATAGCGGTTCACAATCAAGAGCTAATTCTCTCTGTACAAATAAACCACGGTCATGAACACAAAATTCCTAATCTTGTCGCCTAAATCTGTATGTAATGTTCTACACCTCAAACTGGACTTTTACATAACTGAACACGTGTGCTGTTTCCCGCCACGCACGGACATCAAGCGGCGTGAAGTCATGCATGCATGTGCATTTCGTACTTGGAATTATGTCAGCTTACGAGGGGACAAAAAGTATGGCAGCCTAGTTGTACCATCATGTTTCTACGTTCTATTGTTTTTGCTGGTGCTTAACTTTTGCACAGGTGTATAATTTTGCATCGGATAATCAACCGATGAAGAGAGAGTGATCAAAAGGCAAATGCGCTACCCCCCCCCCCCCTATTTCTGAGGAAGGTTAGGAAAAAACGCTGCTCTAAATGACTAACACGTTCTCTAATACTTAATGAAAGTATTACTAGACATTGGAAAAAGAAGAATTGCTTCAATTTCAAAACTCTCTGAAAGAACCACAATTAAGAGACATTAACCATCACCATATTAAATAAAAAAAATGACACCATCACCAAGACAAAAAACAAAAATGGTCATATATACTGACCTCTGATGTCTTGGACACGGCACTCATCTCTTCCCCCACTGGATGAAGAGAATTGTACCAGCTAATAGTAGGGATACCCTACCAACAAATGTGATATTTGTAAATAGCAGAGGAAAACTAATTACAAATACATACCTCTACATTATTTATTTTCTGAGGACTGAGACGGCGAGCGGGTTAGAAGTGTCACGAAGGTAATGGTCGGTAAAACTTGATTCACAGTGCCAGTGGGCTACTGACATAATGTCTTCAATAGAAACACCATTAAATAATGCCGTGGAAGTTACCACACCATGGACACTATGAGCCTTGGCTCTATCTACTTGAATTCCAGTGGCTGTCTTATGACAGAATTGAATACATTCTACTATCTATCTAGAAATAGTGTCTCTTGATGCCCTACCATGGGGTTCAATATATGACAACCATAGGGAACATGGGTCCGTCCGCCAAACCTGAGTTCTTCTCTTGTACTTATTTAAAGCACGGACAGCACACCATACTTTAGCACCAGGATCATATCTGGTCAAGGCAGGTAGAGCAATAGGTTGACCTGGATACTTTAAAGATTGATTCCTAGCCAAGAAATTCAATCTCAGTAGAAGCTTAAGGCCTACACCTGTAACTATATAACGGTCAGGTTCAGCAGACAAGGCATGAATTTCACTCCTGCATCTGGCTGGAGCTGCCGCAACTAAAAATACAGTTTTAAATGCAATAATTTTTACAGATATAGCACTAAGTGGTTCAAAAGGTTTATCACTCAAAACTTGAAGAACCAGAGAAAGGCTCCATGACAGTGTCATTGGAGGATTTCTTGGTCTAAGATTGCCCATACCTTTAATAAGAGTATTTAAAACACTTATTTCATCACTTCCCCTCTTTGCCAAGCAAGGGATAACAGTCATTATTGCTGATTTGTATCCAGCAATAGAATTAGGCTTAAGACTATAGGCATCATACAGGTGAAACAGAAAATCAGCTACTACCTGAATCGATACTTCCATTGGATTGATACATCTCTTTGAGCACCATTCTGCAAATCTGCTGATTTTATAATTATAAGCTCTGGAGGTTGACCCCCTTCTGGCTCTCGCCATGAAATTGGCTGCTTGCTCAGAAAAGCCCTCCTTAATCGTGGATTTTTTGACAACATCCATGCAGTCAATTGAAACATTGACAGATTGTTGTGAAGGGTCTTGCCCTGGAAGATAATATTGTCCATCAGAGGCAGAGGAACCGGATTGCAAACCACAAGGTCCAGCAGATCCGTAAACCATGATCGGCTTGGCCAATTTGGGGCGATCAGAAGCACTTGGCATTCCTCCTGTTTGATCTTCTGAAGAATCCTTGGAATCAGGATTGTTGGAGGGTATGCGTATGCGTATGCGTATGCATACATTCCCTTCCAACTGATAGCTAGCGCATCTATTGCGATAGCGCTTGAATCTGGAATCGGAGAAACGTACGTCGTCATCTTCGCATTCTTCTTCATTGCGAACAAATCTATGTTGGGCTTTCCCCAATGATTGAACAGGTGTTCCGCCACACATTGATTTAGTTGCCATTCCGTAGGCAGAATGCTCGTCCCTCGGCTCAATGAGTCTGCTAACAGATTCAGCCTTCCCGGAATATGAACTGCTTTCAAGGTAATCATATCATCCATGCACCAGCAAAGCAGCTTCCATGTCATCATACAGAGACTGGGTGACTTCATTCCGCCATGACGGTTTATGTAACTCACTACTGTAGAGTTGTCTGAATGTATCATCACAAATTTTCCCTCCACTTCTTTTAAGAAGTGTTCCAGGCCTAGAATTACAGCCCGTAATTCTAGCATGTTGATATGTTCCTTTGACTGTTCCAGATTCCAAAGCCCTGATATATAGTCCAGGAGCTAAAGCTAGGTCAGAATCGTGACGTAGCACACCCAGTATTCGGAAGGTCTGACACTTGCTGTGGTTTGGGGGACATGTCCCACACATTTTAAGCCCTGTTGTACAAACAAATTGTGGTAGCACTAATTAGTTATCCTGATTTCTTTGCATAGGGGGTCTAGGCTTTGGCTGTATCCACAGTGCACAACAATATAAGCATGATCGTGTCATAACTCAAAGTAATATCGTATTAGATTCACCATATATGATATTTAGACGGATATCGACCTAACATATATCCAACATACATTTTGCATGCATATACCAAAGGCGAGGGTGAAATGTGAAGGTTATATTTTATGTATGTATACTAACTCCATCATAGAATCTGTATATCCAGCTGTACCACTGTTGACAAAGCACCCAGGTAATGGTGGTTGGAATGAGACAGATGGATGTGGTGGTAATCGGTGCGGAAAAACAAATTAAAATGAATACTACACCTCACATCGCTCTCATTGTCATTGTCTACATATAATTCAAATTATGCCTGTAACACTTGTTCCGGGGTAATTTTGTAATTTGACATCACAAGTAAACTGAAAGTTTAATTCACTCATTTTCTCAAATACAAATCTTTTTTTGAAAAGCAAATAAGAATGCAAGTGGCATTTTATGAATTTGTATTCATGAGAAAGGTTGTTAATACATGCCTTGATTAATAAAGCCTAGTATTGATTTAATATATATGCACACACACTAATTACATTTGCGAAATAATTACAAACGCTATATAACTAGCAATTAAGCAAATATGGACAGTGATAGTTGTGACGAGGAAGTAGCGTTTCATCTTCTCCCAGCAAAGCGTATCAAAACAACACAATGGACTCGCTGTATTATTTGTCAAGCACATAGTAGCGAAACTGTTAGCAATGCCACTGAAGTCGGCATCTCAAAGTTCATAGAGGCTTTCCAACACCGGGAGGATGACGTTTATGAAAGACTTAACTCAAATATCGATCAATTAAAACAACTGCATATCGTGTGGCATAGAAACTGTTATGCTAAATACACAAGCAAGCACAATATTAACTTTGCGAAAAGACGATCCATGACACCACCAACTCCTATGCCTCTTGATAAACAAAGTCCAGAAGAATCGACAAGTTTGGCTAGAGCAGCAAGATCGAGATCATCCCCGATAAACTGGGCAATGTGTATGTTTTGCCAAAAGAAAACTCACAAGAAAGTCAAGAAATTATTCTCAGTTTCTACATTTTCCGCATGCCAAAACATACAAATTGCAGCAGAGAAAATGGCGGATACAGAAATGCTTACCAATATAAGAGGCGTAGATTTAATCGCTTCAGAAGCCAAATATCATGAAATATGCCGTGCACAGTATGTATCAATGCGCAATGTGATGTATAAATCATACCAAGAAACTGTGAATGAGGATTCGTTCTCCCAATCATTCTCGGAGCTGGTAGCAGAGATAGAGTCTGGACTTGTATCAGGAAAAGCTTACAGCATGACATATTTGTTGAGTCGATTCAAGTTTTATCTAAAGAATAATGGTGTGACTGCTGACAACTACCGCTCCCAAAGACTGAAAAGCTGATTACAAAACTACTTTCAGGATTCAATCGTTTTTCACCAGCAGCTAAACCCTTCCAAATCCGAGCTTGTTTATTCCAGTGATATATCTTTAGAAGATGTTATTAATGCAGCTGCCAATGCAGCTGGTGGTAGATCAGCGTATACTGATAGACCACATGGCTCAACTGATACTACTAGCAATGATGTTCACACGTTGTTCCACGCAGCGCAGATTTTGAAGGGAGATTTGGAGGCTTGTGAGGGGATCACCATTAAACCAGTTGATGTTGACAATCTGACACTCGCAAAAGCAAAGGAAATTATTCCCCAAAGCCTCTACTGGCTGCTGCGGTGGGTTACCACGAATGCAGATTTAGCACCAGAGCAGTTTGGTAATGTTAGATCAGAATGTGCTAATGAAGGTGATGAGAGGCATGTAATGATGATATGCCAAGACATAGCGCATTGTGTATCACACGGGAGAAAGAAAATGCCAAAACACATAAGCCTCGCTATGACAATGAGGCATCTTACAGGTTCCAAACAAGTTGTCACCATTCTGAATCGTATGGGTCATAGTGTTTCCTATGATGATATTGAGGTAGTTGACACTAGTATGGCGCTTGAAGTATTAGCTCAATCAACACGGTATGGAGTTGTAATACCAACAACCATTGTTCCAAACTCGTTCGTTCAAGTAGCAGCTGATAACAATGATATACTTGAAGAAACCGTAGACGGTAAACAGACAACTCACTCAACGACAATGGTGATGTTCCAACGAATGCAATTTGGCCCAAGACCAGAGCGTGTCAGACATGCTGAACACTCAGTCAGGAGAAGGGCTTTGACAGCACCAGGTACTGAAAACAGAATTCTTGATTGTGGGGTGTTTGGTAGAAGACCAGTTGTGACCGCGTTCATAGACACTGTCAAGAAGGATTGGTACCAATGTGATAGCTCAATCCAGGAACAGGCATTAGTCATGGATCTTGCATGGGCCATCGATCGAATGTGTCCAATAAAATTGTTTGCGGTAGATCTTGTACCCATGATGACCACAGAAACACAAACAGTCCCTAGTTGGAGTGGATTTAATGCACTTGTATCATGTGCTAACGCACCTTTTACACAAATCGGTTACTGTCCAATGATTTCCGGATCACCAACTGAATTCAATACGGTGTATACGGTCATGAAACAAGTTCAAAGAATGATGACAACACTAGGACAGAATGACTCGGTCATTACATTCGACTTGGCCATATATGTCAAGGCAAAGGAGATACAGTGGCGATATAAATTAGAGTTTAGAGACACTGTGATCAGACTGGGGGGATTCCACATTGCGCTAAACTACTTAGCTGTTATTGGAAAGATGTTTGATGACTCTGGCTTAGAAGATCTCCTCATAGAGGCCAACACATATGGTAACAGCACGGCTGCTGCTCTACTTAAAGGGAAGTCATATAATCGAGGAGTGAGGGCTCACAAATTGGTTATGGAAGCGCTGCTGCGATTACAATGGCAGACTCTGAACCCGGCCGGCCAGCTGGCCTCTGACAATGCCAGCACCGCCACGAGCGTACTGCTGTTGAGCAGCAGAGGGCTGAACATGCACGTGTTCTCTGCGCAGCACTTCAAACAGTGCACGCAGCGCCCTCTGGTTGATCCCTAAAGTTACTGTCTCTTGGAGGTGCCGACAACCTTCACCTCCAAAAAGACCAGGGCCCGCCATCGGCGCTTGCAACAAGTGCGACTTGAGCTCAGACGGGCACAAATTGTCCAAAGCAAAAGTGCGCCTCGTTCTCAGTGACTGTGACTGACCTAGTCAGACAGTCCAACGCCATGTTGATGCCATCCTGGATGGCTCGCTGGACTGTCACAGGGCTAGATTGTTGCTGCACCGAGGCTGCTACTACCCCAGATAGTAGCTGAAAGACATGAGACAGCGCACCAATCGCCGCTCATGAGCTCTCCTCAGTGTCGCGCAAAGCGGCATTAGCCGAGCGCATAGTGCCCGTGCACAATGCTCCCGTGTCAGCACGGGAACCCGGCCGCGTATCTTCTCCCAGAGCTAGGCCATAGAGCTAGGGCTGGCATAACATTCTCCATAGGCTGACCAGGCACCAACGTCGCACTTGTGTTGGGAATCATGCACACCAGCGCGGGCCGGAACATCCGTATGAGATTCCACGCTTAAGCGTGGAATCTTATACGGGCGGCCGTCCGCTCCAAACCGGCCCACAGGCTGAATCATGAAACCTGCTCCCAAGGGAACAGTGCCATAGGTACGTGCTACCGCACTCCCCATGAGAGGAGTGTAGACGCTCGCATCCATGTCTTCATGCTCATCTGTGGACCGAGCAGGTAGTCTTCATCATCTTCCTGGTCAGGAAAGTTTGACTCTGGATTACTAAGGAAAACTAACCCAGACTGACCAGGAGAATTCTCGAAAGCAGATGATGAGGTTACTCCGCGAGTGATCGTGGTCAGGCCCGATGGTCGGATCCTGCCTGATGCTGCTCGCGCCGTTGGAACACCAGGCGATGCGAACATCAAGCCTGGGTCAAAGATGGCCACCCCTGGATCACTAAACACTTTGTCCAAGCTAGTAGGGCATGATCCAGGGACGGGGGCTACCTGCACTGAAGTCGATGCGCAGGAAGTTGAAACACCTGTGCCCGGAAACATGCCGCAAAGCATCTCAGGCATCAGATCTTTCAAAGTCCTGCGCATCTCACTCACCAACTCAAACTTCAAGGCCTCGAGCTCATCCTTCTCAGAGGCCTTCTTCTTACCCTCCTTCTTAGTCTTCTTGCCCTCCTCAGCCGTCAGCTTAGCCTGAAAAGCGAAGAATTCAGAGGTTAGATCCCCGCCCACTCTTTACAAATGACACATTTGTTAGACAGCCTACAAACTGAACAAAGATGGCAAGGGTGGGGGAAGAATCTAGCTTTCATAGGCTTAAAGCAAGATGGACATGACTTCTGAAAGGGAAGGGATACGAAGACAATGAGTATTATACTTTGCAAAACCTTGTTAATAGACTATTAGTACAAACAAGAACAAACTCGAGAAGACAACCACTTTTTTATATAGACAACCCTGACGGGACAGATGACATCTCTAGTTAATAATAACCAATCACAACCAGGATCCCAAATTAAGAAAGAGAGAGAAAGGAGTAATGACTAACTAGATATCTCTCCACCTTCATAATAAAGGGTGATAAAACATCAAGGACTTTCTCTAAACTAAGATTATGACATCAAGAAAAGAGAAAAAACTCTGGTTGATTATGACATCAAGCCTCAATGCAACAGCTCCTTCAAGGAGAGGGGACATCAGAAATGAATGCAAGAAAAAATCTAGAGACTAAAGACATTCATTACTCCCGAATAATATAATATTAAATATATATATTCGAGAACCCATGCACATACAAGAGAGAATACAGTACAATAACAAATGGAAGCAGAAATTTGTGAATATTTTCAAATAATTAAGTGCCATAACTAATAAACTCCCTTAGCTTGAGCACAGGCAAACCATCCTCTTGTGCAGGAGAACACGCCCATCCATCCGCCGAGACTCCTCTTCCAGAGAAACTGATGAGGGGGATGGGACAAAAGGAAGGAGATATTTCTTTAATTATTAATTTAATATATCTCCAACCCCTAGACATATCACAATGATAAGTCAAAAAAGAGACGTGAACAAACTTCGAGAGAAGAACAGGAACCCTTACTCATACATAAGTCGAACCTGTGAATACAAAGCACAAGAGATTAATAGCCCTAGGCGCTGGGAAAAAATTTAACAAGGATTCCCCAGTGCCTGAAAACGTGGAACCGCCGAAACGGCCGCGACGAAAACCGGTAACAAATAAAAGTTACAAGTCTTAGATAAATATATGGAACAATATCACCTTAGTAGATGAAGAGGAGGACTCCTCTAACACTTTTGCATCAGCCATGATGGAACAAGATGATAAAATAGTGAAAATTCTCAATAGAGAGCCTGTAAAGTTTTCCACAAGTTGATTTCAGCCAATATATTAGAAAACGGAAGTACCAGTATGCGCATGCGCAGTGGGTGGGGTCTGTCATGTGCATGACTGTGTACATCCACCTGACCATTAGGGGCACATAACTTTTTATAATTCTGAATATTATTGAATTTAGAGCCGATATACTAGTATATCAAGAGTGTTAGGGAGGTATGTTCTCATGATGTGAAAAGCGTTTGACCAAATATTAGCATTAAAGGGTTAAATTATACCAGTTTTCATAGATTCTATTAGAAAATAGAATTGAATACAGTTTTTTATAAACATACAGTAATCATACACTGGCAGAAATTGCCATAAGTCTAAGACCAACCACAGGAGTCTGCCGTTTTAGATACGAAAACGCGAAATCAAAAAAAAGAAAACACTGTAACACTATATACTACTTATACTACTATATATAATATACAGTATAATATATTATATATAGTAGTATATAGTGTTACCGTGTTTTCGTATTTTTGATTTCACGTTTTCGTATCTAAAACGCCAGACTCCTGTGGACAAACATTGTGGAGCATAAGGCCTATACACAATCACCATGCATATATCTGCCGAGTAACGGCTAATAAATAGACAAAAGGGCTAGCTCTGAATGACTTACCTCAATACCTAGACAGCGTATCCATTTACAGCGTACTTGGAATGAAGGCTATGTATACAGCATAGGCTGCTCAATCCATGTCCAGTAAGTAGCCTAAGATGTTTTCTAATGAAACGCGTGACTAGACCACTTTACCGATGATTTCTACTCATATCAGCATGTTATTACCGCGGAGATATTAATGGTGTACAGTCTAACATGTTGATTTCCCTATAACAGTCGCAATTTTGTCTCTCCCTTTGTATAAATCTATTTGTTCGGTAGATTTTATAATTTACGTTTCCGCCATGTTCCTCTGTTTGTTTTCTTTGATATTCGCGTTGAAGTCACGTGATACATGATGACGTATTATTAATTTTGCACAGCATTGTGGGTCTGGAAAACCCAGCGACCTTAAGTTCTCAGTCGAATTTTACTATCGGGAGTGAAATTAAAATGAGGAAATAATATGATCCATTACAGATAAGCACCAGACGCAGTACTGCCATAAATGGTTTCAATACATAGAAATATACGAAATATGACATTATATGGATAGAGATGTATGTATTATTTTATATCTGATGTGCCTGAACCAGTAGCTTTAACTTTTTAACCAGCTAATGGTCAGGCCGGCTTTGAAAATTTAATACTGTAATAACTGCCTCGATAATCTGTCACACTCTGACACACACATAAATTATACAAAATGGATACCTATGAATTTGATAGAGTATTTTTGCATATGCCTGTTCACAAAGGGATAGAAATTCAAAACACCTGGATACATGGGATCTATAACCAAACCCTTAAGTGCAAATGTGCACACCAGAAATCACCCAAACCACTGATGCTCAGTGAACCATGTCGGTCAAGCTGACATATTTTTGATACATGAAACACCTTTAGACTACATGTATGATGCAGTCATACACCGAGTTTGGTGACTATGTGAAAGGTCTCTATATATGATGAAACATGTTACTGAAGATATTTTTTCCTGTTGGTTTACATACAATAGAACATTTTTAAGGCAGATGATTCTGTTGTTTGAGCTTTATTTTCACAAAATTAACTAAAATGAACAAATTAAGCTTGCTTTATGAGATGGAATGGCATGAAGTCGCGACCACGTAAAACTTCCTCTTTGGAGTTGAGCTATTCATTGGTTTTATCATGAACTGATAATGAGAGTTCTATTCTAAACTGGTCAGTATGTACAGTTCTGAGGCATAGACACAGAGTATGTGGGCATAAACACGTCAATTTATATATGTTTACTAAATGTTTCAAACCTGCTTGTTTCTCACCTGACTTGTTTTTTAATTCATTAAAATACATTGCAAATTTTAACCATAATAGGCCTTCCGATTAAAATTTGTTTTAAATCTAGCTTTTGTTTTGCACCTTTATTACCCGCATCATGTGATGTTGTACTTGAGGTGCATTGTATATTTGATGTGATAAGTAAGTCAAGCTCTACTGGCGGGATCTTCACTAGATGTGTGAGCCAAGTTGCCTTTGAGGTCTCTCTGTTTGCTGTCAACAGGTCAAGGCAATTGATTGCATTGAAAATGGTGACTAAGTCTCTAAATTTACTGAATACCGACTTTATTCATGATGCAGTCATCTGTATGTTCCTGAGAATGGTCCATGACAATAATTAAGCACATGTGTATAGATTTCATTCCCCTAACTGTTTATATTAGAAATGGGATGAAAAAAACACACGCCGGTCAATTTTGTAAACAGGACTGAAGAATACAAAAAGTCTGAGGCAAGAAAGCCAGCAATGTCTTCCAATGAAATTAAGTCCAAAATATTCAACATGGAAATTTCTTACATCATGTTAAAAATTGGACTAACATGTTTCACTTTTTGATTTGGAAACATTTTACCTTAATCTGTGCTGTGCTAAATGTCTGCTAGGATAGAGTGTGTTAATATATTCCCTAAGCATGTACAGTGCTGTGCTAATTGTCTGCTAGGATAGAGTGTGTTAATATATTCCCTAAGCATGTACAGTGCTGTGCTAATTGTCTGCTAGGATAGTGTGTTAATATATTCCCTAAGCATGTACAGTGCTGTGCTAATTGTCTGCTAGGATAGTGTGTGTTAATATATTCCCTAAGCATGTACAGTGCTGTGCTAATTGTCTGCTAGGATAGTGTGTGTTAATATATTCCCTAAGCCATGTACAGTGCTGTGCTAATTGTCTGCTAGGATAGTGTGTGTTAATATATTCCCTAAGCCATGTACAGTGCTGTGCTAATTGTCTGCTAGGATAGTGTGTGTTAATATATTCCCTAAGCATGTACAGTGCTGTGCAATTATAATTGTCTGCTAGGATAGTGTGTGTTAATATATTCCCTAAGCATGTACAGTGCTGTGCTAAATGTCTGCTAGGATAGAGTGTGTTAATATATTCCCTAAGCATGTACAGTGCTGTGCTAATTGTCTGCTAGGATAGTGTGTGTTAATAAATTCCCTAAGCATGTACAGTGCTGTGCTAATTGTCTGCTAGGATAAAGTGTGTTAATATATTCCCTAAGCATGTAGTGCTGTGCTAAATGTCTGCTAGGATAGTGTGTTAATATATTCCCTAAGCATGTAGAGTGCTGTGCTAGGATAGTGTGTTAATATATTCCCTAAGCATGTAGAGTGCTGTGCTAATTGTCTGCTAGGATAGAGTGTGTTAATATATTTCCTAAGCATGTACAGTGCTGTGCTAATTGTCTGCTAGGATAGTGTGGGTTAATATATTCCCTAAGCATGTACAGGGCTGTGCTAATTGTCTGCTAGGATAGAGTGTGTTAATATATTCCCTAAGCATGTAGTGCTGTGCTAAATGTCTGCTAGGATAGTGTGTTAATATATTCCCTAAGCATGTAGAGTGCTGTGCTAATTGTCTGCTAGGATAGAGTGTGTTAATATATTCCCTAAGCATGTACAGTGCTGTACTAATTGTCTGCTAGGATAGAGTGTGTTAATATATTCCCTAAGCATGTACAGTGCTGTGCTAATTGTCTGCTAGGATAGAGTGTGTTAATATATTCCCTAAGCATGTACAGTGCTGTGCTAAATGTCTGCTAGGATAGAGTGTGTTAATATATTCCCTAAGCATGTACAGTGCCGTGCTAAATGTCTGCTAGGATAGAGTGTGTTATTATATTCCCTAAGCATGTACAGTGCTGTGCTAAATGTCTGCTAGGATAGAGTGTTAATATATTCCCTAAGCATGTACAGTGCTGTGCTAAATGTCTGCTAGGATAGTGTGTTAATATATTCCCTAAGCATGTACAGTGCTGTGCTAAATGTCTGCTAGGATAGAGTGTGTTAATATATTCCCTAAGCATGTACAGTGCTGTGCTAAATGTCTGCTAGGATAGAGTGTGTTAATATATTCCCTAAGCATGTACAGTGCTGTGCTAAATGTCTGCTAGGATAGTGTGTTAATATATTCCCTAAGCATGTACTGTGCTGTGCTAATTGTCTGCTAGGATAGAGTGTGTTAATATATTCCCCTAAGCATGTACAGTGCTGTGCTAAATGTCTGCTAGGATAGAGTGTGTTAATATATTCCCTAAGCATGTACAGTGCTGTGCTAATTGTCTGCTAGGATAGAGTGTGTTAATATATTCCCTAAGCATGTACAGTGCTGTACATACCTGGATTCACTTCTTGATATTGCGCTATACCATATGCATTAACTATCTCCTGGTACGCATCAGTGAACTTATTTGTGCGATTGTATGTGGGTGGCATCTCATCTGTTTCCATCACATGTAAAATTGCGGGGACAGTGCCGCCACTGGAATCCTACATCAAACAACATGTTTAAATCAAAGTTTATATTTATGATAATCCAGTTTTAACCATGTCCCGCCCATTTCTAGCTAAGCTCCACCCACACCATGCTCGTGCTGGGATCGATCAATCTCTGAATTCCCTAACTATTAATTTCCAGAAAACTATACAGGTAGCAACAGTGCCCAGTCAAATTAGTTTCAAAATATTCAACAGCATGTTTATTAAATAGTAAATACATACAATTCATACGACAACGCACAGTGTGTCTTCAATTAAGCATTCGCGACGCACTTATCTATGTCATTCATGACTTCATTGATTATGACATCATCCTACACGTCACGTCATTGCTTATGACATCAGATGATGGATGGATAAACTGGAAAGGTCAAATATCATCTTTACAAGTATGTAGATAATTCTTTACACATATAGACAAATCAATATGAACAGATTGGTGTGAATCCCATGAGGAGTCATATTAAGGAAAGCAGATTATAAAAGTCATTCATCTTGTGACCTAAAAGTATGTTATAGTTTCAAGTTCAACATAGCATCCATTAATTATTCAATTCAGGAATATTCTCCTAGAATCGAAATTTATAGATAGAGAGATAGATTGCCAGACAGTATAACCATCATGGATCTCGTCACTGGAAGGTGGACCGTCATTTAAATCTTGAAGAAATGCATGCATGACCACATTATGTAATTAAATATTCAAGCCACATGCATATGAAGGTGCTACACTATTCATGTTACCGTAGCTGTCTGAAGAGCTCCTCTGATGTCATCCATAAATCGCACAGGGCACCAGATTTCTGCCACCAGGTTAGTAGGTGACATGTCAAAGTTGCACATATCCAATGTAAGGTAAATGGCCTTGATTTTACGCACTTTCACCAGCCAGTGACGTAATTCTTTAGCAGCATTTTGTAGAACACGTGTTCGATGCATCTGTGTCGTACTCAAAACCTGTCGCCATGGATTAAAGTAATAAAGATTATTGTAAATTTGATATTTTACAATTACATGCAGCATTAAACATAGACATAGCAGCAAGTACAAGTACATGTGAACTGTTCTTTGACCTCTGTGCTATTGAACAACTATATGATTTCCTAAATTTATTATTTTAAATGTTAGTCAAAGGATGAAAGTTCAGCAAAAAAATGAAAGAAAATGTATTTCCATGGATCGCTGCAAACAGACGTTTTAAAAACGTTAAAACTGCTTTACTTTGTATGTATAAGTTGGCTGTTTAGAAAATCTAAAAACTGAGTCTGCATCAAATACTAGATAACTAAATTAACCAACTTAACCAAATAGATAAAAATGTTCACGACGCTCAGTAATGGCCCTTTCCAGTTTTAGGCATGCCCCACCCATCACTAGATAAGCTCCACCCACACCTCGCTCGTGTTGGAATCGATCTCTGAACTCTCTGACTATAAATTTCCAGAAAAATATACAGATAAGCTATTGAATATTTTTAAAACTAATTTGACTGGACGGTGTTGCTGCCTATGGCAGCAACAGCGTCCGGTTAAATTAGTTTCAACATATTCAACAGCATGTTTAATAAATAGTAGAGACATACGATTCGCACAATGTGTCAGACTATTAAGAGTTAAAGATGGGCCAAATAGAATCATTTATGATGTAATGATTATGACGTCATCCTACACGCTGTTTAGCTGATTATGTCGACATATGTCAGATGATAGATGGTCGATGGATACGCTGGAAAGGTGAATTGAATAGCAGTTATTCACTAAGGAAGGAGGATATAAATACTTGCTATATATTGTATTAAATTTATTAAAACTTGATAACGATCGATGTAAAAAATTTTGAACTCAAACGTAAATATGTTCAAAGCAAATAAATTATCAAACATTGATATATTTAGTCATTTCAACCACTGTGTTGTCAACTGAGCAGACTAAGGAGTGAATTCTTTTGGACACCGTATATAACTTACTTGCTGCAGATCCTCTAGTCGTACACTTACACCCTCCAACATCTCCTGTCTTTCCTGGGTGGACTCTGGACAGGGATATAGTATTGCTTTAAATCTGTAATGTAATACACATAAACATACAAATATTTCTATAATAATATATGTTTCCAGCCATCAAAGGATGAGGTTAACGAGTTTAATTCTTTTTTGGTTTTGGTTCTAATAGGTCATTGTCACCTAGAGCCACCAAGCTTGGGATGTAGATGCATCCTGATAAATATTTTAGAAATTGGTTAGATAACACTTGAGCTGTTATGATATCGACCAGTTAACATAAGTACATACACCCCAGAAACAAGAAATTCTTTATGATGTAAGGAAGGTATTTTGAAACTAATTTGACTGGGAGCTGTGGCAGCAATAGGTTTAAGTTGACTCAGTTCCGAAATATTTAAAAGCTTCCCTGTTAACTTAAGCTACTGAAAGAAAAAATCTACCACGTACAGAAATATAATGCTGCTTCCATACAAAAAAAGAAGATAAAAATACACATTGGTCTAGGACAGTTCAGTGTTAAATATTGTCAATGATAAATAAGGCATACCCAACACATATCTTCTTCACTCTAGACTTAAGCTGCTCGCCTTGAAAAAATATGATGAATACAGACTTGTATAGCGTGTCACCCTGAAAATATATAAATAACATGACATTTTGTTGTGCAAGACGATAGATATAAGGTGTACCTGAAGGACACATAATTAAGTATTGTGGCATGTAACACACAGACACCATGACCGTCATGACAGAAGGCCGATAAAGGTACTACTAGACTGTCCATAGATGAGTGGCCTGGGGGAAAACCCAACCTTTCCCTACATGTACATATCCAGGAAACTGTGGCAGAAACATATTAATGCTTTCACTGATAAATTCCCTGTACACTGTATATCAATATCAGGACAAACAAACAGGAAAGCTGTGGAATATTAGGACATTAATATGACTGGAAGCCATTGAAATACATTTCTAAATATCCAATAGAATATGCTATACATTGTAAAGAATCAGTTTTTAGGGTGGGGGGTGGGGTGGGGTTTGTCATTGAAAGTGTTAAGAAGGTTAACAAAGTACATCACTAGGGTATGGTGGGGGGGGCTTATATTGCTGCCAATAGTGTTCTTGGTAAGGAATCTTAAGAAGTACTGTTGTTTAACATGGAAATTGAATGAAAGTAAATGAATTCAAAATAAATTTAGTGCACAATTCTTTAAGTTACGATGTATGATGAATTCTTACCGTAACTGGATCAGTCAGCTTCTGAGGTATTTCCTCAGTCCGCAGATAAGCATTTCCACGACAAGCAAACCACAGCAAACGCTCAAATGCTGCCAAACGCTCACGCTGTATTACGCCCGCAACAAAACTAGGAAAAACATTCAAATCTTTTATTGAGATTTCTAATGACAAGTGTAATCAGAATTCAAGTTCAAGTCAGATACTGGCAGACATTGCCAAGCGAGACATCCATAGATGCAGGTTCACACAACTTGCAACCTGTAACGCAATAAACTAACATTGTGAATAGCACTGGTGAGCCTACTATACATGTACATTTGTCACACTTGTTAGAAAAACAATTAAAGAAAAGCCACGTTTCTTTCTGAATGCCTAGAAATGAGGTCATATAATAAAATCCTTACAAAAATGATAAAATGTGTTCAAGAAGGCACAAACATTTGCGTGTGAAAGCATGGTGGCATGTTAAAACAGGTGGTTGAATACCTTAACGAACCACTATGTTATGGCCGACAAATGCCTGGCTTAATGATTTGAACTAAGAGACCAGGTTGGCTTAGTGACTATTCTTGGCTACACCCGATAATGGTTACATAATAAGACTTAGAATACAGCTTAAAACAAATATAACACATACTGGGATAAAACCGGAACAGAAACGAAGACAAAAGAAAACAAAATAGAAATGGAACAATATTGTTCTATTTTTGCTTTGCTTTTGCCTCATATGTTCATTCTTGTTTTGCTTCTATACTAACTTATTTCTGAGCTGAAAGGTATTTGTAAAAAAAGCTAAATCAAGCTTACCCGAGTTGTATAATGCCTGGTTGTGTCACTATCTCACCAGTCAATGAAAGGTTAGTGTCATCCACAAAATGTTGATAATCCCGCTCATGCTAAACAAAGCAACACACTAATATTAACACTTTTATCCTTAAGATTGGACAAGAAAATTAATATTTTCTCATAGAAGTAATGTTTGCAGAACAAGAAAAAACTATTTTGGAAAATTTACCACTGGAATGAGTGGCTTGATTATCGAGCCAGTCATTCCAGTGGCACGAATACTCTTTTTTGTAAATGGACAATTCTCAAGAGTATTTCTGAAGCCTTTTTAACTGACTTGGGTGTTGAATGGTTAATAATGGGTGAGATTAGAGACAGACGTGGGTAGATTCAACCATTATATTTACACATGGAAGTGTCTGCGCTGTGCTCTGCCATGCATACACCTTCAGTGAAATAGTGTGTGGATGTAAAGGATGAATATATTATGGCTAATTGATTTAATTTTGCATGTGTTGAATTCTTGTATGGATGTATAGATAAAACAATTGCCTGATTACAGCTCAACATAGTTATTTCCCCACAACAGGAACAACCATTCATAAACAGATTCAATGGACCTTTCCAAGTTTATCAATACATCTTATGACATCATAATTGACTAAGTGACGTGCCACGTGTGTGATGAATGACTCGATATAGTCCGTCTTTAATGCTTAATACTCCGACACGTTGTACGAATTGTATGTCTACCATTTAATAAACATTCTGTTGAATATTTTGAAACTAATTTGCCTGAGCAATGTTGCTGCCATAGGCAGCAACGGCACCCAGTCAAATTAATTTCAGAATATTTAACAACTTACCTGTATAGTTTTATGGAAATTGATAGTAATTGAGTAGAGGGATCGATCGAACACAACACAAGTGAGGTGTAGGTGGAACTTAGCTAGAGATGAGTGGGGCATAGCTAAAACTGGAAAAGTCAATCATGACGCTGATCAACTTTTTATAACACAAAGGAATCCTTACCCTGAGACATTGTTCAGCTCAGAGAACTTAACAAAAAAGGAAACAACAAGAATTCAGCAGTATTGAATATCTCGCCTGCTATTGTTATTTTCGATACACATCATAGGTGACCTTGACGTTTAACTCTGTCAGCACAATGTGCTCATGTGAATCTATAACAGTCAAGGCAATCAGATATATCCAAGTTTAATTCCAATAGGGTCAACTCATCCTGAAATATAATCGGAGACATTTTGCTAAACAAGAAAACTTAAAATTGAATAAACAGTTTTGTCAACAGAACACAATCTTAACCTTTGCAGGGCTTTAGATTTACCTAATTTGGGAACACCACCTATCTGGTCTGGGATCCGTCAATGCCCCTAAAAACTAGAGAATTTTGAAATCTGAGAGATTGATTTTGAGCCATTTTAGTCTTAATAGTACTATAAGACCTCTGAATGGCCATAAAATGCGACAGCATCCAGCTCTGAGTATTTAATTGACTGTAAATCAATTAATTAGTGTTCATAGCAGCCAGTAGAATTTTGATTTGGGCTCACTAATATGGGCCGATTTTATTTGGGCATGACTTGTAAAGTCATAGCTAAGGAGTAATGTAAAGCCCTGCTTTGACCTAGTGACCTTGCTATCATCATCCTGCGTCAGCCTGGTATAACCAACCATGCACCAAGGTTTTGATCCATTAGGGCTAACCAAATTTATCCTGAAATATAAGCTGAAAAATTCTGCTAAACACAAAGATATAAGACTGGAACAAATATAAAGGCTATGACGACCTTGACCATTGATCTAGTGATGTCACTATCAGGAAACAGCTTCTTTACGACATAGGGATCTATGGTCTAAGTTGAATTCTGGTAGTATTAAGCAACTTTGAAATGTAAAATGCAAAAGCTGGTTGAAAAAGGCAATAATGACCTTGACCCATGACCTAGTGGCCTCACTATCATCATGGCAACCATATGTCCAAGTTAGTTTCCAATATGATTAACCAATGTTAAAATAAGAGCAAAGCTGAATTTTTAAATTAAAAAACTACATTGATGACACAGCTGTTGTCGTCGGAAAAAAGCAATACGTAAGTCTCTCTTCTGCTTCACAGGAAACTATTTTCAAAATATTCAACAGAATGTTTATTAAATTGTAAATTCACCAAAGACATACAATTCATACACTTTTGTGACAGACTTTTAGATTTGTGTGACAGAACTATGACATTTTGATTGTTGACATCAGCTAACAAGTGATGTAATTTATTATGACAACATATCTTTGAATGACAGATTGACTCCGCCTCTGTACCTCTCCCCAACCCCCACCCCTGCACAAACCCCACCCCATCTGTCACTGTAGGTCTCTTATTGCTAGTGACTTACGATGGAATATATGACATCTGACATGTCTGGAGCCAAAGGATGGTGGTTCTTTAAGATAGGTGGACATTTCACCACCTGTCAGAAAGGACCACAATGGTTGGTTCCAAAAGTTTATGGTCTCTTAACTGTCTGACTGCTGAGGTTTTGCAGATGACAATATTCCAAGGGTTATATCTCTGGATCTACTAAATATTTTGAAAACAATTTAACTTAAAAGTTGTTAGTGGCTAAGCCACCAACAACTTTCAGTCAAATTATTTTCAAAATATTCAGAAAATCAAGTTTGGCTCATTTAAATTATTGTCTGGTGGCTTGCAGTAGAGTGACACATGGCTAAGAAGAACTGACAGCAACAGGCAATGGATAACTAAGAAGCAATCATAATACCTCATGGAAGAAAACTTGAGATACTTTAAGCACCTCTTTCAATTCTGTTAATTCAAGAAAATTACGCTGAAGAGCTTCAGAGTTGGTATGGACCTCCTTCAATTCACCCTCAATCTTCTCAAATTCTGCCTGACAAACAATAAATGTTTACATTCATGAAACCTATCTCAAATATAAAAATAAACGGACAAGAAAGGTGTTGAATATCTTGATTGTAACTTTAATTAAAATGTGTACGACGATTATGTAGACTGTCTTCTACTGGGTGTGTAGACAAAAAGTCTGAAAGGCCCAACATGGCTTCTACTGTCCTTTTTATAGTGAATCTAGGAGCCGATTGGTTGCAAAATTGGCCTCTGATTAGCTTAGAAAAGTTTTTAAGGAAGATCTTGCTTCTGATTGGTCCTGAATTTTTGACAATATCTTGATTGTAATTATGATGAAAATAGCGTTTGTTACTTTACACAAACTTAAATTCAAGTTATTCATGTGGTCAGTTTTCAGGAATATTCTTCTATTGATATGCAAATGGAGATTTCAATTAGAAAATATCTATATTTTCTTGATCAATTGTGACAATTAAAGGGTTAATGTATTTATACACATGCACAACAAAACTTAAGCACCACCAAATTCCTTCAGACACATCCATGGACAGGTCATCTTGCGCTACGAGAATACCAATAATATCTAACATTTTGTACACGTATATCTGATTACAATAGATAACAATGCAAGAAAAGAAATGTTGCCAGTATATCTGATTACAATAGATAACAATGCAAGAAAAGAAATGTTGCTATTACCGCTTGAACAAGTGACATGAAAATGAACATTTGCCATACAGCTTACAACTATTACACCACAGTTGACACAAATGAACTGATGGTCAGTAATGTAGATTTGTGCGATTATTGCGTTGAGTGATCGCGATCGATTATTAAAAGATAATCGTGATTACTTAATTAATCAGCTTGGATACAAATTACCAAGACATAACAACAAAAGAATATCAATGATGAAAATTGCAATGGTGTTTAGAAAAAGTCCATTTGCAGGGCAAGAGAAGACTATTTCTGAAAATGTATCACTGGAAAACCTGGCTCGAGAATATCGAGCCAGGCATTCCAGTAATACATTGTCGAAAATAGTCTTCTATTGCCCTGCAAATGGACATACATTTAATAAGCAAAATGTCATTTCTCATGACCGATCGCAATTAAAAAGTAATTGAAAGCTAGGTTTTGAAATATTTTATGCAATAGAAAATATTCACGATTATTCTATTATTTAATTTTTAATCATATAAATTCATGATTTAAAACATAATCGCAATTTCTTATATAATCACGTAATCGCCCAAGACTACAGGAATGTCATCTGTAGATGTCCTCAACATCTGAATATGGTTCTGAGTCTGTCATTGATTAGTATCCGGCATATGTACCCTGTGCCTGCACGATAGACTGAACATTCTGCCTCATGCTGGACACCAGTTAGTATTTTCTGCCATTCCTCAGGCAGTGCAAGACTCAATTCCTGTAAATTCTGCACAGAAGGATCCTCACCACGGGCCGCAAAACATCCCAGATTTGTAATAAGGAAAAATTTGTTACCTCTCCGGGATGTAGAAACTGTTTGAGTGTAGCTTTCATGACAATCTCGGTCACTTCTTCAGCACTAACTGACGGTCGCTGGCAATGTCACTCTGGTCAGTTCTTGTGGATTAACGTGACAGCATGGACTGGTAGACTGCTGGTATAAGGTAGCCCTCGTCTCAGTTCATGGTTGGCTGATGCTTGTAGATTTCTATGGCCTCTTTAACTTTCTGTTCAAATAAGTTGGTCTCGATGTTGATGACCGAGGCACTGCTGGCAGGGATGACGTGGCCAGTGGATTCTGTGTGTTCTGCCACAGCTGAGTTGGAATTGATTTTAAGACGTTCTAAGAAAATTTACCAAATCTATTTTTCACGAGTGAGATGACATACTTACCTCTATAACACTCTTGATATACTAGTATATCGGCTCCAAATTCAATAACATTCAGAATTATAAAAAGTTAGGTGCCCCTAATGGGCAGGTGGATATACACAGTCACGCACATGACAGACCCCCACCTACTGCGCATGCGCATACTGGTACTTCCGTTACTAAATATTCGCTGACATAGAAGCAACTATTCAAATAACCAAAGGACCAGGCCTCCGTGGGGTGGAGAGGCCGGGATCTTGTTAGGGAGGTAAGTATGTCATCTCACTCGTGAAAAAGAAATTTGGTAAATTTTCTTATTTCACATCATGAGAACATACTTACCTCCCTAACACTCTTGATAAAAGCCAGAATTTCAAAGTCAATTTGGTGGGAGGGAGGCAAGGTCCTGAAAACCAGCACACCCTCGAAGAGACTAGCTCTTTGAATTTTCAAGAGATTTAAAACATCTGAAATTGTATCTGAAACACAACCAGGAATAGAATTTTGCATCGGATAATCGACCGATGAATAGAGATTAATAAAAAAGCAAATGCGCTCCCCCACCCCACCTCTTTCTGAGGAAGGTAAGGAAAAAACGCTGCTCTAAAGGACTAGCACGTTCTCTAATACTTGATTAAAAGTATTACTAGACATTGGAAAAATAAGAATTGTTTCCTTAAAAAAAAAAACTCTCTGAAAGAACCACAATTAAGAGACATTAACCATCACCATATTAAAAATAAAAAACATAACACCATCACCAAGACAAAAAACCAAAATGGTCACATATACTGACCTCTGATGTCTTGGGGGCGGCACTCATCTCTTCCCCCACCGGATGAAGAGAATTGTACCAGCTAATAGTAGGGATACCCTACCAACAAATGTGATATTTGTAAATAGCAGAGGAAAACTAATTACAAATACATACCTCTACATTATTTATTTTCTGAGGACTGAGACGGCGAGCGGGTTAGAAGTGTCACGAAGGTAATGGTCGGTAAAACTTGATTCACAGTGCCACTGGGCTACTGACATAATGTCTTCAATAGAAACACCATTAAATAATGCCGTGGAAGTTACCACACCACGGACACTATGAGCCTTGGCTCTATCTACTTGAATTCCAGTGGCTGTCTTATGACAGAATTGAATACATTCTACTATCCATCTGGAAATAGATAGTGTCTCTTGAAGCCCTACCATGGGGTTCAATATATGACAACCATAGGGAACATGGGTCCGTCCACCAAACCTGAGTTCTTCTCTTGTACTTATTTAAAGCTCGGACAGAACACCATGTCTTAGCACCAGGATCATATCTGGTTAAGGCAGGTAAAATAATAGGTTGACCCGGATATTATTAAAGATTGATTCTTAGCCAAGAGATGCAATCTTGGTAGAAGCTTAAGGCCTTCACCTGTAACTATATAATGGTCAGGCTCAGCAGACAAGGCATGAATTTCACTCCTGAGTCTGGCTGATGCTGCTGCAACTAAAAATACAGTTTTAAGTGTCAATAATTTTACAGATATAGCACTAAGTGATTCAAAAGGTTTATCACTCAAAACTTGCAGAACCAGAGAAAGACTCCATGACGGTGTCAGTGGAGGATTTCTTGGTCTGAGATTGCCCATACCTTTAATAAGAGTATTTAAAACACTTACTTCATCACTTCCCCTCTTTGCCAAGCAAGGGATAACAGTCATTAATGCTGATTTGTATCCAGCAATAGAATTAGGCTTAAGACTATAGGCATCATACAGGTGACAGAGAAAATCAGTTACTACCTGAATAGATGCTTCCATCGGATTGATACATCTCTTTGAGCAGCATTCTGCAAATCTGTTGATTTTATAATTACATGCTCTGGAGGTTGACTCCCTTCTGGCTCTGGCCATGAAATTGGCTGCTTGCTCAGAAAAGCCCTCCTTAATCACGGATTTTTTGATAACATCCATGCAGTCAATTGAAACATTGATGGATTGTTGTGAAGGGTCTTGTCCTGGAAGATAATATTGTCCATCAGAGGCAGAGGAACCGGATTGCAAACCAGAAGGTCCAGCAGATCCGTGAACCATAATCGGCTTGGCCAATTCGGGGCGATCAGCACTTGGCATTCCTCCTGCTTGATCTTCTGAAGAATCCCTGGAATCAGGATTGTTGGAGGGTATGCGTATGCGTATGCATACATTCCCTTCCTACAGATAGCTAGTGCATCTATTGCGATAGCGCTTGGAACTGGAATCGGAGAAACATACGTCGTCATCTTCGCATTCTTCTTCATTGCGAACAAATCTATGTTGGGCTTTTCCCAATGATTGAACAGGTGATCCGCCACACATTGATTTAGTTGCCATTCCGTAGGCAGAATGCTCATCCTTCGGCTCAATGAGTCTGCTAACAGATTCAGCCTTCCCGGAAGATGAACTGCTTTCAAGGTGATCATATGATCCATGCACCAGCAAAGCAGCTTCCATGTCATCATACAGAGACTGGCCGACTTCGTTCCGCCCTGGCGGTTTATGTAACTCACTACTGTAGAGTTGTCTGAACGTATCATCACAAATTTTCCCTCCACTTCTTTTAAGAAGTGTTCCAGGCCTAGAATTACAGCCCACAATTCTAGCATGTTGATATGTTCCTTTGACTGTTCCAGATACCAAAGCCCTGATATAGTGGCTTCTTCCAGGCAAGCTCCCCATCTCTCCATCGATGCATCCGTAACCATTGTTACTTGAGGGTGGGGAGGGGTCAGCATGACCCCCGCCAGGAGATTTCCTCTCTCCATCCACCAATGAAGGTGATGAATGAGAGGGTCCAACACTTGAATGCGCGAGTCCAGTGATCCTGAACTCTGCATCCCCTGAGCCATGAGAAACAATTGAATCGGCTGCCTGCGTAAGGCCGCCTGAGGAATGACTGGTCCCATTGAAACCATCAGACCTAACATTCTCAGATAGACTCATGCTAGAATATAACGACTGCTGCAAACTAACTGAATGCACGAGAGGAGATTTTCCACTCTCTCCTGGGATGGATAAACATATCCTATCTCCAGATCGAAGAACATATCCAGGTAAACAAACTTCTGGGATGGAGTCAGCTCTGATTTCTGAAAGGTGATTATCCAGCCTAAATCTGTGAGTTTTCAAAACTATCTCCAGATTTGCTGTCAAACTTTCTGGGTTGTGTGCTTTCAGCAACCAGTCGTCTATGTACGTGTGAACAGCTATATTTCTCCTGCAGAGGTATGCTGTGATAGTAAGTACCACTCGAGTGAAGACACTTGGAGCCCTCGAGATGCCGAATGGAAGAACCTTGAATTCCCATTGGCGTCCCTGAAAAGCAAATCTCAGGAACCGACGAAAACTCCTTGCAATTGGAATGTGGAAATAAGCATCCTTGAGATCTATTGATGCTGTCCACATCCTCTTCTCTAACCCCAACAACACCGATCTTACTGTTTCCATTCTGAAATTCGGTGTATCTATAAACTTGTTTACACGTTTGAGGTTGAGAATTGGTCTCCACCCACCGGTGTTCTTTGTCACAAGAAACATGGTTGAATAGAAGCCCGGAAAATCTTGCGACGGTTGAATTGCTTCCTTTAGAATTAGAGATTCTATCTCCTCTTCTATGCACAACCTCTTGTCTGGATCTCTTGGAATTTGAGTCCAGACCTGTACCAGAGACAGATGCAATGGCGGACCTCTTATCCATTCTGGACTGTATCCGCGTGAAAGCCATTGCAAGACTAAGCGGTCCTGAAATAACTGCTCCCACTTCTGAAGGTGGCAAGTCAAATGACCTCCCGCTGGTGCACCTAGGGTTGACCTCCCACTGGTGCACCTAAGGTTGATGGGGTGCCCATAAATTTTAGAAGTGGTAGTGTCTCTGGTACGAGTGACAACACCCGAGTGGTACCTGTGGTAACCGGAAAAGATTTTAGCCCATCAGGCCCGATTATCACGTGCAGCTCCTCACGCGCCGCGCCCAGTGCCACGTGCACCACGGTGCGCGGGATACTGTCTGGATGGCTGCGCTTGAGGCGCTGGCTGACGTACAGAAGCACGCTGCTGCTGGCACGGCCGACGCCGTCTCTGAACCAGGCCGGCCTGCTGGCCTCTGACAATGCCAGCACCGCCACGAGCATACTGCTGTCGAGCAGCCGAGGGCTGAACACGCACATGTTCTCTGCGTAGCACTTCAAACTGTGCGCGCAGCGCCCTCTGGTTGTTCACCAAAGTCACTGTCTCTTGGAGGTGCCGACAACCTTCACCTCCAAAAAGCGACTTGAGCTCTTGAGATGGGCACAAATTGTCCAAAGCTAAAGTGCGCCTCGTCCTCAATGACTTCATGACTGACCTAGTCAGACAGTCCGCCAGGTTGATCCCATCCTGGATGGCTCATTGGACTGTCACAAGGCTAGGTTGTTGCTGCACCGAGGCTGTTACTACCACAGATAGCAGCTGAGAGACTTGAGACAGCGCACTAATCGCTGCTCGCGAGCTCTCCTTGGTGTTGCGCAAGGCTGCATTAGCCGAGCGCATAACGCCCGAGCACAACGCTCCCATGTCAGCACGGGAACCCGGCTGCATATCTTCTCCCAGAGCGGCACGGTCATCCATGCTCGGTCTGGGCGCTAGGCCATATCGAACATACTGACTAGCAGTAACCCGACATCGCCTAGCAACATTGCGGGGGGCCTTCGCGAGGCGACCTTTCGGTCTAATCGACTCCTCTGCCGCAGAGAACATATCTAAGATATGTTCAGCATATGGCAGAGACCAAGTCCTGTTGGCCAACGGCTTTGCCTGTAACCATGCCCAAGGGTTACCGGCAGCTGTTTTGTCCATGGAGAGCTCTGGTCTGACATCGAAGAGCCACGCGCATGCTTCAGACCAGTCTTCATCTGTGGCTACCTGTAAATTGCCGAGGGGCAGTGGGCCCTCATCATCCTCAATGGCATTCGCAGCTAAGGCCGAGGTGGAGGCTATAGATGAACTTGGCTGCCCAGGGAATGCATATGGGCCCGTGAGGGCTGGCATAACATTCTCCATAGGCTGACCGGGCACCAAGGCCGCGCTTGTGAGGGGTAACATGCATACCAGCACGGCCCGGATCATCCGTATGAGATTCCAAGCTTAAGCGTGGAATCTTATACGGGCGGCCGTCCGCTCCAAACCGGCCCACAGACTGAATCATGAAGCCTGCTCCCGAGGGTGCGAGCAGCCGCGCTCCCCATGAGAGGAGTGTAGACGCTCGCATCCATGTCTTCATGCTCATCCTGTGGACCGAGCAGGTGGTCTTCATCATCTTCCCAGTTACGAAAGTTAGACTCTGGGTTAGCAAGAAAAACTAACCCAAACTGACCAGGAGAATGCCCGAAAGCAGATGACAAGGGTACTCCGCGAGTGATCGTGGTCAGGCCCGCTGGTCAGGTCCCGCCTGATGCTGCTCGCACCGCTGGATCACCAGGCGATGCGAACATCAAGCCTGGGTCCAAGACGGCCATCCCTGGATCACTAAACACTTTGTCCGAGCTAGTAGGGCATGATCCAGGGACGGGGGCTACCTGCACTGAGGTTGATGTGCAGGAAGTTGAAACACCTGTGCCAGGCAACATGCCGCAAAGCATGTCAGGCATCAGATCTTTCAAAGTCCTGCGCATCTCACTCACTAACTCAACCTTGAAGGCCTCGAGCTCACCCTTCTCAGAGGCCTTCTTCTTACCCTCCTTCTTTGCCTTCTTGCCCTCCTCAGCCATCAGCTTAGCCTGAAAAGCAAAGAATTCAGAGGTTAGATCACCCCCCACCCCCACCCACTCATTACAAATGACACATTTGTTAGACAGCCTACACACTGAACAAAGATGGCAAGGGTGGGGGAAGAATCTAGCCTTCATAGGCTTGAAGCAAGATGGACATGACTTCTGAAAAAGGGAAGGCATACGAAGACAATGAGTATTATAGTTTGCAAACTCTTGTTAATTGACTATTAGTACAAAACAAGAACAAACCCGAGAGAAGACATCCACTTTTATTACAGACAACCCTGATGGGACAGCTGACTTCTCTAGTTAATAATAACCAATCACAACCAGGATCCCAAATTAAGAGAGAGAGAACGATTAATGACTATCTAGATAGCTCTCCACCTTCATAATAAAGGGTGATAAACACATCAAAGACTTCTCTAAACTAAGATTATGACATCAAGAAAAGAGAAAAAACTCTGGTTGATTATGACATCAAACCTCAATGCAACAGCTCCTTCAAGGAGAGGGGACGTCAGAAATGAATGCAAGAAATATCTAGAGACTAAAGACATTCATTACTCCCCAATAATATAATATTAAATTATATATATTCGAGAACCCATGCACACACAAGAGACAATACAGTGCAATAACAAAAGGCAGCAGAAAATTGTGAATATTTTCAAATAATTATGTGCCATAACTAATAAACTCCCTTAGCCTGAGCACAGGCAAAACCATCCTCTGGTGCAGGAGAACACTTCCATCCATCCGCCGAGACTCTTCTTTTAGAAGAACTGAGGAGGGGGATGGGACAAAAGGAAGGAGATATTTCTTTTATTCATTTACTATATCTCCAACCTTTAGACATATCACAATGATAAGTAAAAAAAGAGACGTGAACAACCTTCGAGAGAAGAACAGGACACCTTACTCATCCATAAGTTGAACCTGTGAACACAAAGCACAAGGGGTTAATAGCCCTGGGCGCTGGGAGAAATTTAACAAGGATTCCCAGCGCCTGAAAATGTAGTAACGCCAAAATGGCCGCAACGAAAACCGGTAACATATAAAAGGCACAAGTCTGAATTAATAAATGGAACAATATCACCTTAACTGATGAGGAAGACTCCTTCCTCTACAGACATAGAATCAGCCATAAATCCAAAAGGTGATAATAATTATTGAAAATTCTCAAAAAGAGACTAGGAAAGTTTTCAACATGTGGTTGGTCAGCCAATATATTAGAAAACGGAAGTACCAGTATGCGCATGCGCAGTGGGTGGGGTCTGTCATGTGCATTACTGTGTACATCCACCTGCCCATTAGGGGCACATAACTTTTTATAATTCTGAATATTATTGAATTTAGAGCCGATATACTAGTATATCAAGAGTGTCAGGGAGGTAAGCATGTTCTCATGATGTGAAATTTGACTCTGGTGCTGAGAGGCCTTTTGGTTTTGCCTATCTATGTCCCCCACATTGGTCACATTCAATCTTGTAGATCACTCCAGAGCATTCATCTGTGGCCAGTTTAGCTTTGGGTCTTACTAATTGTGATCTTAAGGTGTTGACGGGCTTGTGGTAAGTTTTGATGTGGTGTTGTCTGAAGAGTCTGCCATGGTGTTCTGATAGGCCTTGGATGTACGGAAGTCTGACTAGTGGAAGTTTTTCGACATCTGCTTATTTATTATGAGGTGGGGAAGGTGGTTTTCTCATCCACGAAGTGTAACCATTGGCTAGGAGAGACTGTTGGATGTGATGATGTTCTTCTTTTTTGTCTGATGTTTCTGTGATGATGGAGTCTGCGCGGTGAAATAGAGTTCTGACGACTGACCTTTTGTGTTCCAAATGGTGATTAGGGTGAAAATTTAGATATTGATCTGTGTGTGTGGGTTTTCTGTACATGATAAGTTTGGTAGTTCCGGAATCACTGACATGCACCAAGACATCCAGGAAAGAAATCGGGCCATCTTCTTCGACTACGCTGGTCGAATTGGATGCATTGGTCGATACTGTTGAGGTGATCAGTGAAAGGTTGGATGCTGTAGTGGTGCAGGCATGTGAACGTGTCATCCACATACCGGTACCCGAAATTTGGGGGGTCTGTGGCTGTGCTAAGTGCTTGTTGCTCGAAGGATTCCATATAAAGTTTTGCGATCACTGGCGACACGATGAGCCCATAGTTACTACATGCATTTGGTGGTAGAAGTAGCCATTCTGAACGAAAAGGGTGGTGTCTAACACGATCTTCAAGACGCTGATAATCTGGGTTGGTGGGAGGCTGGTCCGGTCTTTCAATGTAGGGTCTAGATCCAGAACTCTCTGGATGACTGGAAGAGCCTTGTCCACTGGGATGCTGGTGAAGAGTGACAATACATCGAAAGAAACTAGTTTGTGTGTGGGAGGGACTTCAAGTGACTGGATTTTGGTGGTGAACTCTTTGCTGTTTTTGATGTGGTGCTCTGAGTGGCCAACTAGTGATTTCAGGATCCATGTGAGATATTTTGAGGCTTGAGATGTGATGCATCTAATGGTGGCAACGATGGGTCTAAGAGGGATGTTGGTCACAGATTTGCTTTTCGGTTTTTCAGTGTTCAAGTCAGGGCTCCTCCCAGACTACAATGTTGTTTTTTGCTATTGATCTGGGTGCCTTCACACTTGTTGTCGAATGGATATTATTAATGGGTATGTAAAGCTATCATTAGTGGCAGCAGCACACATTCCAACCTGATAGTCAGAATTACATTTTTTTTAAATGACTTATGACTGAAGAATGCTCTGTGACAAATTTGTTCGAAATCAGACAAGTTATTCATGATAAGAAATCATTTGAAGCCTTCCATTCTTTTCCTATCAGTGTTTTGGTGGCAAAATAATACAAGATGCCAGCCGATCCATTTTTCTGACAAAAGTGAGTGACTGTAAAGTTTGACATCATCAGGCCCATAAATACATAATTTTCCCCCAAATCCATCAAATAAAGCCACTAAACACAACATTTAGAGTGGTCCACCGTGAACATGTTTTTTATGTACAAACATCATTGAACAAACTTTAAGGGCCCTTAGTCATTTTTGTAAAAATGAGGTCATTCAAGACGACCACCCAAGGAATTGCCTAATCATGTTCTCTTGAACGAAGTTTCTTGACAAAACTGCTTGAGTTTGAAATCAATGGGACAAGTGGTTTCATTAGAAGATGATGTTTAAACATATTTTTATATTTTATATTAATTAATAACAAATAGATGTCGAGACTGGATGCGTTAAGCGTTGAATAGTACATGCACTTGTTTAAAATAACTATTCACTAATCCTTCATGTAGGTTCTATTATTAAATGTATGTATTCACGTGAACATACCTCTAAATCTATCATTTCTCTGGGGAATGGCGCACGTGGGTTGTCCTCCCCATCAAACATTTCAACTTGCTCACGATTCATCTCATTCTCCACATATCCTGGAAATTAACACATATATAGTGGATCTCAAAGAAGTCTCAAATTAATATAAGATTAGCAACTATCTAACCACCTTTAGTGGCCGATTTCAGCAACATTGTTTCTAAAATGAACACCCACTAGCAAGCGAAAGGGAATGAAATCTGTGGTTGTGGGGGTGGGGTGGTGTTGGGGGGGGAGGGGGAGGTAGTTTTGAAATATTCAAAATATTCCTTAGATCATAAGGAACTTATCATTCCTGCTCTGTGACAGTGAAAGGGTTAATCATTGTGAATTTACCTTCTGCAGAATGCTCAAATTCCAAACATTTTCTAGAGTTTAGACTTACTGTAAGGGTTCCCTACAAATCTCTTCCAAGGAAGTCAAACTTAGTCACTGAGACTGGCAAGATCTTAAAGATTATTTAACCTCTTGTGTCAGTTGAAATCTTGAATTTTCAAGTCGGTCAAAACTGGCCTCTGCAGTGGTCTTCAGAGAGAAGACTATTTTTGCAAACTTAGTATTGAAATGACTGACTCGATAAACCAGTCAGTCATTCCAATGGCAAAAATTTATACTTTTTTTTACCAATAACCATTTAATGGCCATGCCGTCTAAAATGGTTGGTACATTGGTCAAAAGAAGTAGGCTATCCATTTGCATGATGATAGAAAGCTATTATTGTTATTTTAGTGGTATGTTAAACAAATATCTACTCTTGGCCTAGAAAAAGTATGATTTTCTGCAAAAATTTGCCCGTAAAACGGTTAATTGACAAGAGTAGCATTTTGAGCGCTTTGAGACATTGTTCACACAAGTGATTTAGCTTTAACAGAATGAAAATCACAAACCACAAGATTAAAATTTTCCATACATTTTCCAAACCAGTATCTTGGTTCAAGGGTTGGAAAAGGGATACAGTACTTAAATTTCTCTACTTCTTTCAGCCCTGCAAGCCTTGATAGAGGTTTGCTGCCAAAGAGAATGTTTTGAGTTAGCACTTAAGACCATTGTTTGACAATCACCATAAAACCAACATTTAGCTCCAAAAAGCAGACGGATTAACCCATTCACGATGAAGCCAGCCAAAACCGGCCTCTGCAGTGGTCTTGGGGAATGTCCATTTGCAGGCCAAGAGAAGACTATTTTTAAAATTTTACCACTGGAATGACTGGCTCGATAATCAAGCCAGTCATTAGTGGTAAATTTTCAAAAATAGTCTTCTCTTGGCCTGCAAATGGATATTCGATACGCAAATATTTTATTTTTTTAAACAAATTTAGTCATTAAAGTGTTATTGATAACCTTAACAATGACAACATGTTTACAAAGCAACACAAACTCAAGGTGTAGCATGCTCAGCTATATCAAGAAAGTACTCCCGTTATATGCAAAAATGTTTTTTACTAAGCCTTTCAAAGACAAATTCCCCCTATCTCAATCTCAGGACAAATGAACACGAAGGCGGGTAAATATTTTGATATTAACATGACTGGCTTAGGAAACAATGGCTTCCAGTCCTATTAATTTCAAAATATTCAACAGAATATGAAATATACCGCAAGGAATTACTTTTTCAGGGATTTGTCATTCAGAAGGTTAAAGTAATAATTACATGTAATAGTCATGATATATGTCTTCATAAGTCACAAATTTCCTCTAATTTTGTCAATAAAGAAATGACTTTTCAGACTAGATAACGACCCAGACGTATATACTGGTCTGGCATTTTGTTAGCTTACTAAAATACTTACAACTCAATTCACTGTTTGCTATAAGTCACCTGACTTAGATATCTCAGAAAATTTTAACCTATTCATTCCCATGATGTGTGGGTTCCATAGTAAACAAGGTTAGCAGAGATACATCCCTCTATTGGGTATTCTTGATAGTATCTCTTTAACTCTAAAGCAGTCATTTCTCTAGGGAACCGGTTCCTCTATTCCTATAGAGTACATATAAACGAGTCTGTGAGCATGTGCACTTATGCTACTATGCATGCAATCGAGCCCAAGCCGTTATTAATTAATTCCACAAAATTGAATAATGATTTGCAATTTAACGATGCGGGGTGGCCGAAATGGGCCACAGTGAATTGAGTGGTAAGTATTTAGTAAGCTAACAAAACGCCAGACCAGTATATACGTCTGGGTCGTTTTGTAACACAACAAAAATACCAAGACACTGAATTCACTGTTTGCCAAAAACATAGAATTGATCAGAGCCCAAATACTAGGTGGGTTGATAAATTGTAAATCAGGAATGAAAGGTTAATCAGCAAAAATACTAAAACCAACTAAATCACTGAAATAATGATAATTAGAAAATCTCAGCAAAGAGAATTAGACGCGACATGGTGAAGAAGATGGCTGACTAAAGAATCTAGACAATTGAGCCTAGGTTTGAGTGGTGAAACTAGAAATGTCAGATTGTGAATTGAATCTGATCTTTCAGATAAAAAAATGTAGAATCTGACATTTATACTGCAACTTACATAATGTCGTCCGGTGATAAATCTGCATAGAATGAGAAGGAGAAGGCCATACCACGAACATTGTGTGCGTTAACACTTACTGAGTGTCTCCTGGAGATACATTCTAGTGTCAATTAATGGTGTCTGTAATCCAGTTGATGAGATGCGCACTTACTAAACAAATTTGCATAAGTAATCTGAATGCTGTTTCAAAAAGATCTTTTAAATTTGGTATAGTTTTCGGAAAGGATAGAAAACAATTAATTAGGTTTTATATATATAAGATCTCTTCAAGGGCAAAGAATGTAGCCAGATCTCCTACCACCTAGAAAAGATGATTCACAAAAAGAATATGAATATCAGAATGCCATCTAACAAACGCGGCAGCTAGTAGAAAAAGAATAATTTCAGAGTTATACAATTAAACAGATGGACCCAAGACATGAGTTAATAGAGAAATTTATTATAGGCATTTGTCGTTGCGCTACACCCTAAAAAACAACAACAAAAAACACCTGTACCATGGATAAATGATATAAATACTTAATAACCCTCGAACCAGCTTCTAGAAAATAATGTAGCATAGATGCTAGTGAAAACGATAACACCACACCAGCATACATAGATTTAAGTCATCAAAAATATCCCATGAATCTATGACTTGATGATTGGATGTAGAATCGGGTGTGATGTGTTGTTCTTACAACCATTTGAAAACCTTAAATATACTGTGGTAAATTCTCCTGTAACAGATAAATTTGAATTGATTAAGAATACAAAATAAAGTTCAGACAAAAAACTAAAAAATCAATTTCTGAAAAACCGGTCTCTTGGAAAATACCAAATATATATATATTGAAGATTTCTGGAATGATGAAATGAAAGCTGCTGTTAAACGAGATAGAAAATCCGCAAAATTGGGAAGACTCTTTGGATTTCCACAAAGAGGACTATGAGATCCACTGAATAACTCTCATTGGGCCAAGCAGAAGTGAATAAAGGGATAACACATTCCGCTGACAAAAGTTCTTAAAGACAATTGCCACCAGAACATTAAATTGAAGATATTTAAACAAAATGTGATGTCTATGACTTGGGTCAGAGCATCTACCGCCATAGCCTAGCCTGGAGGAAGAATATGAACATCAGATCTGGATGCTATACTGAGTAGAAACTTATTGGGATGTAATAAATGAGCTACAAGGAAAATCATTCTATCTGGAATGTGAGATGCTGATAGAGCTCCTGACATCTCCACCACAGGAGGAAGACCAAGAATCCAGACAAAATATGATAACCTCAACCGCCCTGCTTGTTGATGAAAGTCATTACTATATAGAATGACTGCAGATAGGTGGCTTGTGAAAGAGACAATATCTGTTCATTCTCCGATATTCCAGAGTATTGAAGAGGGAAAAAGACTACTTTATCTGACTCTATAGAAACAAGAATGAGAGGAAATTCTATAGCGATCCCCCTCCCACAAACTCTTAGTAGAAAGGATCAAAGGGAGGATTTGTCCAAAGACTATGGGTTCAAACATATGATGAATTTAAACAAGACTCGTAAAAGATATGGCTGAGGAATCTTCGACCTGGCCATGAGACTGAAGAAGCTCTGAGGATGAAGCTTAAACATACCAATGGATCCTGGAGAAGAAAATATATCATGCTCGATATTGAGCCAACATGATATTATGGGGGGAAAATCCAAGCAACAGATCAAATTTATATATGATGATGAAGGATTGGTATGGAAATATACTCAACTCTTTCTCAATCTTTTATCCTGTCTAAGACCAGACTGAAAAACTTGGGTGATTTGATGACGCCACTTAAGAACAAGACATCAAAAAGGACCTGCAGATGGATAAACTGGAGAATTGGTACCGATGACACCCAGCGAATGAAAATGCAGTGTATGCAGTCGGGGTCAAGGAAAAAATTCTGAATTACCAGACTTGACCTTCATACACAAAACTGACTCCATTCAGCCCAAATTTTAACACAATTAAGGAACCTTCCAAGCCAGAGGAATCCTAGACTGGCCATGATGTGATTAAAAGAACCCAGATCCTGTTACATGTAGGATCAATTCTGTATGTAAGGAAATATCAAAAAACACTGTCCCTTATCCTTGACAAGACCAGTGATGACTGGCCAAAATAACTCCATGTCCATATTATTCCTTCCATCGATGAACTTCATGTCTGAGACAACGTATCAGGAAAAGAGTTGAATATTATAAAACGATTTGACTGTAAGTCATCGTTGTCTCAAACAGCAATAAATCAGCCATGGGTTCCAGTCAAACTAATTCCAAAACATGCAACAGAATTAGTATTAAATCATAAGGACATGAAGTGTAAAATTTTCGTGGAAGTTGTCGGAAAAGGATAAATATGTGAGTTGAAGATAAGAGCTGAGACCCTATAAAAAGATGATCTGCCAGCACCTCATACTCCTTAAAATCCTTGGATTCTGCCATTCCTCTTATTTATTAATCAGGAACAGAGGCAGGACTAATGTACAGGAGACTAACATGCTTTGATAGAAAAAAGGGGAGGATTCAATGACCAAGTTGATTGTACCTTATATGTAGGAAATGAGGCTAGCTATATTCATCCTCAACCCTGAGAGTAGAGATTATCTAGAAGCACTTAAGCATGACAGCTAGGACCAGAATAAACCTGCAGAATCTTGTTTTACAAAATCTAATTTTAAACAAAGCTAGCATGATATGAGCCCAATTGTTAATATCTTTATCAGATAATTAAACAGGAAAGAAGTCCACCAAACCTGTTACCAGATCAATGAAGGATAAGGACAAAAGACTGAAACTACACAGAAGGGTGAAAGGGAAAAACCATATTCCACAATCCATGAGAAGGCAATGACCCAATCATCTTGGTTAGGCCCCCTTGATGAATTTATTTAATAATGCCTGGAAAAGTTAGAATTTAGAAGATTAAAAATAGGCTTGAATAAATAAGGCAGAGAAAACAGCTCCATATGAAAATAAGACAAATAGACATATCACTAGTAAAACAAAAGATCAAAATTTCTACTGAACTCGAGAAAGGAGCGGTGTAAGTCTTGATAAGACAACAAAGATTAGAGGAGGTACCTTATGTAGACTAACTTTATTATTGTGACAAGCTTACATTCACACATAAATATGCTTCATCATGGCGAGGGATCCTACTGACTGACAGAAAGGAAAGACTGATGCAAAAAACTATCTGAAAAATAAATCAGGCTAGATATGATACTAAAAGATAGCAAACCACTATTCACAATTAAAATAGTAATAAAGACTGATGCACTGATTTGCATATTGATATTAGGAAAATCAAAAGATGATTGATTCCAATTTTTTGAGAGAGCCGGTCGAAAGATGGAGGCTGATAGGAAGAGACTAATACATGAGAAGATTCACGAGCAAAACGAAGTCTAGTGAAGTCAAAACGCCAAAAGAACTACTAGGATCATAAGAAAAAAATCAAATTATTCCTAGAAGATAAATGCGAAGATGTATACGGATGAACTAGAGCATAAAAAATTAGGACACTAGGCAGAGATGGGTGTACACAAGGTTCCGAAGGATGAGGATAATTGGATGGTTCAGCCATTGCGCTAAGAACAACTAATGATGAATTAAAAATTCTAATTAAAGAGCCCCTGAGATAGGGCATTTAAATTGTCAAACGTGGTTTAGAAACATAACCAATACCAGCAAAACAACAGAAGTGAATTGATTTGGCATACCTAAACCAGAAGTTTAATTATAATCAATAATTGCTATACCATAAATACTGAGCGTTATAATCTGGGTAATAATTCTGAGCACAGGATAATTAGGTCTTTATGCTCATCTTTTCTTCGTTTATCTCCATGACTGTGCCCTCACTTCTGGTCATGGGTTGTGTGTACGGTGCAATCATGCAGTGCCTCTTGACTATGCCAAAGCCTATCTAAACCTTTTTCAAATGTTTTAAAAATTGGTGTGGAAACAACATGTTCAGACAAACCATTTCTCAGTTTGCACACCCCTTAGACAGAAATTTTTTCTAAATAGGTTAGTTCTCCCCCTCTTCTGGTAGACTTTCAGATGATTTCCACGAGTAATAGTCCATTTGCCAGCAGAATGTTATATTGACTATAACAATTAATCGATTGAGCCGATAGAATGATCCATCATAGCCTTGGTACATGCTCTTAATATCCAATTTCGCCCGAGTTAAGTACCCACAGAAAGAATTTCCAAAATGGTGAGAGATTAGATTATACATTAAGTAGGAAAAACCCCATCTTAGGGCTAATAAAAGGGTCCGATAGTCAAGAACTTTCCTGATCTAAAGGCTATGCTTGTTACTAAAACATTGAGATCGACAAACATATCTGATCTAGTAAAACTTGGCCATAAAAGTTTGTAGTGTTTACTATCAAAATATTAACCATTTATGTTCAAGTTCAAATTCATTTATTTTGTTATAAAATGTACAATTTGTAATTACACAACAGGTGGTCCAACAAAGGCAGAGCCTATATAGACGGTGGACCCCTACAGGGGAAGTTATTAGTCATAAATTGCAACTGAAATAAGTTAAATCTGAATGAGTACGAGCAAATGTGGGAGTGGCGTATTTATTTATAAACCCACAAATCTTGTCACCTCGTGGCTATGAGTACCTCAAAACAACATTCGCAGAAGTGAAATTATTAAATTGAACAGCCTAAATATTGCGTATCCTTTAAAAAAGATTGTTTATTCCATCAAAATTAATCCTAACTTGACATAAATGTCGCCTTGAAAATATATAAATAAAAAATCATGTGATAATCATGTGATATATAAATCATGTGATATTATCTGATCAGATCAGGTTAAAGCAAATTTTAATGCGGTATCTTGAGCGAGTACCTGGATATAGAGTTATCCTGGAATCAGAAATTCGGCAATGCAATCTACCCTTCTCGTCAGCGCCTCCAAACGGAGATTTACTTTGCAACTGGCTGGCTCGCTAACATTAGAAGCGGTCTACCTCAGTTCAATTCTCGGGCGTTCAAGCAATTTTTCTCGAACATCGCATTTCATTTTGGAATATTATATGTTGGTCACTTACATTACAATATAACCAGTCATATATATAAATTTTCTCACTAGATTTAGAAATCAAGTGAACGCAAGTTTCTCGCTAGATTTAGAAATCAAGTGAACCTGATAACCTGACACAGGCTTAATAGCCTATCTAACAAAAGAGGGTTATGTGATTACGAGGATCCAAATCAGTATCGTAATTTTGAACATCTGGGTATTCCGCGATCGTCCGACATTTGCCAATTTACTACACACTACAGAGGATAGCCCATAGCAATGCAATGTTTACATTTTCCATGAAACTAAGGCCATAAAAAACCTTGTATCGAATAACCCTGCCCGGTATTAGAAAACATAAAATCTCGAGTGATTTTTGCAAGATATTAAATAAAAGGTAAAAAGGTTTCATGGCCCATTGCTAGTAATGTTAAGTTAGCCTGCAAAAACGGCGCAACATCAGGGTATCCGATATGGGGAAATTTTTAATGCGATGACCAAATCGCGAATTAATATGATGGTCTTGTCTTTATTGTAATGTGACTGAAATGACTGGTCATCATGAAGTACTTGCAAGTTTCATGTTAGTTGGTTAGTAATGGTCCTTAGAAGGACCACTGGTTTTTCTTCAGAGGATGATCGTGGTGTATCCTTGTGGTGTTCATCTGGTCCACCACGCCTCTTTGCACCAGTGTCACGTTCTTAATAGATCCAATAACTTCCCAACCAGTTTGTTACATAGTTATGTAGGATACCTTATGTAGGATTCGATCAAAACCCGTATGTAGTATACCTTATGTAGGAAAGAATGAGGGTCAGAAATACGTACCTAGTCAAAACTCTTAATTGATCCAAGAATTTCCCAACCGGTATGTTAAATATGTCATGTAGGATACCTTATGTAGATGTTCCAAACCGGTATATAGTATACCTTATGTAGGAACGAGCCTCTGTAGCTAAAATACATGTAGGATCGAGATTTTGACTTCACCTTGATTAATTGTACCAGGAAGCGGATTGCTGACGCCATTTTTTTTGTAGTCACGAAAACTTTCCATTCTGTTTCATATCCACGTAAATTATAAGCATTTTACATAAAGTACATGACTTGTTCAATAAAGACTGCAAGTTCTGTGACATTCATGAAAAATCAAATGTGGATGTAGCTCATGTAGTATACCTAAACTACATTGTACATTATACCTTATGTAGATGTTCCAAACCGGTATATAGTATACCTTATGTAGGAACGAGCCTCTGTGGCTAAAATAGGATCGAGATTTTGACTTCACCTTAATTAATTGTACCGCGAAGCTGATTGCGGACGCCATTTTCTTTCATATCCACGTAAATTATAACCATTTTACATAAAATACATGACTTGTTCAATAAAGACTGCAAGTTCTGTGACATTCATGAAAAATCAAATGTGGATGTAGCTCCACAAGATTATGGAATGCATAAGATTTGTTGAGATAAAAATTAGGTGTTTCCTGTAATACAGAAAATTAATTAATGAAGGCTTGAACTCGGTCGCATGCATAGACTCGTTTATATGTACTCTCTAGGAATAGAGGAACCGGTTCCCTAGAGCAATGACTGCTTTAGAGTTAAAGAGATACCATCAAGAATACCCAATGGAGGGATGTATCTCTGCTAACCTTGTTTACTAGGGAACCCACACGCCATGGGAATGAATAGGTTACAATTTTCTGAGATATCTAAGTCAGGTGACTTATAGCAAACAGTGAATTGAGTGGCTTAGTATTTTTGTGTGCTACAAAACAGGACATAGCATTATATTACTCTTCTAACTGATTCTCATTTAATCGTTCTATACTCAGCAATACATCAGCAGGTGCCACATCAGTTAGAGGAACATCAGCACAATCTTAGTCTGAATATATGTCTGTCATGTTTAACCCTTTAATTCTTGAATTTGTTCAAGAAAATTTCAATTTTTACAAAGAAAATGTCAAATTTCTAAAGTCCACTGCAGAAGTCATCTTCTTCTTTTCGTTTGCTGATCATACCGCCAGTCCTGTAAGTGACTATCGACATGATCATATGCGTTAAGTGCGTGGATCCATGGTTTATTAGAGTGTGCCGTGCGGCCTGGAACCTCCGTCTTCAGCACTCGAGGTTTCTGTCAGGGTTACCTCACCCTTACCTCCTTTAGTCGCCTCTTACGACATGCAGAAGATATGGAAGGTGTATTCTAAGCCCCACCTACAGGGCCAGCAGAAGTCATTATGAGGCTTAAAGGGTTAATAGTCATACCTGCTATGGTCTTGTGCAATGTCCATTTACAGGCCAAGAGAATATAACTTTTGAAAATTTACCACTGGAATGACTGGCTCAATAACCGAGCCAGTCATTCCAGTGATAAATTTTCAAAAAATGTATTCTCTCGGTCTGTAAATGGACACTCAATTAGAAAATATTAAAATTTTCTTGACCAAATTTGACCATTAAATGGTTAACCCTTGAGATACCAGTGTCTCAGTTTCAAGACAACTATACCGTAAAGCTGTTAATTATTTTAAAACTAATTTAACTGGGAGCTGTTGCTATGGCAGAAATAGGTTCCTGTCAAATTAGATTCAACATATTCAACAGAATATTCCGTATAATATCAAAAAAGAATTTCTCATTTTTCATTTGCAATGTTTAAATAGTTTATGGTTAAATGATGTTATTGTTATTCCCAGACTAAGTGAAAGGACTCTGATCTTTCACTCAAGGAAGATCTGACATTATAATCAAAATATGTCACAGTCCAGCCCTCAAAATTTCAAATATTTGTGAGACCCATTTTTGGGTCCCGTGTTTTCAGGTCTGCGTAACCAATTGTTCGGTTGCGCAAAATCAGTTTGCGTAACCAATTGGTTGCGCAAATTGGTTACGCCATTTTTTATCCAAACCTGCTTTATATGAACATATTTCATTTGTATATTAAGTTAATAATGAATTTAAAGTGCATGTTGCTGAATTATCATTAGCATATTGATTACAGCATGGACTTATCCACCAATTACCTAATTTACAGATAAAATATGTTTAGTTACTCAACTATTGACCTCATAATCAATTACATCACATATAGCTTGATGTCACCAGTCAGTATTATAATTGACAGACAATACTAACTCTCATAGTAGTCTGTCAGTAAGTATTAGTTGTATGTCTTTACAATTTAATAAACATTCTGTTGATTGTTTTGAGGGGAAGTTTGTTTCAAAGTATTCACCAAGTTAGCTGTATAGTTACCATGAAATTGAGATTCTGGGACAAGGCTTGGAGCATAGCTTAGCTAGAGATGGGTGGGGAATAACTAAAAGTGGATTCATCCATTGTGATATAAGTACTGTAATATTTCTCAAGTAAATTTGTCAAAAAGCAGATTGAGTTTTTGTTTTATGTCCATTCATTCGTTCCATTTCCAGACCAAGAAGAATATTTTGGAAAATTTACCCCTGAAATTACAAGCTCGATAACCGAGCCAGTCATTCAGTGTTAAGTTTCCAAAAACAATACTCCTTTGGTCTGCAAATGTACATTTTCTCTGCCAAAATATCAGTATTTGTATGACAACACTCATTGGTAACATCTTTCCAGCTTGCAACAATTTCAGGGTTCATACACCTTGGGCACAATAAAATTCCATACTTTTTCCAAACAAATATTTCAAAATTCCAGACCCACTATAATAATTAGTGACTAATGATACAATATTTATAAATATCTTAACACCCTCCTCCCACCCCACCCACAAACCCCACTACAAAAACAAAGAATTAAATATCTTACATTGTTGTGGCTTACCTAGTTGAGCAACCCTCTCCAGCCCACCCACCACCACCTTGAAAGCAATGGCTTCAAGTCATATTATTTTCGAAATATTTGAAAGAATATGCATTAATTTGTAAAGAATTCCACCTGTATCAAAGAACTACCGTCTTAATTGCCCCAAAAACAACAGGGGTTGAAATGTTTATAAAATTGTACCTGTGACGGGTAGATTTTTTTGTAACCGTTACCAAATATTTGTACATTTCTAATATAAAACAATAACCCACAACAAGTCCACCACAATAAAAAGCGTAACCAGCTCTAAGGCATTTAGTATATAGCTTGAACCTTCTTAACTTGTACGCTTTAAACTGACAATTTAGTGGAAATGCGATTTACTTGAAAATAAGAGTTACTATGCACTATGGACTGATTTTCCTGACATATAGCCCTGTTTTCTCGGTCGCTCCAAAGCAATGAACCACTTAAATATCGGGTGGTATTAATGTCAGAACCTTCCAATAATAATATATTGGGTCATATAACCCGTCAAAGTGGGCACTAACATATTGCTTTAATACGTTTAGAAGCGGCACAGTGACTAGTTTTCGTTCGCCATTAGCCATCAATGTTAATCGCGAGAGTCGCACAGAGATTGGTTGAAATAAATCATGTGATTAATTCGTTATGAATGACAACGAGGCACGTGATCAAAATTTTACTACGATAGTAATTTTCATTCATGCCTATTGAAATCGGATATCCCGCGAGCCAATCAGAGCCTACGAGTGCGCATTATCGATTGTTATTAACTACGACGGTGCAGTCAGGCGAGACATTTCTCATTACCGATGTATTAGCAGACCCCCCCCCCCCGGCTGATTCGTGACATAATTTTTATTGTTGAAATTAGTAACCGGGATCGTGGCGTTCTGTAAGAATGGAATGTTTACGTTTTTGGAAGCGTTTATTTACGAGCATCCAGTTGGATTCCCGTATTTTTCAATTTCTGGAATATTACGAGAATCGCGTCGAATTTCGAGGCCTGAATTATTGTGTGTCATGGACAAATACACACTGACACAGTAGCGAGGATCTATGAATGTAACAGTTTAATTTAACAGATAAATTCTTAAACAGCTGTCTCTACAAGCCAAGTGAAACTCAAGGAGAATATACTGTGAGACTCACTCAACAAGGCATGTCTTCCTATGTTATATCGGGATCCAATCGCGTATATAAAATAATACATCAGGAACATGCCAGCCGACGGTTGCACGTACTTGCATGCATCGGTTTATAATTGAACCGTTCGTTGTTGATGCATAACGTGTAGCGAGACTAGTTCCCGGCCTATGTAGTAATGCTAGCGGAAATACAATGGAAGTTTGTCTCAGACACATGCGCTGTCGCTTATTTATAGAATTTGACAGACAGATGTTATCGATCTTTTAGATGTTTGAAAATGTTAAATTCTGTTGTAAATAGCATGCTTCATATCAAAAAGTTGTTGAAACTTTTCTGTTTTCGACTATCAGAGATAACTACCGTTCTGGGCTTTGTCACTTATGCGACCATGTTTTCGTTCACGGTAATTTTACTTCACGTAACCGACACGCGAACGAAACGATCGCTCGCGCCAAATTTTGAGGGCTGCAGTCCAATCACATAATGTAGGTCCGACAAGAAAGTGGCAAAGGTTTGACAGTAAGTATTTGAATTGCATGTCTTTGGTGGATTTATAGTTTAATTAATATTCTGTTGAATATTTTGAAACTAATTTTACTGAGAGCTCCCAGTCAAATTAATTTCAATCAGGGTTGGGGTTTGGACAGTCCAAAACTAACTTTGAGCATACCTTGTCCAAAACCTGTCTTAAATGGTTTAAACCAGTCCAAAACTGTTCAAAATTGTCCAAAACTATGTTGGACATATCACCATACTCTTATGCATCATAATCCTATTAAAAAATAACAAGAAATCAGAGATTGCATCAAAAGCACTATATTAAACAAATCCATTTATTATATGAGTTATTATTACATTTTTATCAAATACATACAATTAAAACTTAAAAGGCTTAATTAGGTTTAATTAGTAGTCCAAATCAGACAGCCCTCTCAACATTCTGTAGCAAAACACTAGCTTTGACGCTTTCTCTACTCCAAGCCTATTACGGATTTTAGTGTGGATATAGATAAAATTGCTAAAAATTCCCTTTATCGATGCTGATGATGCTGGTGCTTCAAGCAGCTGAATAGCCATATCAATAAAATCACCTGGCACACCTAGTGTTTTCAAGGCCTTCCACCATGTCACTGAAGGCACTTGAACTGCAGCATCACAGAAATATGATGCAGGAGATGGGCTGCTTTTAGCCTGGTATGCAATAAATGTTACTATAAAGCTAGGGTTCTTAGCTATTATGCAATTGTTCACTTCTTCAAACTGTTTTGCTACCAGCATCTCGCCCTGAAACTTTGGATGTAATGTGTATGCGACAAGATGCTCTGGCAGGATTGCCTTGCTGAAACGTGCTAACAGAGTTTTCTTGTGTGGTTCTAGCAGAGTGTTGTTTAGTAATTCAAGCCAAACATGGCATGCATCGGCTAGTGTTGATGTGTCACTCTGACATGCGGCAATTGCTATTGAAATTGGCCGAAGTTGTTCGGCTAAGTCTCTTGCATTTCTAAACAGGTTAAAGTCCATTATCTTCTTGACAATAGAATTATCTATTTCTCCTTCATGGTCTTGTACAATTTTCATGAAATGTGGACGGTTGTGAATGAAGGAGTCAATACACACGAGTTGACTCTTCCATCTAGTGTCACAAGGAAGCTGTGGCTTAACACTACCAATACATTCCGAGAGCCAGGATAGTGGCTTGTGGTGATTCCTGAAATATTTTTGAATCTCAACTACATGCTTAATTAGCGTATCCGGTGTTATGTCTTGCCCTAGTAAGTTTAGCCAGTGTGCAGAACAGCCATCGACAATAAGATCATCGTCATCAGCCTTCAAACCATCACGCATTTTTTCCATGTTCTTTGCATTATCTGTGACAATGCTCTTAACTGTACAGCTGTATTTTGTCTTAGCATATTGTATTGTCTCTTGACACTTCACCTTACAGTTTTCAGCACTTTTAGTCATAGAACCAGTGTCAAAGCTGTTTAGGAAGAAGCTCTTTCCTTCTACTTGAAAGCAGGATGCTATGATAGGTTCATTGTGAATGTTACTCCACCCATCCTCCACTAATGTTGCTGTCTTGCCATCAAGAATCACCTTCATATCCTCTGTCACCTGATCATGCACAGCATCTAGAAGCTTTCCACCAATCAGTTTACGTGAAGGGGGTTTATATCCTGGGCGTAGCATACTAACAACTTTTATGAACTGTGGATGTTCAGCCATTGAAAATGGAAGGTTACAAGCATAAAACAACCTCGCGACTTCTATACCTATTGCTGACTTCATCGCTGAGGTGGTAGTGATACAATGTCGGCTCAGATCGGGTTGAATTGAGAATTGAACTGGACAGGTTGGTGAGGGTGGTGCTGATTGTGATGGCAATTCTTCTCTTAGTCGCTTTGTGCATGGTGCAGCTGATGGTTTGTCCAGCTGAAACAAAGAAAAGGGATATTACATGTGCTATATAAGCCAAATGTAGATATACACCCTACCTGGTCCAAGCCATTTGGGGACAAGATATGATAATCTTTTTAAAAATTTACATTGAAATGACTGGCATTGCAACAAAATCACTCATTCCTATGTTGAATTTTCAAAAGTAATTAATTTTATGTCATAATTCAATACATTTAAAATTTGGAATGGATAGAGTTAAAGATAGACCACCCTTCTGTCAAATAAATGCATGTTTTTATTTATTTTCAAAACTTTGGGACTTGCTGAATATTAGTTTGACTGTTTGCATCAGTCTATCTGAAGGGTGTTAGTGTGCTATGCCAAATTGTTTTCATAATATTACTGTAGTAAAGGTATTCAGGCAAGAGTATTTCTGAAAACCCTGGGTTGCAGAAAGTATAGGGTTAAGCAGATCATTGTGTGTTATTTCGAATCTTAAGCCAGAGCCCTCACAGGCCAATTATCACACCTATACCATTGAATTGTAAAGAGGCTCAGCATGTGATTGTGGTTATCAGAGATTATCAGACCTGGCTCTATTACTAGCATGGCAAAGAGAATAATTAACTCAGGTATCTGAACTAAAGGTGAGACATCCTGTTGATAACCCCTACGTGGCCAAGACAATTACAGTGAATAGTAACCTTACCTACATTGTACATTATGACTTTTAAACACAACTTAGCATAAATTTTTGAAAACTTTTCACTGAAATGACTGGCTTAGTAAAAGCGGCAGTCATTTCACGAGTAAATTTGTTTTCCAGTCAAATTAGTTTCAAAATATTCTGCAGTTTTCCCGCATAGTGTCCTTGAAAATGATAGCTGAGGAATTCATCGGTGAAAGGGTTAAGGCATGTATTAGATATATTGGACTCCTAGCACTCCAATGTCAACAAAAAACATTTTTCAAATAAAATTAAAAGATAAACTGTTTTTTTATTTTCAACAAATTTGTCATCGCCCAACAAAATTGTTGAAAAATGAAAACCAGTTTCCTTGGTATAGTCACAATAAAATATAGAATTTTTAATTATTGACATTAGAGGGCAAGGGGTTAAGCATTAATTTTATTTACCTTCAAAATCTTGATGTCTTTGCTGATATGTGTGTCCGCACTGTCTGTATCAGCCTGTTCAACAGGACTTTCAGTAGACTTCTCATAGTGTATTTTCATCCTTGCTACCTTGTTGACAACTGTGTACTCACACTCTCTACACTTAGCCATTTGTTTGCCATTAATCTTAACTTCCAAAAAGTGCTTCCAAATTGGATCCTTAGGCCTACCACCTTTGAAATACATATTAACTATTTCAAATACCATCAACACATAAATATTCAGGACAACAGAAGAATTCAAAGATTAATGTAGCACAAGGATATCTTTTTAATAATTGTCTAATTGATATCTAGCATTAACTGAGGATAGATGAAAACATGAAGAATCTAATTTATATTCTATCAGCTTAATGCCTTAATCCCAAATTTGCATAAGATTTTATGTAAACATAGCTAATGCTTGTACTGAGTAGTGCATTCTAAAATAGCCTTAGAGAGCAAGGGTCATCAGTTAATTGTTGAAACAACATCTTAGCAGACTATATTTTCTCTATGAGTTTAAGATTCTTCCATAGGCCATGAACATTTTGCAAGAAATAGATTTAGACACAGAGACAGTTCTCAATAATATAAACATCTAGTTGTACATAGGTAGTCTAATATGTTTACATTATTGATTAAATAGGGTTTCTGTGGGTTTAACACAACTGGTCGAAATATACAGGGGTAAAACAGTTAAGACAAACAAAAGGAGAAAAAAATTAACCCATGGATTATAGAAAGAAGCAAATAAGACTCCTAATTTATTGAAATCATATGTGTCCTTTTAGATTATTATTATTATTATTATTATATAGCAATAAAGTATCCAAAAATACATGTAGATAACCATCCATCAATATGTACATGTACCTGTATGTGTCTAAATGCTATATAGTTGTTTTAAGAAAATTACATTTCAGAAAAATATTTTTTATACCAATATTTTAGGTTTTGGACAGTTTTGGACAATTTAAGGTGTCCAAAACCTATTTTGGGCGGATGGTTTAAACCATGGTTTAAACCACTAGTGTCCAAAACTTGCCAACCCTGATTTCAATATATTCAATGGCTTACCTGCACAGTTACATGTACCTTAATATTGACATTATGCAAATTCAAGTTCCAAATGGTTAAAATCACATAAAAAGCATGGACCAAGTGGGCAGAGATTGGCTAAAAATGGGTGGGCTATAGCTAAAAATAGATCCTTTATTAACACATATTTTACCCAAAGACATAGAGACATACGGGTTGACAAACTATAATGTACATGTACAATGTAGATATATGTCTATCTTTCTTGTTACCACTCTCAATGGAGGAGCATACCATAAGGTTTTAGTGTATGGTATATATATATATATGTGTGTGTACAATTATTGTATCATACAATTATTGTACACAGGGATGGGGTCAATTCAATTTTATCAATTCCAATTCCACCTCAATTCATTTTATCAATTCCAATTCTGTTTCCACATCAATTCATTTTATCAATTCCAATTCCACCCAGAGAAGTTCAATTCCAATTCCATTTTATCAACTCCAAGTCCAATTACTTGAGATCAGCATTGTTATATTTTAACCCTTTAATGCCCAAGATTGGCCAAGAAAAACTAGATTTATCAGGAGCAAATGACCATTTGCAGGATAAGAGACTATTTTTAAAAATTGAACAATGCAATGACTGGCTCAGTTATGGAAGTAGTCATTCCACTGGTAAATTTTCAAAAATAGTCACTTAGACTTAGCATATGTATGATCCTTCCTCAAGCCCAGTGCAGATGACATTTTTGACTGGCTTCTCTGTTAATATTTCAAACAATTAGAATAAAGATAGTTTTTGCCAATAGACAGTTATATCTTTCAGTCATATTATTGTCCAAAAGGTCAACATTCAGCAGATCTCATTTTAAATTCATTTGACTTAATTATAGCTTAATGCTGATTTTTTTCTGATGAATATGACTAAAGGTTAATGCCATGTCTAATTATTATAGAAATCTTGCTACATAAATGTTTACATTAAAAAGCATTAGTATGCAATGTATATCATACAGTACTGAGTGAGAGTAGTGTTCACACATATGTAGAGTTTGAAATAACACCTCTAGTCCATGCTTCTGTGTTTTAAAAGTTGATACATTTCACAAAGGGGTTTGTTCAATGATTTTTTTTGTTATGTAGGAGGGTATAATTACAGGGTAATTATCTTGTAATGTACGGCAAGATCAGAGGCTTTGATTGAATAAAGGAGGTACAACACTCACATAGGATAAAAGGTCATTTGGTCACTGGTCAGGGAGAATTGAGTTAATTCAATAATGTATTAAAGTTCATAACATATATCAGATCTTTATTTTGTCAATTCAGAGAGGGATTATTTTTGAAAATGTACCACTGGAATTACTGGCTCAGCTATCCAGATAGCCACTCCAGTGGTAAATTTTCAAAAATAGCCTTACATTTTTTCCCAATGGACATTTCTCAAACTCATTGCAGAAGGTGTTTGGCCGGCTTAGGTGTTAAAGGGTTAAGGGCTAACTTGCTCATCACTGAATTATCAGTATCTCAAATTCTAGTCTTCAAACCAAACATATAACTAAGTTGTTAAAATTAATTTTAATAGAAACTGCTGCTGCCATAGGAGACAAAAGTATTCAGTCAAATTAATTTTAATATATTCAATAAAACATCTAATAACAGCTGGCATAATAAATATCATCAACCTGCATATAGAATGAAATGTGGTAAATGGTATCATATAGATCATTTAGGATGAAATGTATTAAGGGCATATAAAGCGCAGTGTATAATTTACAGATGTACATTTTATAGCCAACAATGTTCAGTAAATCTATGACAAATATGATTGGAATTGATTTGAAATTGAATTGGAATTTATAAATTCCGGTCAATTCAAATTATCAATTCCAAATCCAATTCCGGTGTCTTAAAATTCATCACCAATTCCAATCCTCATATTTATCAATTCCAATTACAGAATTGAATTGGAATTGACTGATCAATTCCAATTCCAATCAGAATTGACCCCAACCCTGATTGTATGTAATATTTTTTAGATAAGCATGTAGCAACTATATGTGTGTTGCCTGGAACCTTTGACCCAAAATACACGCCGTGGTGTTATCGTGATTGACTAGTAATCAGCCGGGCGAGGTTCAAATCCCGCTCAACTGTCAGGCGATGAAGTGGTGGGCGAGCAATCAGTGGAAACATGCAAATGTCTTCCACTCCTCACTGCCTCTCTCCACCCAGAAGGAGAAATGAGTACCAGTGTAAAACAGGGAATGTTACCAATAATAGACTAAATACAAACCAGCGTCAATGTGACCTGGAATCAGGTACTCAATAGACACCGATCAAACCAATAACTGCTGATTACACCTGTAATTGTTAAAATCTAGCTTCTTACCGACTAACAATCAATTGTGCTCTATTTACAATCGATTAATTCTAATGCATGAGATTTATCGTTTGTTTATTCATCACACGTCGGGCAATGGGCTATATACCGTAACTTTTGCTAATCAGTTAAATAATGTGCTATTACTTTCAGATGCTGTGTTGAAACTTGTTAGTGTCACGGAACAGCAAAATCTTTCAATCAAATACTCTCATTTTAACATTCTGATGACAAGCGGTCATCGAATCATATCGTTTACACATCCCATTAATGACGATTTTGTCCCATTACAAGTGGTTAGAGCGTAAGTTCATTTTGTGGTAAGATGGACTTTAACTTGTGATCTTAGCTTTAAAGACCTATCTAAACATGAGCTGTGTTGTGATAACTCCATCTCTCAAAAATACAGTGCCAATAGACATGTTTATATTGTATACGAATTGCGACAATTTAAAAATCCCTCAGAACTCGCCATGTGGCCTACTGGTTTAGATTAGCAGAAGTTTAGATATAGCTAATCGTGTGATTTTAACCGAATTGTGATACTTATTCATGCAGCACGAGACTCATCCATTGTGCACCAAACAAGTGTAGATCATATGTACATGAACTAAGGAGAACAATCATTTTATACCCAATTAGATTATGTTATAACTGAATACGAAAGACCAATATCATTTACAATATTATAAACACTATCGTGTATGTTGAATATTTCGAAACTAATTTGACTGGGATTTGGTATTACAAACAACAGCAGCATCTTGCAGTCACAATAGTTTCAAAATATTGGAAGCTTTACGGACAGTGTGCAATTCATCATAATCAATTTAGTGGGAATAGAAAATAATGTAAATGTTGACTTTTGTATGGTCAGATGGGTCTGGGTTTTAACCCCTTAACAGACAAACTTGGTCAATATAATTATAATTTCTTTATGAAATTTGCAGAAAAAGGAAGCTTATGTTTGAAAATTTACCACTAGAGTGTCTGGTTTCATTATCGAGCCAGTAATTCCAGTGGTAAAATTTCAAAAATAGACTTCTTTTGCTAAGCAAATTGACAGTTCTCAAGACCACTACAGAGGGTGACTTAGCAGCAATCTTTGTAATTTAAAAGAGATTAATCTGTATTGGCTAAACCGAAAACACAGTTTTTTGGCTTGAGCATGATTACGGTGGTTTGCAAAGAATCACCATATTGAACCGGTTTATGATGTGAGATCGGTATATCGTGCAGCTCTAGAATTAACCATTTAAAGTTCTATTCTGCTATTATATTATTTACAATTTCATGTATTGTGGTTTACATGTAATCTCAAGTGACCAATTTATGAAGCAAGTTGACTACATATTTAGAGCTATAATACATACTCAGTTTTCTCTCCATCTCCTCACAACGTCTCAGCTCATTCACAAACTTCCGTTGGAATGCATTCACATTATGGTTCAGCTATAAAAATAAAGTTAAAACTATTGTAAGATTGTCCTGGCACGCATGGCAGCAAAATATTATATTAATCACAAATTTTCTTGTAAACTTCCACAATCACAAAATAATACATGCAATAAAATTTACTTTACTTCTCCCATCTTTGCCAATCTCTTTTCTTCTTCTTGGGAATGTGGACTTGTTTCTTTTTAACACTCCTCATTAAGTTTTCATTCAATCTCTCTAAAACTTCACACACACATATTCTAGTGATAAGTCCCGACATCAGAGAGAGCGTAAAATGACTTTTGATTCACTACCTTTAGTTTGTTTTTAGTAGGGCACCCCCACCCTATTAAAATCACTACTCTTCCGTTATTGATAAATGGAACTTGATAAAAAAGATATTCTAGCGGCAACTGTTGACACCATTACGGAGCTCAATTTCCGATTAATCACCCTGGTAGGTTTAATATGGGTACCCAACCCCGCCCACCCTTAAATTTGCTACTCCTCCATTGTTAATGAGTGGATCTCGATAAAACCTGAGAGGGATATTCTATGGATGACTCTTAAAATCATTAGAGTCAGATTTTCGATTCACTGCCCTGCTGTGTTTAGGGCACCTGACCCGTACATTTTAAAATCGCTATTCCTCCATGACTAATCGCGATAAAACTTGAGAATAATATTTTGTGGGCCCGTAACTCTACTCATTAGTTCGGATCCCAATTTTCGATTCAGCGCCATTCTGGGATTTAGAAGGATGGCTCACCCCTATATTTCAAAATCACTACTCCGTTATAAGGGGTATTATTATTTACCTCATAATGGAGCCAATTTTTAATCACCTAATGGTAGGGTTTATAAGGGCACCCACCCGTAAATTTTAAAATCAATAGAAATTGTGGAATGATCCGGAGCTTAGCACGCCCCCCCCCACGCAAAAAATATTTCTTATTTAACCAAGCATGCATACATATTTTCAAAATAAACCCTAATAGCCAACAAAGGTTTCAGTGAGCCTAAACTTAAGTTTGTTGTACAGCAAACATATAGATAAGAACTGACCCAATTCAAGAAAGGTAAATATGAAAACTGATTATTATATTGATAAGAATTTCTCAAAAATATATAATGCACCCCAACTTTCAGTTAACTCATTAACAAATTTCTGTTTTCATATATACAGAAGGAACAAGAATGACAAGCAAAAATTGCTCAAGTCTATGCCCCGGCCCACACACCCCACCCCACACATGCTCCCAACCACCAACGTTTGCCATGTTTCCAGAAAGACATTGTTTGCATTAGTTCCATTATGAGCTTTTGCCCCAATATTAATAGAGTTCTTTGGACCACATGTGCAACCTCCTACACAAGTATGGTGACAATACCTTCAAAATGACTTGAGAGGTATCGTCTAAAGGCGTCATATAATTTTTTTCTGTAATTTAAGAGCAAGGTAGTATTGACATTTACATAATCGAATCAGTATCATGGCAAAAATATTGCAATATCTCATCATCGCAGTGAGGGAGGGTTGGTTATAGATGACAATAAATGCCATGAAATTAGATCGGTTGCTTTTACTTCTGCAATGTCCATCTCCACTCAACTGTTAAAATGATAAAAGTCTGCTTCTTGATCTTTAGTGAAATCAACACTAGAGGCTATTGCGATTGATTATTTTCACGATTTTATTAGGCCACTATTTTCATTGACATAATTTCATTCGTGGGAATATTAACTGTGTCATTCGAGGCGATGTTTGACTGGCTGGCTAACTGTTTAACCATAACCCAATATTTGCCATTGGAGCGCACTATTTTCAAGCAATGACTATGACTTTTGGACACAAAAAAACAAACAAACGTTCTTTGGACCCCTGAGGGCACGAGTCCATCAAAGCTTGGTGAACTAGATCTTGACTTATCATATGGCAACGCATGAAATTTTCTGTAATTATGTCAACATGAACTTGACCTTTAAGCTTTAAGTCCACAACGAGGTCTTCGGGAATGGGAGAGCAATTTACCACCACAATCTGGTGAGAATCCTTTTAGTCAAGCTTCAAATAACCTCTGGAAATGCAACACAGTGCCTGAAATCCGTTTATATCCCATAACTTTTGACCATGTAGTTTTGAACTAAAGACAAGATATTAGTGTTACACTGATGGGATATTGGCGAAAATCTTAGCATTTTGCATTTCCATGTGCAAATCTAGCCTTGCATCAAGATCATAATGATCTTGACCTCTGGCTCAGAAGTCTGAATGTCTGTGCTGCTCCTCCTGGTGGAGGTAACTATATGACGATGTTTAGTTTCAATAATTTGGCCAATTCTGAAATAAAGGCAAGATGACATGGATGAGCTAAGCAGAACCAAACTGTTACGTCTGATTTTATACAAATGTTACAAATAACCTTGACCTCTGACCCGAATATCATTGCACTTCACATAACCAAACATGTGACCAAGTTAAATTCAAGTAGGGCGAACCAAAAGCTTAACTAAAAATATAATTGAAAAGAAGTTTTATACTACGGTCACCATGAATTTGACCTTTGACCTGATCAGGATTGTGGGTCATTCCATGCCAAATCACCTAGAGGTCCACAGGTGACCATCTCTGATTTTTATTAAATTTCACCCAGATGCACATATATGGAAATGATGCCTGCATGCAAAATTTCAATTACTTTTGAAGTTATGGTTGATTGATTTTAGGGGGCGTGACACTTTTTTTTTTGCACTCGCGAATCCAGTGAGTGGTTTGGAAGGATTTTTAAACGCTGATAACTTTCTAATATTGAAGATATTAAGCTGAAATTTACTGTGCCACCTAATTGATGCATGAGGAGTCTGGAACTTTTTTCCCGAGGTGGAGGACTCTAAAGTTGGGCATTTATCCATTCAAAAACTATTTTTATCAGATTTCAGTGAACCAGTACTACCTGACTCTTTATCACAAACACTAAATGTAAGTTGTTTTTAAGTATGTACATATAGGTGTTGCTGTAGAAGAAAGCTTATGTGAATGAGGTACAATATTAAAGTGTGGCAGGTGGCAGGCCACATAACAGATGAGAACAAAAAATCCGAAAATTTGGCCTTCATATTAGGGATGGTTTACCCATGTGGGCAATTACCTATCATCAGGAGCTTTGAATATGATTAACTTACATATATTAGCTGTATATGTACCATGTTATAACTTTGTGGCTCAATTCCTTCAACCTTAAATAATTTCATGTTTTAACCCCATTTTCAGTGTTCGCGACACGGTTACAGAACGAGCATTAGTTGTGTATCTTGACTCTTAGGTGAAATTTATTCAATAAATAAAGGATTTAAAGGTTAGGAGCCAGCTGCTCATAAAATAGTTTAATTTATAAATATATATGTATTGCATGTATATTTTGCATAGCTATATATTGTCTCATATTCTGAGTTCATGAATTTTGTAGTTGCTTTGAACAGTGAATGAAAGTGCATGCGATCATTTACAGAAATAATACTGGATTTTGCAACTCTCAGCACATATAGCACCAGCACCTGTCCACAGAGTAATATCTTGCAGTATTGCATCATGACTATTTAGGGAGCGGATGTGTTGCGTAATTTCTTTATTTAGACAGTGAACTTGGTTAAGCCAGTGATATCTGCCATTCAGAGATTATTATTTGTTGTGAAAGCATCAAAATGGCATCAACTAGTTTATCACTCTGTAAAATAGGAATGTGCTTGAATGAAGACTGTCACAAATTGACATACTGTAGAAAAACAGGATTATTCCTCTGTCTGAGTTCAAACAAGAAGATAGACAATTACTACAATGGAGATGCGGAATATATTTTACTGACCAGGATGAAGTTTGCCTCCACCATGAAAAAATATATTTGTCTCGCTATTAAAGCTTACAGAAGTATTGCTCTGACCCATTTACCTTCCATAAGAAGCGCATTACAACTAAGTTTAGTATCTTATAAGCCTTTCCATAACGGAAACTTGTAAGTTTTTGGAGCGCTCGAATAGTTTGCCCACACATTCTGCTATAACCCACAAATTTGTTGTCAAAAAGTATATTTTTTGAAAAATACCACTGAAATGACTAGCTTGGTTACCTAGCCAGTCATTCTAGTAGTAAATTTGCAAAAAAATAATATGCTGTTTGGTCTGCAAATTATATCATATTTATTATCCGACTACCTGTTTTTACTTATCAATCTGATGGTCCATAAGCCATGCATAGCGTGTCCAGTGTGTGTGTGTGCGTGCGTGTGTCAGCTTTCATTCCCATGCAATAACTCAAGATCAATTTGGCCAACTTTATCCTAACTTGGATGGAACCTTACTCTTCGGGTCCCTAAGAACCCTTTTGATTTTGGTGTTAAAGGTCAAGGTCAGATTGACCAATTAAGAAAATTCTGTTGTATTAAGTTTCCTTCCTAAGGGTGATGGGGGCATGGATTTTAGCAATCTCTGATTGTTGTTCTTGTTGGGTTTTTTAATTAACATTTTTGTTTCTAAATGTTTGGATAATTGCCATAACCCTATCACCATTAGAGACTAATGTGATTTGCCTGGGAAATCATTGCTACTTAGCATTCTTGATACACTCAATTTCAAAATTTTCAAATCATTTTCAAAAGTAGTCAAACAACTTCAAATATATTAAGGGTGATTTCATTGAGTGGTAAATTTTATCTGATTTTAAACCAGTCTTTTTACTTTATATCTTACAGAGTCATTGAGAGCTGTTGACGAAAAAACTGCATCGCAGCTTAATTTGAAACCTGGTCAAAACCTTGTCCTGAGTGTTATAAAAGAGATTCGGCTAGAAGTCAACATGATACGGACATATCTGAGATGTCTGATACAGATTATCAACCATGAGAGATATCAGTTGCCTCCCTCAACAAAACTGCCGAGTCTTTGGACTGTACACCCATTAAAACTTCTGTTAGTAAACGCGACAAGTCCTCCTATGGCAAAAGGAAGGTAAAACAGCTTAACACAGCAGTCAAAAGTAAGTGTGCCCATGCACTCGACCTAACAATGAGTGAATTTGAATCCACAGATGACAGTGACCCTGAAACTTGTAAAGACCTTGAGAGACTGGTTGCTCTTCTGAAAGACAAACTCAAAATTGCCACCAGACAAGAAAAAAAATCAAATTATTGACCATTACACCAGAAAGTTGGACAATACAGAAAACAATGCAGGAGTTTGATGTAACAGAGTATACCGTGAAAAGAGCTAGACAGTTGAAAAAGGAGAAGGCATTATAGCTGATCCAGATACAAAGAAAGGGCGCACCCTTTCTCATGCAGTAATTGAAAGCATTGTGGACTTTTATCAGTCTGATGAGTATTCGCGCATGTGTCCTGGCAAAAAGGAGTATGTAACAATTAGAGTAGAGAACAACAAAGAGCTTAAGCAAAAACGGTTACTACTAGTTAATCTCAAAGAACGTTACCTTGAGTACACCAAGAAAATTCCAGATGTTACGGTTGGATTCTCAAAATTTTGTGAACTTAGACCCAAATGGTGTATTCCAGTTACTGCGTCTGGTATGCATTCTGTCTGTGTTTGTGAGCACCACCAGCATGTCAAACTTATAACAGCTGCCATTCCTGGAAACAATGACTACAAGGATATTCTCGGAAAAATAGTGTGTAGTACAGAAAACCGCAACTGTATGCTCCATCTTCGTGAATCTTGTCCGGGTAAAGATGCCATTCATGATTACTTGTCAGATTTGTTTAACTCGCATGGCTTTGACTCTGATGATGATGTTGTATATAAAGAGTGGGTTCACACAGAGAGGACTACAAAGCTTGTAAGTTTAACAGTATCACTTCAGGAATTCATACAGATAGCCAGTGATGCATTTGATGGTCTTCGTCAACACCACTTCATAGCCAAAGCACAATCCAGCTACATTAGCAAGCTGAAGGAAGATCTCGCGCCAAGTGAGGCTGTTGTCTTGTTGGACTTCGCTGAAAACTACAGGTTCATTGTTCAAGACGCGGTGCAGGGCCACCACTGGGACAACTCTCAAGCTACACTTCATCCATTTGTGGTATATTACAGATCTGATGGAGAATTAAAATGTTTGAATATTTGTATTATTTCAGATTGCCTAAAGCATGACAATGTTACTGTGCATTCATTTATCTCAACCATGATATCTCATATTAAAACAATCCTACCATCCGTTAAGAAGATCATATATTTTAGTGATGGAGCAGCTGGTCAGTATACAAATTTCAAGAACTTTAGCAATCTATGTCACCACCAAAATGACCACGGACTTGATGCAGAATGGCATTTCTTTGCAACTAGCCATGGGAAAAGCCCCTGTGATGGCATTGGGGGAACTGTGAAACGCCTAGTTGCTCAAGCCAGCTTGCAGGCAACAGTAAAGGATCACATTTTGACTGCAACTCAAATGTATAACTGGGCTTCAGAACACATTCCTAGGGTTAAATTTTTCTTTGTTTCTGATAACGATGTTGCAGTAATGCAGCCAGGTTTGAACTAACTTCACGATTTGATTCAGTAACGACTCATTCAGGCACCCGGTCGCATCATTGCTTTATTCCTGTATCCGAAGTCGAATTGAAGATGAAACGGATCTCAGCTGATAGTGATTTTACTATGGGCACCCTTGGTGAGAAACAGCCATCATCACTTCATAGTATCCTGCCTGATTCTCAACATCATGATCAGTTGCAACCTGGAAAATATGTAGCATGTATGTATGACAAGGAATGGTATGTTGGAAGTATTGTTGAGAGGTCTGATGAACAAAGTGATGTACTTGTTGACTGTATGAAACGCTCCAGTAAAGGATTTCTCTCCTGGCCTTCAGTTTCACGAAAGGATCAATGCTCGGTGCCATTTCAACATATCATTTGCTTGATTGGTGCTCCGGAACTACAAGGACACAGTGCTCAATATTATAAACTTTCACCGCAGGATTACATGCAGATTCAACAGAAATTACCAGCATTTTTGTAATATTTGCATTTACGACCATGTGAGTTTTTCTTAGCATTTATTTATATTCTTAGTAAGTTACATTGTATGTGGTATGTAGATGTGAATACCTGTGATTGAGGCATTGATAATTGATAATGCAATGTATAAATCAATGTATTTTTGGTTTGAAAGTGTTGATACGTTAATTAACACTTCATTTCGGTTGGTTCGATTTCTGGAAAATAGGGTAAATATCGAACTTTATTTAAGGTTGAAGGAATTGACCCACAAAGTTATAACTTGGTACATATACAGCTAATATATTTATGTTAATCACATTCAAAGCTCCTGATGATAGGTAATTGCCCACATGGGTAAACCATCGCTAATATGAAGGCCAAATTTTCGGATTTTTTGTTCTCATCTGTTATGTGGACGGACACCTGTCACACTTTAATATTGTACATGTACCTGAGTCACATAAGCTTTCCTCTACAGCAATACCTATATGTACATACTTCAAAACAACTTACATTTAGTGTTTGTGATAAAGAGTCAGGTGTACTGTTTCACTGAAATCTGATAAAAATTGTTTTTGAATGGATAAACGCCCAACTTTAGAGTCCTCCACCACTGGAACTGGCAGAGATATCCATGAAATGCGTTCAGTTCCAGACTCCTCATGCATCAATTAGGCGGCACAGCAAATTTCAACTTAATATCTTCAATATTAAGAAAGTTATCAGCGTTTAAAGATCCTTCCAAACCACTCACTGGATTCGCGAGTGCAAAAAAAAAAAAAGTGCCACGCCCACTAAAATCAATCAACCGTAACTTCAAAACTAATCAGAATTTTGCAATGAAATTTTGCATGCAGACATCATTTCCATATATGTGCATCTGGGTAAAATTTAATAAAAATCAGAGATGGTCACCCGGGAAGATTTTTATATTCTGGGTGATTTGGTATCGAATGACCTTGTGCTGCATCTGGTTGATATACGTACATGTAACCATGTGGCCAAGTTTAGGCACAATAGGCTCAACCAATCCTTAGATACTTAACCAGAAACAATAGAGTATTATACCAAGGTTGAAGTTCCAGTAATTTGGCCAATTCTGAAATAAAGGCCAGATGAGCTAAGCGGAAGCAAACTGCATTTTATAGCAATGTTGCAAAGTCTGTGACCTCTGACCTCAATATCATTGTATTTCATCCACTTGATCTAGGCAAACATGTGGCCAAGTAAAGTTCAAGTAGGCTTGCACAACGTTTCGATTTAATTTTAAAATCATGATTTTTACGATGTAATTGAGAAAAAAATCAGAAAAACGCCAAAAATTTAATGTTTGTTTAAAATCTGAAGTGTGTACTGTTCCGTCGCATTTTATCAGTACGTGAGTACAATTATAAACTATTCACGCCTGTGTTCATTGTGTTTATATCCCGCCGTGCCATGCACGTGTCGAATACAAGCTAACAATAGCGAGGTAACACCTTTGTCATTGAAACAAGAATGCTGAAGCGTACAATGTCTCGTCTGTAAAGGCATGGATAGTGTTGATTGACAAAGCAAACTTGACATGGTTTGCAATACACATATTCAGTAATGCACCAACAAACCAGTGTAACCAATCGAACATGGACATTTTTTTACCAAACTGTGGATAGTCTGATCTTGAAATCTTTTTCAAAATGAAACTAGTAATGATGCAGATACAAAATGTAGTACTCTTGCATAGTATGTAACTCTGCTGTAAAATTTTGTTGATATCTGGTGAGCCACTGTTTAAAATGAGTTTAAAAAAAGTTCAAAGTCCAAAACTGTGGAAAAAAAGCATTAAAAATCAGCCAAAATCATATCCCTAGCCATATGTGTAATCATACCGAAAGTTTCAAGTTTCTAGTGAAATGGTCTAGGAGTTGCGTTACAATCGATTGGCACCCACTTTTGACTCCTCCCCCCCTACCCTCTGTATGACCCAAGATCAAAATAATCCATTGTACTGTAGTCTACTCATCATTGGCTTCAAAATGATATGTGACATGACCACCTTTGGATAAATTTAATTTTTTACCCACAGTCTCGACCCCAAAATAATTCCCTGTACTGTAGTGTACTCATCATTGACTTGAAAATGAGCTGCGGCATGACAAGCTTTGGAAAAATTTTATTCTTTACCCCACATTTCCCACCCCAGGGCTGTATCCCTGGGGTCATACCAAAATTCCAAAAGTGTCATGCACATCCATGGCCATGTGTTCAATCATCCTCACAGTTTCAAGTTTCTATCTGAAATGGTCTAGGAGGAGTTGCATTACAATCGATTGGTGCCCACTTTTGACCCCACCCCCTACCCTCAGTTTGACCTAAGATCAAAATAATTCCTTGTACTGTAGACTACTTATCATTGGCTTGAAAATGATATGCAACCTGACAAGCTTTGGAAGATTTTTATTTATTACCCCACATTAACCCGGGGGGGGGGGGGGGGGGGGGCAGAACAAAATACGAAAAGTATCATGCACATCCTTGCCCATATGTATAATCATCCCCGAGGATTCAAGTTTCAAAAGCAAGTCTTTGCTGATTAAATTTTGTCATTTGAAAAAAATGTAACCAAAACATAATGAGTATAACCTGGATGCAAATCAGGCCTAAGATTATCAAAGTCCAAACACCCAAAAAAATATTGAAAAAATTTGAAAATCAGTTTCCTTTTGATGTGGGCTAGTCATAGGCATGGTATAGAACAAATCTGTGAACTTTTACTGAAACCCAATAACCCCTTGTGGGTGCGAATATTGTTTTAAAAAACATTAACCACAACTGCACTGGCAAAATACATGAAAAAAGTATAGTATAGATAGATCACTTCTGTAAACTATCATCGAGATCGGATGAGCCAGTGTTAAAAAATAAGTTGATTAAAAAACCTTAACCAAAACTGCACCAACGATGGATGCCGCCACCACCGCCAATGACGCCACCACCGGAATTAGTAATCCATATGTCTCATTTTCTGCTTCGTAGGCGAGACCAAAACCAGCTAGTTACTCCGTCGAATCGCTATATAATTTTCTTTCTTTCATTGTAGATCCTGAGTCTTGCGTGAAATACCAAGGATATACTTAGTTGCAGAGTGTTAGGCAATAATCAGTGAACATAATTCTTTTAATTCTAGAGTTAGCAATTTCAGGCAGTGTAATAACTTTTCCTTTTTGATTCGGTTGCCATGTCTAATTAAAGAAAATAAGGCAACAGCATTCCAGATTGTTGTACCGGTACTTTGAACTGTGCTTTCTGTTGATTACTTCTTAAATGTAAATCGTGCATTCTGAAAGCAACTATAAACTGCACCATAGGACGAGTTTACCCCGGTAAACTCGTACCTACTCAAAACTACCGTCCTATGTATGTGGATTGCGCAGTATCTCCCCGGGTACTAATATTAGCGTCTTCGCATTACTCCTGTAATGACCTAAATCTGTCCTACAAAGGAAGGCTATAAGCGGAAGCTGACTGCAATGATGGATAGAAGGTATACATTAAGCTTAGAGGTAAGAATTTGTCGCATGAAATTGTGTTCTAATTTTGTGCTATTTTTGTATCATTTATTCATTCAACTTTTTTTTAGAAATTCCAAGTCCCAGTTTTCGTGACTTGTCACGTTACTCCAGTTTATACTTTTGGGAATTTGGACCTACAATTTAATCGAAAATCATGATTTTTAAAATAAAATCGATCGCGATGTTTCAAAGTAAAAATCGTGCAAGCCTAAGGTCAAGTAGGGTGAACCAATCCTGAGATATAAGACAATATATTGAGCTAAACCAAAGATTTAACCAAAATGAATAGAGTTTTATACCAAGGTCAAAGTGAACTGGACCCGTGACCTCAATAGTATTGCGCTGCATCTGGTTGATACATGTAACAATGTGTCCAAATTTAGTCTAAATAAGCTGAACCCAATCCATAGATACAAGTCATCAGTGTTACACTGGCAGAATATTGGTGAAAATCTGGACATTTTGCATTTCCAAATGGAAATCTAGCTTTGTATTAAGATCACAATGACCGTGACCTCAAAAGTCTGAATGTCTGTCTTGCTCCTCCTGGTTGAGGTTACTATATGACGATGCTTAGCTCCGATAAATTGGCCAATTCTGAAATAAAGGCCAGGCGAGCTAAGCAGAACCAAATTGTTAAAGTCTGCATTTTATGCAAATGTTACAATGACCTTGACCTCCGATCTGAATATGATTGTACTTCATATAGCTAAACACGTGACCAAGTTAAATGGAGAGATGGTGATCCAATCCTGAGATATATGGCAATATGTTGAGCTAGACCAAAGATTTTACCGAAAAGAATAGAGGCTTATATTAAGCCAATTAAAGGTCACAGTGAACTTGACCGTTGATCTCTTCAGGATTGTGCTCCATCTGGTTGATATATGCAATCATGTGTCCAAGTTTAGTCCCAATAGGGTGAATCAATGCCGAGATATAAGATGATATGTTGAGCTAAACTAAAAACCGAGATTAGATGCCGACAAACAGACAAATGGCAGAAAGGAGATTTTAATTTTGCCAATAATAAATGGCCATATTTCCAGTATCGGTAACCTCACACCCAAATTTACTGAAGACTCCTTCAGTAGAAATGGAGATATCAGCCATATGTCAGTCTGGGCATGCTGGAAACACGCACTCATGGGCACGCTCGTGCATGCACGCAAACACATATATGCCCGATATATCAATATGGGCCAATGAATGAAGAATTTCATAGCAATTAGTAAATATTGTCTACAATGTAGACTTGGGTATGTTCGACTGGTGAACTAATGTTAACTTCATTTACAGTTAAATATTTGCCAGTAGAACGCATTATGTTTTCAGACTAGCAACAGTACAGCTCATAAAGATGTTGAAATATTTCCAAAACAAAGACACAAATATGTTACATGTACATTGTTAGCAAGAAATGTTCTGTTGAAAATTTTGAAAATAATTGGATTGGAAGACATTGCCATGATTGCTGCCTAAGGCGGCAAACTCTTGCTATTCAATTATATTCAAAATATTCAACAATACAATACATTTGTTTTTGGAAACATGTCTAAAAGTTATTTCAGAGCTGTATTGTACCCATAGTGTGAAAATTGTGCTTCTACTATTAAACAGTTATATTTAACAATAGCTCACCAGTCAAACATTCCACTACATTTACATACATCTCTAAACTGCACCAATCCAAGCTCCCCAAGCTCTGAGACACAGCTATAGGCTGTCTCGGATTGGAGAAACAGCTGACACAGCACCATCTCCTCACTCCGAAAGAAGGCACCCATGATGAAGCTGTGATACCGCTCACAGAACAATTAGCTGTAAATAAAGATATGCATGTTTTCAAAATCACAGATCATCATGTCAAGAAATTTATTTTGGAAAATTTACCAATGAAATTGGAATTCCATGTATGGATATTTGAACTGCGTCTACTACACCTACAGTTTTTAGCGGCTCAGCATCAGACACGTTCAATGGTCACATTCATGTAAGAAGACGCCTTTTACTATTTATTAATGAACAGACATCGCAGATTTACAGTTACATCAATAAATGTCTAGTTTTATATTGATTTATAGTTTTTAAGATAGCTAAAGGTAAAAGCTGAATAAGATTTTTAACCAAAGGTTGTTGTTACCTGTAATAACAATGTCATCAAGATAAAACAGACAGACTACGGCTGTGTTCTTACTAGAGACTTAATCAGGAATAATGGCATACTGATGTATGCGTTATTCCCGATTAACTCTCTAGTGAGAACATGGCCAAAGAAATGTAAGCCTGACACCTGGTTTTTAACTTTGTGTGATCCAGAGTCTGAGATTGCAATATTATAATTCAGCTTATCATTGCTAACAAGCATATTCTTAGAATAATAGCATTTAGTCAGTAACAACAATTTAACCATTAATCCCTCATACCCGACAGCCAAAAATGGCTTCTGCCCTGGTCTTGAGAAATGCCCATTTGCAGACCAAGAGAACACTATTTTTGAAAATTTACCACTGGAATGACTGGCTCGATAACCGAACCAGTCATTCACGTGGTAAATTTTTAAGAGTAGTCTTCTCTTGGGCTGCAAATGGACATTTTATGTATTGAGAAAATAAAATAAAATTTGAACAGATTTGAGGGTTAAAGGGTTAACAGTCAAGATTAGGCCAGAAAAGCTAGCTTTGGGCCCAGCAAATGTCTATTTTGCAGGCCAAGAGACTATTTTTGACAAGTTTGCACTGGAATGATTGCCTGGATACTCAAGCCAGTCATTCCAGTGGTAAATCCCCAAAATAATTATAAGCATCACTGATGCTTGGAAACAAATTTGGTCCCCTGGCATCAATATCTTCCAGTATAATTATCTTCAAACTATTCAACAAATTACCTATATGACCAGATTGAAATTTGGCACAGAGGACTCCAGGTCATTTCACCCCGATTCCCACTGTCGCACCCCATACACCTTGGACACAAGAGAATTCCATACTTTTCCCAGGAATATATTTCAAAATTCCAGACCTGCTATTACCAACAAGAGGCCCAAGGGCCTGTGACATTCACCTGGACCATTAGCATTTGAAACGTTTGCATTTAAATATACACGATTCTTTACATTAAACAAGATGGAAACAAATTTCAAGCAAAATTCTGAATGGAAATTCTGGTGCCTATGATCATTTTAGCCAAGAAGAAGCAATTTGCAGTAAATTGTTAATAAAATGTTAAGATTTTTACACAAAAAAATTCAATGAATTAAAATTCTCAATGTAATTCTGGATCCCATAATCACAGGATCCTTTCAGCCAGATTTCGTTGAAATCGCTCAGAATGGTAATGAGCAAAAGAAATGTAACACTTTCCGGTACATTTTTCATAAAATCTAAGATTTTCACCTAAAAAATTGATCAATTAAAATTCGGAATAGAAATTCTAGAGTCAACCACGATAGAATCTATCTAACCAAATTTGGTTGAAATATGGCAAGCAGCTATGGAGGAGTAGCATTTTGACCATTTCCAGTATACCCATGAGTTACCCATATCAATGTGGAGTGGATGATCACATTTACATTTGGCCGCGCCCCAAGGGAGTGGGGGGGGGGGGGGGGAAGAGGGGTTCAAAAGGTCATGAAATTGATTGTAATGCAACTCCTCTGACAATGTTGGACGAAATTCAACCAAATTTGCTATGTGAGTTACCTACTTACACATATGATTGTGGAGTGCAAAAGGACATACATTTGGCTCCACCCCTGGTGAATGTGGGCATTTGCGATGATCAGTCTAGTTTGATAATGAATTGAGCAGGTGGTTTCTATTTCCTAAAAACGTAAATGCCCCCATATATAGGCCTATCGATCTAGCATCATCACTGGGTCTGCAGCTTCCTTGCCAACAGAAAACATCAGGTACGGGTAAATAGTGCAGTGCCAGAATAGGCTGATGTTACGAGTGTGATGCCCCAGGGCAGTGTACTGGGACCCATGCTAATTGTAGTATACATCAATGACCTACCTGAAAATGTATCTTCCGAAGTGTACATGTTTGCAAATGACACAAAGCTGTTTAGACAAATTTCAAATGATGAAGACTCTAAGGCCCTCAAGACCGACTTATACAACCTGCAAATCTGGTCAGATAAGTAGTTGTTGAAATTCCATCCCGGGAAATGTAAAGTAATGGGAGTAACAACTAAGGGCAACAGGAAGTATACTACATCTACATGAGAACAGAATAAAAAAAGCATCCGCTTTTGTTTCTACGAGAATTCGTAATACTTACCAGATGTACTATTATGATAATGTCTATTATCTAGTCTAGCTCAAAATAAACAATTAAAACTCCGCACTCTCCTGGTCCTGCCCACACTGTATCTGGGAATTACCATAGGCGCAGGTACCGAGTCAATTCCTAATCACAGTCAGATTCGTCTTATATCTGTCTTGACAAACAGCGAAAGCAGCTCAGCCTCACCTCAGCAGGGCGGCTGAGACAGGGCCATAGTACATCTGGTAAGTATTCCGAATTCTCGTAGAAACAAAAGCGGATGCTTTTTTGATTCTACTTCGAATAATACTTACCAGATGTACTATTATGATAAACTCCAGATTTCAACAGCCAAGAAATACTGGTGGGAGGAGGTGAGGCTCGAACCAGCACTCATCTACCATCCGACAGAGAAGGTTGTGAAGAGACTAGAACCCTGGCATACGCTTGGGTTCTGCCATCTGACTCATAGAGTGCGAAACTTCCATGGTCTAGACCGTGCCCCCCCCCCTCATTTGTCCGCACAAATTCCAGAGGGCTGTCAAAAACGGGGAGCAACACCCACCAGACCCGTGTCAGCCCCAAGTCTCAGCTAGGGCAGTCCAGAGAGTGCAAAGAAGCTACTAAACTTCTAAATTTGAAAAAACTATCAGTATATCGATTAGAATTTCAAAATGGAATGAGTCTAATATCTGCAAAAGAATAAGATGCTCTTGTCCAGACTATTTACTTAAATAGTCTGGTATTTCGACTATAAGTAAACTTAAAATTAGTCACTTAATTTATGTAAACACTCACCATTTTGAGTGTTTGTCTTTTAGTTCATCACAGGAGCTCGGCCCAATCCACGGTCGTTCTCAGGTCATGTGCATGGCCATTGTTCAGTGAAGATTGCTCATTCCTTTAATAACTTCATTTAAAGTGTCATTTTCCACTCCTTCAATGGCCAGACTGGGAATGACTGAAGCTAATGCAGACTTATATGCTGCTAGGGTTGAAGGTACAAGTTTGTCAACTTCGTATAAATGACAGATAAAATCTGCTACGTGTTGAACAGATGCAGAAAAGGGATCGATATCTCTTCCGTTACACCACTCTGCAAATTTGTTGATTCTATAATTATATGTTTTAGTGGTTGACCCTCTTCAGGCTGAAGCAACAAACTTCGCTGCTTGCTCAGAAAAGCCACCCTTAATTGCACGCTGCTTGATAACATCCATGCAGTCAATTTGAACATTTCTGGTCTGTCGTGGAAGTACAGACCCCTGTTCTGAGAGATTAGATCTCTTCTGTCTGGAAGAGGGATTGGATTGCAGACCAGAAGTTCCAGCAGATCCGTAAACCATGATCGGCCTGGCCAATAAGGGGTGATCAATAGTACTTAGCACATTCCCTCTCTTATCTTTGCCAGAACTTTTGGGATGAGAATCGTTGGAGGATACGCATACGCGTACATTCCCTTCCAACTTATCGCCAGTGCGTCTACTGCTAGAGCTAGCGGGTCCGGGATCAGTGACACGTATTTGACCATCTTTGCATTCCGTTTCATCGCAAACAGGTCCACATTTGGCTTGCCCCAATGTTTGAATAGAACTTCCGCTACCGATTGGTTGAGCTGCCATTCCGTCGGACGACAAACCGTCCTTCGACTGAGAGCATCTCCGAAGATGTTCAGTCCTCCTGGAATGTGTGCTGCCCGAAGAATAACATTCCTTGATCCGATGCCAACCCGAGATGGTCGGACATCCAGCCAAGGACCTGCACCCATTCAGCTTCGGTGCAGAAAGCGGACTCGTCCATCAATGGACTACCATTCTCATCTTCTTTCTCACCCTTGGATGAGTAGGTCACCGACGATCCATGCTGAGAGCTATGGCCCGCACTTCTTCCAACATGAAGCGCGTCCATAGCCTGGCTACTAGTGGCACCAGTGTCCAACGAATCGCCGGACATGGATTCACCGCAGTCCATCGGCTCCAGCATGGGAGGCGGGACTACAGCCGCTTTCACCACGGTAGATGCCGGCACTCCAAGAGGAGCCCCATCTAATGCCCCGGGATGCCGCTAGGAACCGCAAAACACGGCTCCAATGACAACGCAGGTTGAGCGAAATCCGGGTGGAAAATGCCTGACGGAACGTCGACATCACCATCCACTTGGCAAACCCGTACAAATCCCGAGGGAGATCCCTGGGATGTACCTGGTCTAGCCGTCAATGAAATATCTGGCATGCCGGAATCTTCCATTAGGAGAAAATCTTCCTCCTCCGTTGTTGGCTCTTGAGCCAAGGTCGGAGAAGGGACAGGTGCTTGTCCCTCTGCAGAACTAGCCGGACCACCGAAAGGTTGCCCTGCACCAGCCTGCATCGTCGGGATCGTGGATTGCAAGGACTCAAACATTGCCTTGAACTGGGCCGCCCATACGCCCAATGCTAAATCCATTCGCTCGTTCAGACGATCTTCCAGTCCTCTCACTGATGCCTGAACCAGCTTGGCTGCCTTGTCCCTACGCGATTCTCCCCAAGCGCGCACGATGATCACGATCGAACTCTACCACCAATTCCGATGACCACTTAGCGCACACATTACACGGACTTCCCACTTTGCACTTCGCGCAAGCCACAGTGATGACCCGAGTACTTGCGCTTCATGAACCTGTTGCATTTGTGGCACAAAGTATCCTGGTTCTTGGCCTTCTGGGAAAATAGGGAAGAATTAAAACGCTGCACATGACATATGATGACAAGCAATACGCACAATTGACTTGATTACAAAGTAGAATTACTTAGAAACCTTAACTTTCTCTTAGATTAAGGACAATCAAGCCTTTAGGCAGGAAATATTTGAAAACTTTTTGAGTGAAAATTAATAAACACAACTTGGAAGTTAACTAACATTAATACAGCCAAGAAATAAACGCTGATCGCTACAAACACCCTCGACAATGAAGTGAGAGCTAAAAATCGGCATAAACAGAGTGCATAGACACGCCAAGCCAAAGCGAAACATTAATCATGGGTGCCGCTATCTTGGCTAAGGGCGCATCCATCTTGGAAGGAACCGAGTCGCAAGAGAAATTAACCGAGTACCCGGATAAGATTAAAATGTTAACGGGTACCGGAGCGACTCCAACAATGGCTACCATTTTAAAATAATGTGCCAATTTAAGGAAATTTCAAACAGTCATTACGGCACGAATGTATAAATTCTAGATTGATACAACCTGCCTCTGTGATGATTTTCCTTTTTCTTCCATCCTTCCAGCAATGAATTAAACAGAAAACTGCTAACTCCGTTGAAAATTGCAAATTTAGAGAGCTCAAAAAACACGATTAGCATGGAGAAAAAAATAGACGAATCTGACTGTGATTGGGAATTGACTCGGTACCTGCGGCTATGGTAATTCCCGGACACAGTGTGGGTAGGACCAGGAGAGTGCGGAGTTTTAATTGTTTATTTTGAGCTAGACTAGATAATATACATTATCATAATAGTACATCTGGTAAGTATTATTCGAAGTAGAAACTGGTGTCACTGCTCTTGAAAACATGAATGAGGAAAGACATTGGTGTGTCATAGACCCTTCACTATCCTTTGACAAACATATCACTCAAAAAGTCAACAAGGCCAACAGAATTAGGGGTATAATAAAGAGAACTTTCTTTTATCTAGAAATTGAAAGATTTATCCCATTGTACAAGGGCCTTGTCCACCCACATTTGGAATATGCCAATGCGGTATGACACTACTGGAAAAAGAAACATGTAGATGCAATTGAACGAGTGCAGTGCCGGCCACAAAATTCATACCATCACTAAACGACATGAATTACAGTGAACGCTTTCAAGCATTGAAGCTTCCAACAAAGGTTGCTAAATGGCATGTACAATGAGAAATTGCAAACCTTACTCCCCGCTCCAGGAGGAAAGCACAGTAGGAAGATTTTTCAACAGAGTGCACAAATAAATGTCAGAAAAAACTTCTTCTCTGCCAGGATTTGTAAGCTCTGGAACAGTCTCACAGAATCAATAATTTCAGTCCCATCATTAAACTCATTAAAAAATGCATCGACAGATTCTGGTCTATACAGCACAACCACCCAGATTGAGGAAGAGGAGCCAAGCATACAGGCTTAAGCCTGCGCTCAGCACATTACCTAAGTAAGTTAATGTGCAAAACACACCCTACCCCACCACCCCTCTCAACAACACAAACACATACACAACTGATTCATTACGCTCTGGAATAAAATGCAACACTGCCAGAGAAAATGGCAATGAACTCGCAAACATTCACTGAAATAAAACATGCCTAAAAATAAAAATAAACCTTAAAATAAACTTACTGCTTATAAATATCCACTACCTGGTCTACAGGTGCAATCTCAGTATTGCGTCATGTGTTTTCGAGGGTGATGTAATCGCGTAATTTCAACTTTAGTGAGGCGGTGAATTGATGTCATTTTTATGATTTGAGAAAAGGAGACTGTCACCGACAACAGTGCTTGAAATGGGCCTGCTACAAACGCAGAACTTAATTTATAGTTGAAAATCCAGATCAGGTTATACTCTGCTTTTTGTGATAACCGGGTAGCAGCAAATTTCAGCCAAAACATTAAGAAAGTTAAAATCTTTCAGTGTTTCTTTTGGAAATTGAATATGAACATTATCAGTGTTTTGCCTACTGAAAAGTGAAAAATAGGAAAAAATTATTGAAATTTATATCGCGTGTGGTAACTAGGGCGTTTGAATTGCCATTGTGGGTAGAGAAAAATAAATCTAGATCTGAAAACTACATACCAGTCACACACTTCGCGAAAAGCAAATTATTGCTATGGCAACAGATCTGCTATGCTACTCAGGACAATAACTGGCAGATATCATTGGACGCTAAAACTGGATTGATTTGTATCATTTCCTAACGAGTTATCAGTATTGTTATCATGGGTAAAAAAGGTACACTGACCAAAATGCATAACATAATCACTTGTTCTACGCGCATCTTTTTAAAATTGACACTTGTGGTGTAAAGATACTGTATCTATTTAAGGACACATAATTTGTTGACATCAACTAAGCGATGTGCACGTCAGAACGTCAATAGTGCGTACCCTCGAAATCACATGACACTCAAAAACACCTTACTGGACGACACAAATGTTTTGTGATATGTGTAGGAGTCCATCGCTTCATAGGACATGCCTTTGATGGCGTGCCTGTTTGTAGTTTATTTATATGTATAAAACATCGTTTGAATTTGTGCTAATAAAGTTACCGGTTTTCGTTTCACCCACCAAATTATGCTTGTGTTTACTGAAGTTAGGATAAAGTTCCCCAATACTTATTACTCTTTTTAATTTATTAAACCAAATTTCCACAATACAATCACTTGCACAACTCATTCTAGCATGTAAATAGGACCATTACCTTTTTATTGAGTGGATAAATTTACTGTCAAGATTAAACATTTGCCAACTTCCTTGTATATATCACATGACCATAGAAAATACGCTACACGTGACTATCACATGACTAAGGGGGTTGGAATGAAATACGGATTAATATATCAGCGTATTTGATTTGATTTGATTTTTATATCCCGCCAAAAAACTTGGCGATGTATTATGTAATGGCGCCGTCCGTCCGGGCGGTCGGGCGTGCTGACGGCAGAGTGGTTTCCGGATGATAACTCCGTTACCGTTTGTCGGATTGCATCGAAACTTCATAGGGTGGTTGGACTAGGTCTTGGGAAGAAACCTATCGAAATCGACGATGATCCGAAATCCAAGATGGCCGCCAGCCACCGGCGGCCATTTTGAAAATTGGTTTCCGGATGATAACTCCGTTACCGTTTGTCGGATCGCATTGCAACGTCATAGGATGGTGGGACTAGGCCTGGGGAAGAAACCTCTCGAAATCGACGATGATCCGAAATCCAAGATGGCCGCCAGCCACCGGCGGTCATCTTGAACATTGGTTTCCGGATGATAACTCTGTTACTGTTTGTCGGATCGCATTGAAACTTCAGTAGGATGGTGGGACTAGGTCTGGGGAAGGAATGTATCGAAATCGACGATGATCCGAAATCCAAGATGGACGCCAGCCACCTTGAAAATGTGTTTGTGGATGATAACTCTGTTACCGTTTATCGGATCGCTTTGAAACTTCATGGATGGGTTGGACTAGGACTGGGGAGGAAACTATCGAAATTGACAACGATCCGAAATCCAAGATGGCCGCCAGCCACAGGCGGCCATCTTGAAAATTGGTTTCCGGATGATAACTCTGTTATCATTTATCGGATCGCTTTAAAACTTGATAGAGTGGTTGGACTAGGTCTGGGGAAGAAACCTATCGAAATTGACAATGATCCGAAATCCAAGATGGCCGCCAGCCTCCGGTAGCCATCTTGAAAATTGGTTTCTGGATGATAACTCCGTTACCGTTTATCGGATCGCTTTGAAACTTCATAGAGTGGTTGGACTAGGTCTGCGGAAGAAACCTATTGGAATCGATGATGATCCGAAATCCAAGGTGGCCGCCAGGCACAGGTGGCCATCTTGAAAATTGGTTTCTGGATGATAACTCTGTTATCATTTATTGGATCACTTTGAAACTTCATAGAGTGGTTGGACTAGGTCTGAGGAAGAAAGCTATCGAAATCGACAATGATTCGAAATCCAAGATGGCCACCAGCCACCGGTGGCCATCTTGAAAATTGGTTTCCATATGATACATGTAACTCTGTTATCGTTTATCAGATCGCTATGAAATTTCATAGAGTAGTTCAACTACATCTGGGGAAGAAATCTATCAAGATTGACAATGATACGAACTCCAGGATGGCTGCCAGCCACCGGTGGCCATCTTGAAAATTGGTTTCCAAATGATAACTCTGTTACCGTTTATCAGATCCCTTTGAAACTTCATAGGGTGGTTGGATTAAGTGTGGAGAAGAAACCTATCGAATTTGACGATGATCCAAACTCCAAGATGGCCTCCAGCCATGGGTTGCCAGCTTGAAAGTTTATTTAATCATTTATTGGATCACTTCCTACAGTCATTGGAATATGTCTGGTGAAGAAATTTATCGAAATTTATGATAATTCGAAATCTAATATGTCTGCGGCAGCCATCTTGAAAATTGTTTTCCAGATGATACCTCCTTGACCGGTTAACGGATCGCATTGACACTTCATAAGGATGACTGGTCTGATGGGGCTGAGGAAGAAATAAATGTTTTCTGATAGCTCTCATTCATTGGTTTGTCATCATGGTGGGGTATTATGCGCCGTTTGCGGAGCTCTTGTTTTATTTGATTTAATTTATTCTGTTATTTTGTTTCTATGAGTAATTCAAATCCTTTTAACGTGTCATCGTATGGGCCCTTATTAAATTAAATTCACCAAATGCTTGAAGCTAGAGGTGACGAACAGGGTGAAAACTTCCGCAACATGGCGGCCGAATGTAGGAGATTAAGAGGGAGACATTAACACATAATTTGGTCTCCAGAGTTTAATGGGTTAAACGATATAAACATGAATGAAATCTCACCACATCCAGGAAATGTGTATATATACTGAACATATTTATTGTGTAACGTATGACATAGTGTGTATATTGTATAATATAAAGATTGAATTGATATAGCGAAAGCATGTATATATAGGTTTAAAAATTGCAAGGATCAGCTGACAGGCATATGGTCTATTATTTTGCAACCGTATATGATATCATATCATATCAAATTATATCATATCATAATCATATTTTTCACACACATGCGTATGCGTGCCCGTCCACCGGCACCATACACCAGCCCAAACGCTCGAATGTATGCACGCACACACATGCATTATGCTCTCACACAAATCAGAGAGCCACTGCAAATCGCCATATAAACAACAACAGATAAAGGTCATAAATCTCCTTGTAGAGAACCAATAGATGACTCGATTATTCCAGACTCCACATTTTCCACTCACAATGATACAATTAATGATACAATGAAAGGACATCTGACAGCCATGTAGGTTTAGCTTCAAAGTTGAAGCGCATAGGGTGACTTTCTCAAAGTTTGTCCAATTTATGTTTAAAAGAATTAATTGAAGGTGTACTGATGACATATTCAGAGAGTTTATTCCAATGATCAGTACACCACAATGGGAAGGAGTACTTTCTTATGTCTAGTTTGGGTCTAACTTTCATGATGTTTAGGCTATGACCTATTGTATTAGTATTTGTGTTGTGAAGCTCAATGAAGTCCGATGTTCCTTGGTCATATTTGTTAATGAGATGTTGATAAATCTCTATCATATCGCTACGTAATCTACAAAATACCACGGTGGGTAATTTCAAAGTTTGTAGGCAATCACTGGATGATAGATTGCGTAGACCAGGAACGAGCTTGGTGACTCGTCTTCGGACATTTTCTACAACGTTTATGTGTTTTTCAAATGACAAGACAACAGTAGCATATTAAATAATTAATATGTGGTCTAACGAGGGCCTTGAATAGGTGGGTAACATTATATTTATCTATATAGCTAAAAGTACATCGGGTTAATCCCATTATTTGGTTTGTCTTGTTTATTTTTTCATTTATGTGCTGGTCGAAATTTAGTTTTGCATCGATTATTACACCAATATCCTTTGCAGCAGGAGAGCATGTTAAAGTATGGCTGCATGAGTTCATTGTATATGAGTGCGTTTCTGTTCTTTTAGTGGAGATTTGCACTTATCTGAGTGAAGTTTTAATTATGAATCATCCATCCATGAACACATCGAATTTATGCCTTTTTGCAGTGAACGAAATACTGTTCGATTAAAACTTGATCTGAAGAGTTTTGTGTCCTCTGCAAACAGGAACATTTCAAAACCACAGTTACCTGCATCAGGAAGATCATTGATATATATTATGAACATAAGTGGTCCCAAACAGGACTTTGTGGTATGCTACTTGTGACCAGTGTTGTTTTAGAAGGGACCCCATTAATTAATACCTGTTGCATTCTACCTGTTAATATTGCTTGTATCCAATCTAACAATTTAACTTTTTATGAGACGTTTGTGAGGAACCTTGTCAAATGCCTTCATAAAGTCGCAGTAGATAACATCAATTATCCCGCCTTTAACAAGTGTCTGCACTTATTTTTCAAGTACATTTAGCAATTGTAGAACAGTAAATCGGCCACTGATAAAGCCATATTGTTTGTCTGAAAGCATTTTATTTGTTCTTAGATGGTCCATTATTGCATCAGTAATAATTGATTCCATTATTTTACACACTACCGACGTTAGGCTGATTGGCCGATAATTTTCAGGTTTCTTTTTGTCCCCCTTTTTGAATATGGCTGATATAGTGCCGTTAGTCCAACAGTCTGGCAATTTCCCAGATTCTAGTGATCTATTAAAAAGCAATGATAAAGGATGGCAGAATACTTGCTATCATACTTGCTTGTTCATATATTAGTCTCGGATGTAATTTGTCAGGTCCAGGAGATGTAGATTCACACTTTCAACTTCATGCTGGCTACAGCCTTAACACATGCCTGATCAGGGTGTTAGTTGCAATAAGCCGCCTACTCCATGGTCAGTCCACTATGTCAATATTGGTTCAATATTTTGTGATGGTATAATCTGGGATATGTAGCTCAGACACTATTCTGTTATTGTTTGTTTGTTTGATTGTTTGCTGAATAATTCCTGGAGAAGGGAGTATATCTGCACCATGTAGCTTGTGAAGATGGTGTTTTAAAATAGTTTAGTTATGGTAAAATCACAACTACGTCTGGTAAAGAGTTCCAGGTGTTTATTACCCTATTGCGTGCGTGCGTGCGTGCGTGTGTGCGTGCGTGCGTGCGTGCGTGCGCGCGCGTGTGTGTGTGTAAACTGAATAAAATCAGGACAGATAGGCATGGTTTGGGAACACATCTGCAAATAAGATAAAATGTGAAAAGATTAAATATGGGGAAAAATCAGTAAAATAAACTTTTTAAATTTTAGATTCAATATGATAGCGGATTCAGCTGTTTGCATTAGGCCGAAAGCCTGTCAGCCGATCCTAGTATTCTTCATGAGTTGAATCTACACTAAACGGATACTTTCATAAGTGCATGCTAGATTGATTGGTCGATGACTCATCATCGCAAATCCCCACATTCCATGCTTTGAACATTTGGCCCTACCCCCACAACCCAACCCTGGCGGCGGAGCCAAATGTAAATGTCCTTTTGAGCTCCACAATCATATGGATAACCCACATACCAAATTTGGTTGAATTTCTTCCAACAGTGTCAGAGGAGTTGCATTACAATCAATTTCATGACATTTTGACCCCATGCCCCACCCCCTGGGGGCGGGGTCCAAATGTAAATGTGCTCATCCACTCCAAATTGATATGTGTAACTCACATACTAAATCTGGTTGAATTCCGTCCAACAGTGTCAGGAGTTGCATTACAATCAACCTCTTGACACTTGGAACACACACCTGCCTACCACTAGGGGTGGGAACATATCTAAATGTGCTCATGTACTCCACATTGATATTGGTATCTCACACACAATTTCGTTGAATTCTGTAGAACGGTTTCGGAGGAGATGCATACAATCAATTTCTGCAGATTAAAATTTGACCGTTTGACCCCTGGAGGCGGAGCCAAATATAAATGGCCTCTTTCACTCCACAATCATATGGGTAACTCATATAGACAATACCAACCTTGGTCAGTTACAGAACTTCCCCCGGAGATATTTCACCTGGAAGAAGCCAACCCTGTGTATAGGTTACCATCCGATGACAGCGAAGAACACCCATACATACCATGGAAGGTATCGCCCACGATTCCACGACCTGAGATGCCTCAATGCTATCGTGGAGCAAAAACGTTAACACCACCCGAATATGATGGCGAATCTCCATCGAGAATTATCTTTGCCAATTCCGCCTAATTGCGGTTATTAATGGATGAGATAATGCTTCCAAAGGCATATACCTCACCAGCCATCTGCAAGGAAAAGCACCCAAATTCCTCACTGACAAGCGAGCAGATGGCCTACCCACATTCAACTGCCTTAGCGCCATCTTATAAGAAAGATTAGGCGATCGTGCCAAAGCAGAAACCAGCCACATAACGTCAGAAATGCAGACAACACCATTTGCACTCAAGGCTTGAATTCCATGACCAGATCGAAACCACCAGTTCACCCTGTTCGAACAGTATAATCTGACACAATACATATAATACACCTATATACGCATTACACCATAGCAGCCACCAACCCTATGGCACCCATCAACTAAACATCAACATCTACACGTACTCAAGATAACAATATTCGGCAGAACATTAAATCATCAATAACCCAGCTCAAAATCGACCCGCCGAAATAACATCATTTACCACTTGCATACCCATCAACATAGGCCAATTAAACTTTAAACAAGTTTTCGATGAAGCAATACACCAACCAAACTCGCTTACATCTCAGATCTTCCCCTGCACCAAGCACTATGCAAACCTCATATAAAAATATCAATTCCATCACACCGAAACACCTGGTGCTGAACCAGAATCGGTGTGCCAAAAACAGTAAAGATATAAACGTTGTTAATACACGCTATATGGATAATCCCATCCCCCTACATGCACCACGACCACCCTTTCATTAGTTTAACCAACAACTTCATGACACACATAATCACCCATCATTTCGTTAAGAGAACGCCGATTCCCGCAGACTGCAGTAAGCAAGTAGGATTTACACAAAAACGTAAAGGAGGAAATGGAAGAAATTACTAACTGGGTTTCCTTAAATAAGATATCATTAAATGTGGACAAAACAAACTATGTTATTTTCAATATCTCCAGAATTAATAAAGATATTCGAAAAATTGATATGAACAAAAAAGAAATTGAAAAGGGGCAAAGTTTCTAGGAGTATATTTGGATAAAAAAATTTGACCGTGACCAAACAAATTGAGACAGTTACTACGAAAGTAGCAAGAGGCATATGTGTCATCCAATGATTAAACCCATATATGACACATGACATGGTTAAAAGTGTAGCACGGATCGACCGGTCAGGTACGGGCCGTACCAGCTAAGCTGGGCACGTGCTATCCGTCCTGGGTATATATATATCCAGCGCGCTGATTGGCTGGTTCAGCCGAATCTCATTGGCTGAAGCAGCCACGGTATGACGTTGCAGAGAGTATAAAAGGGAATGATTTCATCAAATCGAGAGCGTAGTCGGCTGGGGGCCGACCAATCAGGAGATGCCCAAGCACGGGATCCTGACTGAACAACTGGAGCAATGAAGACGGAATTCAACATCATCTCGGTACATCAACTTCCAGTCAGCTTGGACCACAACAGTTTTCGGGCCACTGCACTGTGAATAAGATCATCATAGTTTAATCTATTCTTGTTTAATTACTAACTGAATAGGTACTATTCTACGGTGGACCTTTAAGGTCCAGTTATGTAATTCTACATGACGTAGAGCCAGCGGTGTTCCTCGGTGGATAACTCGCCGGATCTGCCAGCCACGCCGAAAAGTGGATATTCAACCACCACACTGCATGTCGTGTGTGATAGTTTAACGTTTTGACCGCAGCCAAGTAAACTTTGCTCGGTGTGCCACAAGAGCTATTTGACCCGCACTGTTAAGCTTAAATAGGTACATCCTAACTACAACTGTATCAATAACCCTCTCTGTTAATGGGTTACCGTAACTTTACAACTTACCGTTGTTATAACGGGAACTTTCATAGCTACAGTATTATTGTGTAGAATTTACTACTTGTCCAGTAGACTTTACTTATAACTATGTTATACTGTCCTGAGATCGCACCGTTACCGTCCTGGAACAACATACGGGAACTCTGTCTTGCGGAGCAGCAGCATGCGGAGACAACATCCAGCTTCCAGACAACGTGTTGACTCGCATCACAAGAATCCTGACATCTCAATTTCAGTAACATAGTAGCCCGCAGCTAAGAATGGCTACTGGGTGTAATGTCTTAGTTCTAAATCGTAATTTATATTCCATGACCGGAACTAGGATTCCGGGTTTTATGTGATATACGGTCTAAGAAATATACAAAACGAAAACTAGTCTTGTTATTCAATACAAGTATGCTGTTTTCGGGAAAAAACATTTCCATCAATCCATGTACATTCTAGCCAAAATATTGGTCACGTGATAATTTATCGAACTGATTGACACTCGAAATATGGCCCAGTCATTGCCAACATTTCCACCTTTTGAGATACATAGCGATCCTACATCCACGTCTCAGAGATGGGTAAAATATGTGAAACGATTCAAAAATTTGATTCTGGCAATGAACATCACAAATGACACACGTCAGCGTGCATTATTCCTTCACTATGCTGGGGAAGATGTTATGGACATACTAGAGACACTAACCGAAACGGGTACAGATCTTGACACAGCAATCTCGAAACTAAATGACCACTTCAGTCCAAAGAAGAACATTGACTATGAAACTTACATATTCCGTAAAGCAATCCAGAACCACGGTGAAACACTAGATTGTTTTGCAACGCGCCTTCGACAATTAGCCAGTACATGTGAATTCGCGGACGATGCCCGAGAAATTAAAAATCAGATCATTCATGGGTGTAGTTCAAATAGACTACGACGTCGAATTCTTCGCGAACCTAGTATGGCGTTACCCGACATTCTCAGTCTTGCCAGAGCGAGCGAACAATCAGAGCTTCAAGCAACAAATATTGAAACAATGCAAGAAACAAAATATCCAGAATCTGTAAATGCTATCAAATCAAATCAGTCAAAATATTCAACTGAAAAACCAAAATACAGATACCAAAATAAGATGGCTTACAAATCACATAGCAAATCACATGTTAAATCACATGACACAGTTAAAGTTAAACCTACAACAACATGTTATTATTGTGGTTATGACTATCCACACGCAAATAATAAACAATGTCCAGCTAAAGGCCAAGAGTGCAAATACTGTCACAAACTTAATCACTTTGCCTCTGTCTGTCGAAAGAAACAAAATTCTCATGAATCTGTCAAACAGGTTTCTACTCTGAAACAAGAACCTGATTCTAGCTCGGATGATGAATATGTGTTTGGTTTAAAAGTAGCTGTCGTTAGGGATAGACAAATACATAATAACAAACAGCCTGTTGTCAACATTAAACTGAATGACTATCCTATCTCAGCAGTTTTAGACACTGGTTCCACTGTTAACATAATTAATGAAACTTCATTAAAGGCACTAGCCCCAGGTATTTCACTTGAAAAACAACATTTGCCTGCAATCTATAGCTACAATACAAGCAAACCACTTGACATATTGGGAAAATTCTCAGCAACTGTAAAGGCACATAATGATAATGATTCTGTTAAAACAACATTCTTTGTAACCAAAGGATCATGTGACACGTTACTAAGCTACCGTACTAGTGTAGATCTTGGACTAATCCACATCACACAACATGTAGCAATGTCAAATAATCTCACTACTACAACAAACATAATTTCAAAGTATAGTGATCGGTATGTAGGGATTGGAAAATTGAACGGCATTCAAGCTAAGTTACATGTAGATGAATCAGTTCCTCCTGTTGCACAACCGCACCGCCGTTTGCCATTTCATCTTCGTGATCGTACAGCAACCGAACTTAATCGCCTACTTGAGCTCGATATAATCGAACGCGTTGACGACGTACCTACTCCTTGGGTATCACCAATCCGTGTAATCGAAAAACCGAAAGACCCGTCTCAAATTCGCATCTGTGTAGACATGAGAGCTCCGAACAAAGCTATTCAAAGATCGCGACATATTACGCCAACAATAGATGACATTGTTTCAGATCTAAATGGATCAACTATATTTTCGAAGCTTGATCTTAATGCTGGCTACCACCAAATTGAGCTAGCCACAGAATCTCGTTATTTGACCACATTTTCAACAAGTAGCGGACTATTTCGATATAAGCGTTTGAACTTTGGTGTTTGTTCCGCATCCGAACTATTTCAAAACAACATTCAAATGTCACTTCAAGGTTTAGACGGTGTCACAAATGTAAGTGACGATATTCTAATCTACGGTCGTACTCAGCTTGAACATGACATTCGCCTTGAAAAGACATTAATCCGTTTGCGCGAAAAGAATCTAACTTTGAACGCGGCGAAATGCGAATACGGCAAATCAGAAATTGAGTTCTTCGGGTACATATTCTCAGCATCAGGTGTATCGCCAGATCCGAAGAAGGTTGAAGCAATCAAATCTACCAGTCGTCCTCAAAATCCTAGTGACGTGAAAAGCTTCCTCGGCATGGTACAGTATTGCGCTAGATTCATCACTGATTTAGCTACCCTGTCGAAACCACTTCGTGATTTAACGAGACAGAACAGTGAATTCGAATGGACGGCCGTACATGAAAAAGCTTTCAATGACATTAAATGTGCTCTGACTGATGACAGTGTTATTGGTTATTACAATCCATCACAGCCAGTTGAACTCGTAGTCGACGCCAGTCCAGTCGGTCTTGGTGCGATTCTGACCCAGAAAGATGACATTTCAGGTACTAAAATTTAATCATTAAGCTAAGAAAGACTCACGTTAATTATGTAATTTGAAACTCTTAGAAAATCCTCGAGGGATGTAATGTCTTAGTTCTAAATCGTAATTTATATTCCATGACCGGAACTAGGATTCCGGGTTTTATGTGATATACGGTCTAAGAAATATACAAAACGAAAACTAGTCTTGTTATTCAATACAACAATATTTCACTGGGTATTCAAGTAACTATACATGATATATTCTTTTATTACAGTATTTTCCTCTGTAAAAGGTACCAATGACTAACAGGCACATTCACGGTCTTAGGACCGCAATTTCGTCTATAATTACATCTTTAATTATTCCTCAGTCATTCGTTTACTTATTCTGTAATCACCGTATTTTCTTCTGTAAAAGGTACCGATGACTAACAGGCACCTTCACAGTCTTAGGACCGCAATTTATAAGTTCTTAAACTATTATCGTCTATAATTATATCTTTAATTATTCCTTAGTCATTCGTTTACTTATTCTGTAATCACCGTACTTTCCTCTGTAAAAGGTACATATGATTAACAGGTGCCTTCACGGTAATGGGACCGCAATTTATAAATTCTTAATTATTACTGTCTATGGTTATCCTTGTTTACTGTAAGGTGTTTTAACTAACCGCACCGTATTAGGTCTGTCACCCTGTATTATTACTGTTCTAATCAATTCACGTACTGTCACCATTCTGTATTCGGTTAGTATATGGCAAGTAGCCATCAGTTAATATGTTTTGTTTATTTATAGAAAACTTAGGACCGCAGTGCATTTAGGATATACTATATAGCAACATTTATATATGCATCATGTTTTCCCTCCACGGTCATGTTTCACTAAGGTCGCTGTCCGTGCTTTTAACTCTGTTTAGCCCGGCATGCTACCGACTAACCTTTCTATTTAGCTCGATAGGATAGGTTCAATATGATTAGAGACAATTTCTTCATTAGGAGACATATAGTGTATGGCTCTTTTCCGGTTGTTACGGTAATCTAGCCCCGTACACCGGAAAGGTTGTGTTAGATTGGCCAGAATACTTATGCGCCTCATACTTATAAAGTTATTGTCTCTCTTCATGTTCCACTAAGCCTTATGGCTTCTTAATTGTCTGGATGTCCCCACCCACACTGTGGACTGATCCGACCCTGGGAAACTATTGGAGGTTTCCGAGCGGTGATGGCCAAGGTGCGGTGTTACATACACCTCCCCTGTATCTTAGGATACTTGTTAGTTAGTGTCATTGCCAGAAGCACTGTGAAAACATTACGATTATTACTATTTCTCTTTATATCTGTTAGGATAGATCTCCCGCACCGCAGTGCATATTTGGGCAGCTTGGAAATAAACCTAATGTTAGGTTAATAACTTAGATTCATAAGATGTGGTGACATACGAGATGCGCATCTCCACCGAATTCTGTACAAATGTCTGGGCATGATATTGGAATCTGCCTCGCCCTTGCGGGAAGGACATATGCGATGGATATTCGTCTTTCTAATCCCCAACGTAATGACAGGTCAATTTGAAATGATCTGCCTGTGTACAAAGGTAATCATCGTCCTGTGATGTTTTATGTGGTTACCGGCAAGGCATCCTGACTCTCACCAGGCTCGGATGTTTTGCAAAGTAACATGTACACTCACTTTATCCAAAGATAGGTATGGTTCCCGCCATTTGTGGCCTAAAATAGTGTGTGTCTCTAAAAACTAATAGAGAGGTTAGGCTTAGAAGAAGGCCGCATAAATAAAGGCGGCACCTACTAATTCAGCATCTTGGAACTACATAAGACGGTGACTTGGAAATCCTGTGGGAGTCGCTCATCTCGTCTTCACGTAAAACAGCACGCAACACTTTTAGTTATAGTCTCACTAGGATGGTCTTTTCTTTACAGCACTTTTGGTTGAATACAGAGTGGCCCCTTGTTGGCCCTCTCTGTCCCTCCGCTTCTGCGGTGACAGTATTTTCCTGTGACGGAGGCCCGCGCGAGGTGCTTGCCTCTCGCAAGGATCCAGTGACGGCGGCACGCGCGAGGCTACTACTTCTCACCCAAAGTCACAGCATCAGGAGTAATGCCCGCGTGAGGCACAACGCCTCTCGCCACTCAGGATTTTCTTTTCCTTTTCCTTTTCAGCATAGAGGTATACTAACTTATATTAAGTTAATTAGTGATATCGTATGCGGGAGCCTCCCTTACAGGGGTACCTCTGCGGACCTATGAGTCTGTGTGGTACCTCCGGTGACTCCACGTTCAAAGGTTCATAGGGCTGTCTCTATGTTATGAATTATTTGAATATTATTGTATCACACAAACTTGTACAGTTTGTACAGATATATTTAATTATTTTAATTATTTATGTCACCCTTTCAAATCTTGTAAGTCCATAGATCACGAAATTGCTATAGACAGGCATACCGGTGACACAAGCTCTTGGGCTGACACTGCACAATTTAATGTTAGCGACGATGGTCGCACGGCCCCACTGGAATGATTGAGTTTCACCGGCCTCAGGAACTGGTCTTTGTTTCACGCTGGTCAGCGTCATCTGGAAACCGCAACCCCGAGACTGGGAGCTAACCTGCAATGACCCGACGCGATCCGGCGAGCTACAAAACACTTTACAGTGTAGCTTCCAGGTGTACGAGCTGCTCCGGGTAATCATCCTGTACATTGCCACCACAGGTACATGGTGCATCAGTCCGATGATGCTGGTTAGCTAGCCTCGGGGATACGCGAGAATAGCAGTGTTTCTCTGGACTCCACAAAGACTGACCTCTAGAGTTGGTGGCATGATCACGTTTCAGTGGGGTTGTGCGACCATTGTCGCGGAATTTGAACCGCACCGTTTCATCCCAGCTGTTGGTGTCACCGGTATGTCGGTTCATTATTACTAATTTAGATTTGATACATAAAATATTTATAGTAGACAAACAATTGTACTCGTTCGCTGCTAGTTTAATTAAGTATGTAAAAACGGTATGGTGTTGTCTATTCTGATCCTCGGCAGAGGTATCCTTGCAAAGGAGGGTCCTAGCGTGGCTACTTTATCAGGATTTATATAAACTATGGTTACCTCAGGCCGGCCAAACAAGTTTTGGCTGTGAGAGCAAAGTGCCTCACGCGTGCCTCCATCACAGGAACGCCGAAGCGGGGGGGGGGGGGGGGGGGGGGGGGGGAGGGGGGGGGGGGGGGGGGTTGCTGCAAAAAGGCCTACTCTCCTATTCAAACAATGCTAAGAGTGAGAAAATGAATCAGCCTAGTGTAATTATAAGTTATTGGAATGCACGCTGGTTTACGTGAAGGTGGGGTGGATGATTTCAACACCATCACCTTATGCGAGTTAAAGATACTGATTTAGTAGATGCCGCTTTATTTCTGCGGGCCTTCTTAATAGAACTTAAACTAACAGTTTGTTTTTAGTTCCAAACATTCCAAGTTTAGGCCAGAGGTCGCTCAGAGTTCACTTATCTTTAACGGGAAAGTCTGCCTGGCGAGGATGCTCGATGCTGATTATGGGCACCACCATGGAGTATCCCCCCTCTGACAGTGTGCAAACATGTTGTCTGGTGGTAGTTTCAGAATCAAGTAACGATCCCTCCGCATACCACATCACGAGCACAAATAAGAACACGGGGATGCAATAGCTGCATGTCACATGTGTTAATTAACCTTTAGACCACAGTCTGGTGGGACTCTGCTTGGTGCGCTGCAAGAGATATGCGATGTATCCCGCACGGTGTACCCAGTTATTGGTGTAGCATGAACCGACTGTACTGACCATCCCAGAAAAGCTGGGTATGGAACGGCCACTCTGGATTCGCTCCAAGCATGCCCCCCCCCCATGGGTAGGATAGTATGCGTACATAAGCCCTATGGGAGGTTTTCATTAAAATCGGCTAAGTCTGATAAAATGTATGGTGCGCATGCACACGTGTCAGAGCTTCCCTGACAACACGTCACAGAATTGGAAGCGAGTGCATGCCTATAGTGTACCGAGTAGGTACTCGTAAATACCTTTAATTATTCCGATCTCGTTGTTCCTGGTACCGTTCAGGACCAGAATAAAACGAGCTTTCAAGAACTGTTAACTATTTTAAAATGGGCACAGAATTGGCTGAGTCATCCCCGAAAGGCCCCTTAAATTATCTTCAAAATATTGCCTTTGACGTCGTAATCGTGTGTATGCATAAATAGATCTAGAAGGTTCTGTGCACGTGATAAATACGTCACTGATCTAGCTGCACGCTGATTGGCTACTGCTCGGCCGCTGATTGGCTGAGGCATTTGCCTCTGACGTCACGAGTAGTATAAAAGCAGTGAAAAATCGAGAATCTGGAGCATCGCTGGTGTGGAAGCTGGCCTGCGCAGGACCTCTGGACCATCAGGAGGATGGATGTAACTGCTGACCTACAAGTGATTCTCACATCTACCAGTGTCTTACAGATCCCAGCAGATCCGCGGTAGTAAGATGTCCTCGGCTTCCACAAGTTTTTGGACACCGCCGGACAGCCAGGGGGTAATAAACTAAATTTAAAGTTATACTTTCTGCGTCCGGACTTTCCTTAGGGAGCTTTTCCAAGAGCGGGCCGTGCGGGCCCAGGATGTAATCCTATGGAATGTAGAGCTCACGGTAATTCTTGGTGGATGACTCGCCGGGTCTGCCAACCACGCTGAAAATTGGACTTCAATTTCCACACTGCATGTCGTGTGTGTTTAATTAACCTTTTGACCACAGTCTGGTGAAACTTTGCTGGGTGCGCCGCAAGAGCTATGCGACACATCCCGCGCTGTGTGCCAGTTTATGTAACTGCTTAACATTATGTACATCCCTCTCTGTTAATGAGCAAACTTCAACTTTATTAATTCCGTCACCGGACTGATAACCTTCTCACTTCCATATAAATTGTATACTAGCTACAAAGACTATCTACTAGACATTTCTTCACTGCTTTGTTTCACTGTCCTGAGTGTGTACCGTGTCTACCCTGTCTACCCTGTCTACCCTGTCTGGAGGAGTCAGCTTGCGGAGACCAGCCTGCGGAAATCAGCTGCGGAAATCGCCTGCGGAAATCTCTCCAGCTTCAGAGAACGTGTCGACTCGGGCTATGGATATGTTAGCGCCTCAATTTCAAAAACAGAGTAGCCTGTTCCATACCGATGACTATTAGGTACTCAAGTAACTATAATATTGTACATTTTAATTAGTATTTCCGTATATGGTAATAGGTACCTTACTGGTCTTAATTTACAATTTCTGTTTTAGTGTGAATATTACCCTTGTTTACTGTAGGTGCTTTCAACTAGCCGCACCGTTTAAATTCATCAATCTGTGGTACTTAACTACCTCATTTAATTATAATCTATTTATTGCAATGGTTAGTTGTATATGGCAGTTAGCCATCCAGTTAATATGTTTTGTTTATTGTAGAAACCTTTGAACCACAGTACGCTAGGAAATATCAATAAAGCAACAGATATATCTGCATCACTTTATTCCCGCCATCATCAATTTTACACCAAGGTCGCTGACCGTGCTCTAATTGTTTGAGCCCGGAATGTTATCGACTAACCTTACTATTCAGCTCGATAGGATAGGTTAAAGTGGTTAGGGACAATTTCTTCATTCAGAGCCATATAGTGTATGCCTCTTTTCCGGTTGTTGCAGTAATGCAGCCCCGCACTCCGGCAAGGTTGTGTAAAATTGGCCAGTTACCTATAGGGCTTATTAATTGTTTGGACTTCCCATCAGCATGTTGATCGCATCCGACCCTGGGAAACTATCGGAGGTTTCCGAGCGGTGATGGTTAAAATGCTGATTTACATATATCTCCCCCATATCTTCAGATACTCGTTAGCTAGATAACCCTGCCGATGAAGGAAGCACTGTGAAAACATATAGTTATAAATGTGAATTAGTTAGTTTATTTACTGGCCCGCAGTGCATATTTGGGCATATTGGAATGTAACCCTAATGACAGGTCAACTGTTAGATCCGTAGCACGCGGTGACGGATGGGATGCAGATCTCCATCCAATTCGTTGCAGTGTCTGGATGAAGCGTTGGAGCTCATCATGCCCTCACAGGGAAGGATGCTCGCAATGGATATCCATCTCTTCACCACCACCATAAAGACATGTCAGGAATCAAAACTTGCTTGTGTGAAACGTAGCCATTGTCCAGGTGATGTTTTATGTGGTTGCGGGACAAGGTAGCCAGAATTTCATTGAATGCGGATGCCTTGTGTCGTAACATGTACGCATGCTGTCCTTGGAGGTAGATGCTAATCCAGGCGACCTACAGGAAGTGAGGCGTCTGCGCCCATTGGGCATCTGTATCTAAAGTTAGGTAGGAATCCCTGCCCCTTGTGGCCAAAACTAGTTTCCATTTCTAACAACTAAATGGTAGGTTAGTCGTCAGCAGAAGGCCCACATAAATAAAGCGGCATCTACCAATACAATATCTTTGGAACTACATAAGATGGTGACTTGGGAATTCTTCGGAAATCGTTCCTACTGTCTTCACGTAAACCAGTATGCATCATATTAATTATGGTTTCATAGGATCTTCACTTAGCATTTTTCTGTTGAACAAAGAGTGGCCCTTTTTGCCAGCTCTTTTCCTCTGCTTCGGCTTTGAAGGCATTTTCCTGTGACGGAGGCCTGCGCGAGGGACTTACCTCTCACAACAACAATATCTTCTTTGTGTGTGTTGGGGGTATACTAGTTTATACTAAGCTACCTAGTGACTTCGTTGCGGATGCTTCTCTTGCGGCGATGCCTTTGCGGATTCAAGAACCTGTGTGGTACCTCTGTCAAGACCACGTGAAAAGAACACCAGATAGCTCTATGTTGTGTATTATTGTGTGCTCATTTACTGTCAAATGATTCATCTTGTTTGTATAGTATATTAATATTTCTAGTGTTTTAATTACAAATTGTTCCATATCTCTAAATTAGTATGGATAGACACACCGGTGACACAAATAGTTGGGATGACATCGTGTGGTTCAATCTTGGCGGCAATGGTCGCACGGCCCCACTGGAACATCAGTGTTCCACCGGCTCTAGAAGTCGGTCTTTACATTTCTCAGAGAGACATCATATGGGATCCGCAACCCCGAGATCTGCAGCTAACCAGCCACCGCGTTCATCGTGCATTTGTGGTGCAATGGGCGGAAACGTCATAGCGGACCAGTGTGTACCCCTACAAGCTACATTGTACATGCATATTTAATTACAAAGGTAGCCCTCTCTGTTAATGGGCAACTTCCAACTTTCGCCGTCGCCGGACGGAAACTTTACAACAAATTGTAGATATGGGATTGTCTTGTGGGAAGTCATGACCCCGCTGGACATCTTATATGTACGAGTAAGTCCCGAGTAAAAATTCAAAATTCAGATGTGAATACCAGGCGAGCTAATAGACTATGTCACCATGTATATTAAGATGTACCGATCAGCGGTTACTAGCAATGAATATCATCATCTATACTTAGATGCATTACCAGCATCTTATTATTTGGATATATATTTATTATTTGGATATATATTATTAGCACTGGATAACTGGTACCGTCCATAGCGTCCTTGTAAGAGGAATATGTACATTATCAGCGTGGGATATGCATACATTGTCAGACGAGGTACACATTATCAAATTGGCAAGATGATTAGCGTCTAGCCGGAATCAGATGAAATATGACATACGGAAGCACTTAGTTACAATGGCGATCTATATTCTCATGAAAGCTTGAGAAAATGAACCGAGAAGTAAACAATCAGGATAAGGAGAATGGTAACTTGTTTACCGATCATTCGTCATTTGGACAGATTCATAAGCAGTAGCCAAAAAGTAATCACTCAAGACTAAGAAGAATGGTAACTTGTTTACCGGTCATTCGTCATTCTGACAGATTCATAGATGTTAGGTACACAAATCAAAACTTGTCATCAAACCCATCATTCGTCATTCTGACAGATTCATGGATGTTGGGTACACAAATCGATACTTGGTATCAAACCGACCATTCGTCATTCGGACAGATTCATAGGCGTAGATACACAAATCGAGACTTGTCGTCAAACAAGATAAGTCATTCTGTCATAAAAGGCAGCTGGAATTTTAGAGAACAACAAGATATAAAAAAACTAAGATTGTATATAAGCGGGACTTTAACTTTCAGTCGGGGTTCGGTCCGGTCTCTAACGTTGAAAGTTCTTAGGAAAAGATTAGCGTTGTAAAGTAGAACTTAGTGAAACGAAGTACGATACCTGGTAAAGCTTCGAGTCAAATTGATAAGTTTATTGTAACTACAGTAGTAATAGTAAAAGTTACTTTTTGTTGAAAATATTATACAGTTAAAAACACAGTAAATAAAAGTATCACCTTGTGATTTTGCTACAAGGCAAGAGTTTGTGTCTTTGATAAAGTTACTCTGTTATCTACTGAAGATCACCGTAGCGTACCATCATCTTCAGAATAGCATAGTCAGATCAGGCCTAGATACGAATACAAATATCGTGAATTCTACCTACACACGAGGCGAGCCCGTATCGATCACTTTCGTCGTCGGTAAGACCGGTTGTCGCAGCAACCACACATACAGGCCTTACCGAAGTCGTAGGTGACCACAGTCAATAGAATCAAGAAGACATCAGAAATCTTCAAAATGTTTAAATTATGTATCAGTTAATCTGACTATCTAATGGATATTCTTATCATCCGTTCTTCTTCACCGTCATGAGAGTGAGCCGCATCGACATTCTGCCAACGGAAATCTTCCCTGCATTCAAGATCGTGCCATCTCGCGCTACTCAATGGTAGCGTATCAATTTCAGTGACTTATGAACTCTTTCTATACCATTGACCAATAAGTACTCAAGTAACTATGTTATTGTTCATTTAATTATTTCCGCAAATGGTACTGATTACTAATAGGTACCTACCGGTCTTTCCGACCGCATTTTTATACTTTCCGTTTCATACTGTAAATATTATCTTTATTTCCGTGTGCTCTCAACTAACAGCACAGTTTAGGTCCTATGACCTGTGGTATATATCATTAGTACTGTATTAGTTATTTGTGTATATGGCAAGTAGCCATCCTAGTTATTATGTTTTGTTTCAATATAAACGTTCTAGGACACAGTACGCTAGGTAATACTATACAGCAACATTATATCCGCATCACCATATTTCCCCCAGCATCAATTTTACACTGAGGTCCCTGATCATGCTCTAATTTCTCGAGCCTGATATGTTACTGTCTAAACCTGGCTATTCTAGCTCAATAGGATAGGTTTAAAGTGGTTAGGGACAATCTCTCCGTAAGAGACACATTGTGTACACCTCTTTTCCGGCTGTAGTGGATATGTAACACCACACACTGTCTAGGTTGTATAAAATTGGCCAATTACCTTAGGGCCTCTAATTTATATCGAGTTATTGTCTCTTTCCATGCTCATCCAGCCGCACGGCTTAATAATTGTTTGGATTCCCCATCGACGTATTAGCAGGATCCGACTCTGGGAAACTGGGGTGATAACGATTTACAGACACCTCCCCTATATCTTCGGATACTAGTTAGTTTAGATTCCCCCCGCCAATGTAGAAAGCACAGCAGAAAGAAAATTATATTGTGACACCAGCCTGCAGTGCATCTCTGGGCATTCTGGAAACTTAACTCTAATGACAGGTAATATGTTAATTCCGTTAGCACACGGGTGACGGATGAGATGCGGATCTCCATCCAATTCGTTGTAGTATCTGGGTGAGGTCTTACAGCCCACCATGCCCTCACGGGAAGCACACTAGCGATGGATATTTGTCTCTTACTCCCCACCATAAACGATATGGCGCTTTCTAAATTGCTTTTGTGAACTGTAAACTTGTCCTAGTGATGTTATATGTGGTTGTGGGACAATGGTGACCAGATCGTCATATGATTCTCTGGAGCTATTGCTCCGCAACATGTACGCACGCTGTCTTTCTGAGGTAGATGCTAGGTGGTGCGACCTTTGGGAAGCTGGGCATCTTCGCCAGTTAGATGGAGGTGTCCAAAGATAGGTAGGAATCCCTGCCACTTGCGGCCAAAGCTTGGAACTGTATCTAATAACCAAATGGTAAGTTAGAATGTAGCAGAAGGCCCACATAAATAAAGCGGCAACTACCAATACAGTATCTTTGGATCTGCATAAGATGGTGAGCTGTGAATTCTTCAGAAATCATTCGTCCCGTCTTCACGTAAACCAGTGTGCATCACATTAATTGTGACTTCACTAGGATTAACCAGCACTTAGCTTTTTGTTTGAACAAAAGAGTGGCCCTTTTGCCAGCTCTTTTCCTCTGCTTCGGCGTTGAAGACATTTTCCTGTGACGGAGACCTGTGCGAGGCACTTTCCTCTCACAACAACAATATTTTGTGTGTGTTAGGGGTCTAGTGAGTTTATATTAAACTACCAAGTGGCCTCGTTGTGAAACTCCTTTGCGGGGATACCTCTGTGGATTTACGGATCTGTGTGGTACCTTCAGCAAAACCACATAGAAAGAACACTGGATGGCTCTATGTACTGTATTATTTGCTCATTACTGTCAAACGAGTAGCATTGTTTGTATAGTTATTAATTGTGACTGTTTAATTATACCATTGTGTCCAGACATCTAAATTAGCAATGGACCATCATACCGGTGACACCAACGGTTGGGACGAGACCGCAAGGTTCAATCTCAGCGCCAATGGCCGCATGACTCCACTGGAATGTGTACATTCCACCGGCTCTAGAGGCCGGTCTTTGTACCTTCCAGAGAGATGCGATATGGGATCCACAACCCTGAGAACCGCAGCTAATCAGCCCTCCCACGCATCATGTATATGCAGTGCGGTGGAGTGGAGCGACATGGCGGACCAGCGTGTACCCTGGCGAACTACAAGTGGCGCCCGATGTGGGGCCTGGACGAGAAGCGAACCCACGCCAACTCTGCCTTCATCAGACAGTCAGCTCTCCCTAGACATGGAAGTAGCATCATTTGACGGATGAACGGCTCGCGTGCTCACCGACAATGTAACTAATTTCTCCGGTGCGGAACAACCAGCACCGCCATTACATGAGTTTTCGCCGATCAGCGAGGGGACATTCTGTGATGCCTCACAGCCAGGAACTCAATATATCCCCTTGTCAGATATCCATGATAGGCACCCACCGTCTACACCGGATTGCGGACGACCATGACACAGACCCCTACAGGGCAATATTATCCTTCACGAACATTATGTTCGCCAACGTCATCACAAAGTGACCAGTGGCCAGACACTCATGTACCATATCCCGCATCTCTGCCGCTACGTATGTCATCACCATATTACCCCATGGTGCCACGATATGAGCTGGAGGATGCGGGAACACCATTCCAGCAATACACCAGAAGACCATCATACAGCACACACCATCCCCGTCAGTCACCTGCACCAGCACTGTATTAGGAACATCCATCACAATATCCTGTAGAGCATCTGCGTTGTCTACATAGCAAGCCTCCAGCACAACAGACAAGAATCTCCCTCATGGCATCATCATCATCATCATCATCATCATCATCATCATCATCATCATCATCAGGGACATCGACAGAAAACACCACCAACACCAACACCAACACGCAGACCAGCATCCGCGTTTTCATCAGTCTCCCAAGCACCACCATCCAGATTTGCATCAATCACTTAGCCTCGTGGACGTGACCGGATCATTCTCCCACCTCCACCCACCCACCCACCCCCCCCCCCCCACCCCACCCCGAATTTAGCGGGGAGAATGATTGGCCTAACTATAAAGTTCAGTTCGAGATAATAAGTCGCACAAATTGGTGGACAAATTGACAAATTGGAGAGTTTCTGGCCGCAGTGCTGTCCGGGAAGGCCCTACAAGTCCTGGCAGGTTTGTGTACAGATTACACACCGACATATACGGATTTGGAGAGCACGTTGTCAGAAAGATTCAGCGACACAGCCCTCAGGGAAACAAGTCAGTTGCAACTAAACAATTTGCATCGACGTTTTGGAGAAACACTTCCGGAGTTGGCTAGTCACATTCGACAAGTAGTTACCCGTGCTTACCCCAGTACAAATCACGAGGGCGTCACCCACTTACATATGGACACCTTTATGGACGTGTTGAGCGGTGAACCCACCCTAAAAGAAAAACTATTCCTTATGCAGCACGGTAGTCTTCAACAACTAACGGCAACCATGGTTTGTGTTGCGAACTTTTTATAACAGGAAAAGAATAATCGCCAGCAACTCCACCACATCAAGGACGTAAACGATGTAAGTCTCACCACCACTACCAACGACAGCACTGCATCAGCACACACACAAGCATCAGACCCACAGACACAAACTGATCAAGCCACCGGTCAAAATCACGCATCTAGAGGAAGGGGGCGTAGCCAATCCCATCACGGAGGCCACAACAATGCCCCAGGATGTGGGAACCAGCACAACAATAACAATAGGCAAAACATGCACGAAGGTTAGAAGAGATCACCAAGCAAATCTCAGCACTCACTAACTTAGTCACCACCCTCAGCACAACAGTAGCCATGCAGTCAACAACACGCCCAGCAACCACTATGATTTCCGCACCGCGACCGAACACATGTTTTGGATGTGGTCAGCTGTGCCACTGGAAGGAGCGATGTCCTAATCACCCTCCGTCAACAACTCCAACCGCTGACCAACATACACAGCAGCCTGACCCCCTGTCAAACTAACAAGGGCACCGATTACAGAGTCACTTCGGTGCCCATTGTCACAGCCCGCCTCAACTGCGGCCTCTGAATGACAACGTCAGGTGGCCAACACAACCACTCATTCTCCTACGACAGCATGCATACACTCACACCCGGCTTCTTGTATGTTGGTATCAACGATGCATACAGCATCCGCAGCACTGACATCTCCCCCAGATGGAAATTGTGACCCCAAAATCTCCGCATCTAACAAACCTTCTTTTCTAGGCAAAATGGCAGTGGTAGGCTGTAGCACCTCCGCCTGAACAACGTTCATACAAGCACCATGACCCACCACCAAGGCACTTAACACCAGGTGTCCCTTGGTGGCTTACAATTCACAAGTCCTTACAGCATCATCTACTACATCCAGCAGCGGCAGTAGTGATTCAGATGGGAGTCAAAATTTGGCATCATGGACCCGCAAGAAGGAGCATTGTACGAAAGATGGAAAAATTCCACGCTGTCATTGCTTCTTCTCTGCATTCACTAAATATCCCATGATGCATTGTCAAACGTGTCTCACACAGGTAGCCCTCATCCGTCATCATGAGGGTCCTATCCGCACTGTTGTATACACAAACTCTAAATACACAGAACTGGCATCAACACCACCACCATTGCTACCTCCAGCTCCGTCATCGCCTAAGTAATCGCAGCAACAGCACCGATGGGTTGGCCCTTTCCACACTCATCCACCCACTGCACTCATGGAAGCTATCCGGAAACAAGCCGACTATATACAGGATGATGCTGCACCAAAAACACTCCCGCAGACAGTATCATTGGAAACTCTTCCGCAGGCACACCATAAAGTGATATATAAATGTGCTTGTCTGTTTAGCGGTGTTTCCACCAGTGCCACGGTTGACACTGGAGCTTCCATCACCGTTTTTAACAAGCGCTTGTATGAGAGCAACCCACCTCATAAAAAGCTGCCCCTAAAACCTACAAACATATTTTTGCAAACAGCTACGGGAGCTGAAATCCCTGTAGCTGGTACCATAAACCTCATGATACAGATAGTCGAGATGCAATTCATCCAGCGAGTTGTCCTTGCCTCTTCAAAACGATGCCCTGCTTGGTTCTGATTTGCATTGCAGACAATAGGAACTAGACATACATGGCCGACGTATACCATTTGGACCAGAATCATCACTGTATGACATGTGTGCAGTGATTTTAGCTTCTACAGCCACAGTTGAGCCGGGATAGGTGAAAATTTTATGGGCCACCGCACCACAGTTAGGAAACAACACACCCATAGCCATGCTGGAACCCGACCTGAGTATATACTCGCCTCGCAAAGCACAACGGACCCAAGAACACTTGAACCGTGAGTTCGTTGTGGCCATTTAGTGGATGTGATGTCACTGGAGACACCCCCTACTACAGCTACATCAGCAACTGCTTCTGATGATTTGTCTGAACATTTACATGACATATATCTGCGTGCCACAGTTGGGTTGATGCAATCCCACAAACAAAACTTACAGAAAATCTTATACAAGTATCGCGAAAGTTTCTGTGCCAGAGACATGGACATCAGGGAAACTCATCTCGTGCGACACTCCATTGACACTGGACACAACCGACCCATTCGACACCCCATTCGACCTCTTCCCATTCATCAGGAGGCGGAGGCACACCAACAGGTGAATGACATGTTGTGGACGGGCATAATAGAGCCATTGTACTAGCAGGCAAGAAGGACGGATCTTTGCGGTTTTGTATAAATGACAGATCAGGCCTTAGATTCCTTTTCCGGAGCCAAGTGGCTTTGTACACTTGATTTAGCTAGTGGGTACTAGCAGGTAGCCATGGATGAGGGTGACAGGGAGAAGATTGCATTTGTGTGTGGAGATTGTCTTTTCCAGTTCCACAAGATACCCTACACTTTGTGCAACGCCCCTGGAAAGTTCGATCATCTCATTGATCAGGTATTAACTACGCTGCAATGGGAGATCTGTCTCTGTTACATCGACGACGTAATCGTCTTTGGCTTCTCGTTTTAGCAGACTTTGTCCAACCTGGACAAAGTTCTAATGCGTATTCATATGGCAAATCTAAAGCTCAAACCTAAAAAGTGTCATCTTTTTAGACAGAGCGTCGAATTCCTGGGACACGTCATATCCAGCGATGGAGTGGCTACTCAACCTTCAAAAACATAAGGCATAGCAGAGTGGCAGACCCACACTTCAGTCATGGACACACAGAGTTTGCTTCACCCGTATTCAGGATCACAGAGAACGATCAACTATTTGAGTGGACGAGTGAGCGTGAATGTTCCTTCAGGGTGCTGAAGGAACTCTTGACAACCGCCCCAATTCTTGCTCATCCTAACCCTAACCTCGATTTCATCTTAGACACTGATGTGTCAGCTTATGCCATGGCGTAGTTCTATCTCAGGTCGCAGAAGATGGAACAGAGCAGGTACCGGGTTAAGGTTCGCATACTCTGAACAAAACTGAGAAACGTTATGTGACCACAAAGAGGGAATTGTTAGCTGCAGTGCATTTCGTCAAGTATTATAAACACTTTCTGTACTGTCGCCCATTTACACTGGGTACAGATCATGCTTCACTACGCTGGCTCAGAAACCTAAAAAATCCGGAGGGCGAGGTAGCGAGGTGGCAGGAATCCCTGCAGGCCTTCAACTTCAATGTTGTTCATAGACCCGGCAAACTGCATGGAAATGCCAATGCCTTGAGCAGAATCAGGCTTGAGGATGAACAAGAAGTTGCCACTACCGTGACACATACTACACAACCATCTCCAGTGTTCCCCGAATTGCGGTGTGCAGAGTGGAACACGGAGACAGTCGCTCATGAATAAGCAACAGACGCACAAACACGGAACATATATGCGTGCATCCAGGAGGGGGTACGGTCTCCTAAGGAATCTGTTACACCACTTTCTGCAATGGCAACATACTACTATCAGTGGCTTGGAGAGTGTCATATACAAGACAACTTTCTCTACATTAATAACCGGATAGTGATCCCTGAGCATTATCGTAAAACCTTTCCAGAACAACTGCATGATAGCGCTGGACACCTAGCCATCGAGCGAACCACCACATGGATAAAACAGAGATTCTACTGGATCGGGATACGCGATTGTGTGAAGGCATGGGTCACCAAATGTGTCCCATGTCAAAGACGCGCTGTTGGCCAGCACCATTCCATACCACTACAAGTTAAAATTGTTGGTGCACCTTGGGAGCGAGTGGCTATTGATGTGCTCAGACCCTTGAATATGACAGATGAAGGAAACAAACACATCCTCGTATTGCAAGATTATTTTATGAATTGGGAAGAAGCATTTGCTTTGCCGGCCCAAGAGGCATCCACAATAGTGGAGGTTCTTACAAGCAATGTGTTCTGCTGATTCGGTATGCCCTATGAACTGCATTCTGACCAGGGGAGTAATTTTGAGAGCCGGCTGATCTCTGTGCTCTGCAAATTGTTTCATATAGTTAAAACACACACAGCACCATACTATCCAGGATGATAGGATGGTGGAAAGGTTCAACTGCACCTTTGTGGAAATGCTTACTATGGAAACATGCCTTGATTGTCGAGATTGAGATCTACGTCTCCCATATGTGCTCATGGCATACTGCACTTCAATACATTCCAGCACGGGTTATACCCCTGCTCGGTTAATGTTAGGCCATGAATTAGCCTTACCCCGCGATCTGGCCATGCCCAGGATCCCGGGAGAGAAAAATTCACCATCTCTCTACGTAGAGCTCATGTGGCAGCGGATAGAACAAACCCATGAGCTAGTGAGAGCAACATTATCCACTGCACACCTGCGTCAGAAAACGTGGCATGACCGGCAGGTGCATGGAGATCCATATGAGGTGGGAAAGATGGTTTGGGTTCATGATTCGCGCCTTTCTGAAAATGTGCCAAGTAAACTGAGTTACCAGTGGAAAGGCCCCTATGTGGGAGTTGGTAAGAAGTCGGACGTGACCTACTGTATCCGTGCCTCGGATGGCCTGACCTCAGTCATCCACTTCGATCGACTTAAACCTTGTGTCAGTGATGACACAGTGCCAGAGCTCGGGATGGGCGTTCCACATGACACCGGTACACAGACAGATGTCTCTATGGAAACAGGTTCGACCCCTCTCCTACCAAGCCAGGAGTCCAGTGAACGAATGACTAATTCTGAGGACGATGACGAGATATGTACTCGCCCTCTCCCTCCTCAGTGCGGGTCTACAAGATCTGGGAAGTTGTATCTGAAGATTTTCTCGTTTGTGCTGTCCAAGGGAAAGGACGGAAAAGTTGTTCTGCTGACCTCTTCCCATTCCCACCCACTTCATGCTATTACCCCAATTATAGAGTTACCACAAGCGGAAGCTGAGGCTGCCCCGGGCAATGCTTCTTGTGGAGTGGAACATGTGATAAATAACATGGAAGTCAAGAGCATTGATGAGGCCTTTTCTTGTTTTGAAGAACAGCAAAACCAAGCAACTCAGTGTACCCATCCACATCTGCAAATCGCGAGACCACCCCCACTCCAAGGTGCATCCCATCCTATAGCACCACCACTCACACTCCAACTTGCATCTCTCGTCTATGCACCAAATTTTGACATCATCGGCCCTATCTATTTCACACTCCACTCGTCGTCTGTTGACTGTCACTCTTCAGATATGAGAGAGTCCCCTGTTACAGAGGAGGTTGCATCCCACACCACAGTAATCCCCACCCACCCCTCACCCTCCACGCCCTGCTGGTGGTGGGCATGGAAGCAGCCTGTTCAGCAGACTCTCAGCTTGAATATTCCCTGTACTTAAAAATTATGACAGAGTACCAATCGTCGTGTAACGTGAGATAACCCTCTGCATCCAAAGGACATCCCTGACCACAACCACCCTACCACGCCCCCACCCTCTCCCATCCCGTGAGCAGTCAGAACATCACACCAAGACACAGAAAGCCGGAGCATACAGAACACACTTGCCCACAAGACTGGATATGTCAATTCACCATTGCGCGAATGTCACACACATACCCAGTTATTTAATCATATAACAAGGACATTCAACATCATCATCAACATCGTTAGCATTCACCTAGCTTTTATAATCGAAAAAGTTAGAGACACCTTTTTCCGCAACATTCCCTCCTGCACGAATGTGGGGAGCTCATCACAATAGCGTATGCCGATCCAGTGGAATTTCTGTTTTATCCGCATAATTGTTCGCACTCTGCGCACCGCAATTCGGGGAACACTGGAGATGGCTGTGTAGTATGTGTCACGGTGGTGGCCACTTCTTGTTCATCCTCAAGCCCAATTCTGCTCAAGGCATTGGTATTTCCATACGGTTTACCGGGTCTATGAACAACATTGAAGTTAAAGCCCTGCAGGGATTCTTGCCACCTCGCCCTCCGGATTTTTTAGGTTTCTGAGCCAGTATAGGGAGGGTAAATGGGCACCCATACAGAAAGTGTTTGTACTACTTGACAAAATGGAACCCAGCTAACAATTCCCTCTTTGTGGTCGCCTAGCATTTCTCTGTTTTATTTAGAGTACATGAACCATAACCCAGTACCTGCTCCATTCCATCTTCCATGACCTGAGATAGAACTGCACCAATGGTGTAAGCCGATGCATCAGTGTCCAAGATGAAATCGAGGTTATGGTTGGGATGAGCAAGAATTGGACCGGTCGTCAGGAGTTCCTTCAGTGCCCTGAAGGAAACTTCACACTCACGCGTCCACTCGAATGGTCTATCTTTTTCGGTGATCCTGAATAGGGGTGATGCAATCTCACTGAAATGACGGATATATCGATGATAGTACTGGCAGAGACCAAGGAAAGTCTGGGTAACCATGACGGGAGTAGGTGTTTGCCACTCCGCTACTTCTTTTGTTTTTTACGTTTGAGTGGCCACTCCATCGCCGGATATGGCGTTTCCCAGGAGCTTGACGCTCTGTCTGAAAAGATGACATTTCTTTGGTTTGAGCTTTAAGTCAGCTGTACGAAATCAGGAAAGAACTTTGTCCAGATTAGACAAAGTCCACTCAAACGAGGAACCAAAGACAATTACGTCGTCGATGTAACACAGACAGATTTCCCATTGCAGGGTAGTTAATACCTGCTCAATGAGACACTCAAACATTCCAGGAGCGTTGCACAAGCCGTAGGGCATCTTGCGGAACTGAAAATGACCGTCTCTACATACAAACACGGTCTTTTCCATGTCAGCCTCATTCATGGCTACCTGCCAGTAACTGCTAGCTAAATCAAGGGTACAAAACCACTTGGCTCCGGTCAAGGAATCTAAGGCCTGATCTATCCTGGGTAACGGATAAGCATCTTTGATGCTAAGATCATTAAGGTGGCGGTAGTCTATACAAAACCGCAAAGATCTGTCCGTTTTGCCTGCTAGTACAATGAGCCTGGTCCAGCGGGATGCTGATGGCTCTATTATTCTGATTCGTAGCATGTCATTTACCTGTTTGTGTGCCTCTGCTTCCTTATGAATGGGAAGACATCGAACAGGCTGTCGAATGGGTCTGATGTTTCCAGTGTCGATGGAGTGTCTCATGAGATGAGTTTCTCCCAGATCCTTGTCTCCGGCCGAAAAACTATCGCGATATTTGTAAAGTAATTTCTGTATGTGTTGTTTTTAAGATTGTATCAATCCAACTATGGCACGCAAATATAAGTCATGTAGGTGTTCCGGCAAATCATCAGAAGTTGTTGTTGGTGTGGGTGCGGTAGGTTGTGTCTCCAGTGAGATCACATCCACCAAATGGCCACAACGGACTCCTGGTTCAAGAGTTATTGGGTCCGTGGTGCCATTGAATACCCTAAAGGGTATATGATCCTTGTTGGTGGTGTCCATGATCATGCAGGGACTGGCACATTGTGAGGCGATTATATATTCAGGGTCAGATTCCAGCATGGCTATGTGAGTGTTGTTTCCTAACTGTGGTGCGGTGACCCATAAGATTTTCTCCTGTCCCAGCTTAACCTTGGCTGTTACTGCTAAAATCACCGCACAGGTGTCATACAGTGATGATGCCGGTCCCAAGGGTGTGCGTCGGCCGTGTATGTCTAATTCCTGTTGTCGGCAATGTATAATGGCTTTGCTGGTGCTGAGGAAATCAGAACCAAGCAGGTCATCATTTTGAATAGAGGCGATAACAACTCGCTAAATGAATTGCATCTCCTCTATCTGTATTATGAGGTTTACTGTACCAGCCACAGGAACATCAACTCCCGTAGCTGTTTGCAAAAATATGTTTGTAGGTTTAAGGGGTGGCTTCTTATGAGGTGGAATGCTCTCATACAAGAGAATGTTAAAAATGGTGATGGAAGCTCCAGTGTCAATGGTGGCACTGGTGGAAACACCACTAAACAGGCAGGCACACTTATATATTACTTTACGGTAGGTCTGTGGAAGAGTTTCCAATGATACCATTTGAGGAAGTGATTTTGGGGTAGTTTCATCCTGTATATAGTCGGCTTGTTTCAGGATAGCTTCCGTGAGTGCGGTTGGTGGCTGAGTGTGAAATGGGCCAACCCATCGTCGCTGCTGCAGTGAGTGCTTAGGCATTGACGGAGCTGGGGTAGCAATGGTGATGGTGGTGATGCTGTTTCCATATATGCTGAGTTGGTGTAAACAGCAGTGCGGATAGGATGATCGTGATCACGGATGAGGGCTACCTGTGTGAGCCACTTTTGACTGAGCATCATGGGATGTTTGGTTGGTGCGCAGAAGAAACAATGCAGGCATGCTATTTTCCTATCCTTGGTGCAGCGCCTCTTCTTGCGGATCCATGATGCGGAATGCATACTTCTTTCAGAATCACTGCTGCTGCTGGTTGAGGTGGTGGATGATGCGGTAAGGACCAAAGGACACCAGGTGTTAAGTGCCTTGGCGGTGGGTCATGGTGCTTGTATAAACGTGGTTTTAGTGGAGGTGCTACAACCCTCCACTGCTGTTTTACATAGAAAAGAAGGTAGATGAGTAGATGCGGAATTTGTGGGGTCACATTTTCCGGAGGGGGTGGTGGAGATGTCAGTGCTACAGATGCGGTGTGCATCATTGGTACCAACATAGAGGAAGCCGGGTGCTGGTGCGTGTATGGTGTTATAGGAAATTGAGTATTAGTGTTGGCCACCTGACGTTGTAGTTCAGAGGCCGCAGTTGCACCGGGTTTTGAGAATGGGCACCAAAGTGACTCTGTAATCGGTGCCCTTGTCAGTTTGACAGTGCCTCAGACTGCAGAGTCCATTGGTAAGTGGTCGGAGTTGTTGATGGAGAGCAATTAGGACATGGATCCTAATAGTGGCCTGGCTGACCACATCCAAAACACGTGTTTGATGGCTGTGCGGAAGCTGATGTGGTTGCTGGTCATGTGGTTGATGGTGTAGTGACAGTTGTGCTGAGGGTGGTGACTAAGTTAGTTAGTGTGGGGATCTGTTTAGTAATCTTTTCCAACCTATCGTGCATATTTTGTCTGTTGTTATTGTTGTGCTGGTTCCCGTGTCCTGGGGCGTTGCTGTAGCCTCCGCGATGGGATTGGCCACGTCCCTTCCTCTAGAAGCGTGATTTTGACCAGTGGGTTGCTCCTGTTGTGTGTGCGGGTAGGATGCTGAGGTGTTTGCGGGTGCAGTGCTGTTGTCGGTGGTGGTGGCGACATTGATATCATTGACTTCATTTATTGGGTGTAGCTGGTGGCGATTGTTTTTCTCCCGCTCCAAGAAGTTTTCGATACGAACCGCGGTGGCTGTTAATTGCTGTAAGCTACCGTGCTCCGTGAGAAATAATTTTTCCTTCAAGGCGGGTTCACTGCTCAACGCATCGATGAAGGTATCAAGATGTAGATGGGTTACGCCCTCATGATTGGTGCTAGGATAAGTGCCGGATACGACTCGCTAACTCCGGTAATGTCTCCTCCAAGTGTCGACGTAAGTTTTTAAGTTGGAACCGACTTATTTCTCCAAGGGCTGTGCCACCGTATCTTTCCGACAATGTGCTTTCCAGTTCCGTGTATGTTGGTGTGTAGTCGGTGCCTAAGTCTGTTAGGACTTGTAGAGCTTCCCCGGACAACTCTCACATTTGGTGATTTGTCCACCGGTTCGTGTGGCTTATGATCTCGAACTGAACTTTATAGTTGGCCCAATCATTCTCCCCGCTAAATTCGGGGGAGGGGGGGGAGGGGGGAGGGAATGATCCGGCCAAGTCCATGTGGTGAAGTAATAGGCACGAATCCATGTTGTGGTGCTGGGGAGATGGATGAGAATGTGGATGCTGGTCTGCGTGTTGGTGGTGGTGGTGGTGGTGGCAGTGGTGGTTTTTCCCGTCGATGTCCCTGATGATCACGTTTGATGATGTCATGTCATGTCCATGAAGGTGATTCCCATTGTTGATGCTGTGCATGATACGTGGGTTCCACCAAATATCACCCTGATGCGGGTCCATAGACAGGAGTTGGTCTATAGATGGGTGGATGCGGACGTTCTGCTGGTTGGTGTGATGGATGTTCCTCATATGTTGGGGGTGCAGGTGACTGACGAGGATGATGTGTATGATGTGTAGGTCTCCTGATGTATTGCTGAAAAGTCGTTGCTGCATCCTCCGGTTCGCAACGAGGCACCATTGGGTAATATGGTAATGACGCATGACAAGATGGAGATGCAGGATATGGTACATGAGCGTTCGGCCACTGGTCACCCATTGATGACGTTGGCGAACAAAATGGTTGTGAAGGATAGTCTTGCCCCATGGGGGTCTGTGTCACGCTCGTCCGTGATCCGGCATAGATGGTGGTTACCTATCGCGGATATCCGATAAGGTTATATATTGAGTTCCTGCCTGCGAGGCATCATGGAAGGTCCCCTCACTGATCAGTGAAAACTCGTGTAGAGGCGGTGCTGGTCGTCCTACACCGCAGAAATTGGCGACATTGTCGGTGAGCATGCGAGCAGTTCGTCCATCATATGATGCTACTTTCATCTCGAGGGAGAGCTGACTGTCAGATGAAGGAGACTGAAATTTGCAGGTGTTGAGTGTTGGCGTGTGTTCGCTTCTCATTCGGGCCCCACATCAGTTACCACTTGTAGCTTGCGGGGGTACACACTGGTCCGCCATGTCGCTCCACTCCGTTGCACTGCAAACACATGGTGTGCAGGAGGGCTGGTTGGTTTCGGTTCTAGGGGTTGCGGATCCTGTATAGCGTCTCTCCGGAAAGTACAAAGCCCAAACTCTAGACCTGGTGGAACACTGATGTCCAAGTGGGGCCGTGTGACCATTGCTGCCGAGACTGAACCACACTGTCTCATCCCAGCTGTTGGTGTAACTTATATGTCAGTCCATTCTAATTTAGAGAAACGGACAAGATGTTAATAACTAAACAGTCACAAATTTATAAACTATGCAAACAATATCACTCGTTTGACAGTAATGAGCACGATAATACAAAACATAGAGCCATCCGCTGTCATTTCCACGTTGTGTCGCCGAAGGTACCACACAGATCCTTGAATCTGCAGTGGAATCCCTGCAAGAGAGCGCCACAACGAAGTCACTAGGTAGTTTGATATGAACTAATATACCCCTAACACATGCAAAGAAAATATTGTTGTTGCAAGAAGAACGTGCAGGCCTCGGTCACAGGAAAATACCTTCAATGACGAAGCGGAGGAAAAGAGCTGGCAAAAAGGGCCACTCTTTTGACCAAACAGAAAATGCTAAGTGCTAAAAATCCTAGTGAAGCCATAATTAATGTGATGCACACTGGTTTACGTGAAGACGGGATGAACGATTTCCAAAGAATTCCCAGGTCACCGTCTTATGTAGGTCCAAAGTTATTGCATTGGTAGTTGGCGCTTTATTTATGCGGGCCTTCTGCTACATTCTAACCTACCAATTAGTTATTAGAAACGAATTAAAGCTTTGGCCGCAAGTGGCAGGGATTCCTATCTAACTTTAGATACATTTATCCAATTGTAGCGGGTGCTCAGCTTCCCGTAGGTCGCCCTGCATAGCATCTACCTCCGAAGGATAGCGTGCGTACATGCTACGAAGCAAGGCTTCAGAATCAGATAATAATCTGGTTACCTTGGCCTGCAACTACATATAACATCACCAGGACAAGGGTTACAGTTTACACAAGCAAGTTTAGAATGTGCCATGCCATTTATGGTGGGGGATAAACAGATGGATATCCATCGCTAGTGTCCTTCCCGGATTCCAAGATCTCACCTAGACACTACAACGAATTGGATGGAGATCTGCATCTTGTCCGCCACCGCATTCTATGAAGTTAACATTTGACCTGTCATTAGAGTTAAGTTCCAGAATGGCCAAAATTGCGCTGCAGGCTGGTATACAACTAACTAATTCACATATAATATTGTTTCTCTTCGCAGTGCTTCCTACATTGAGGGGGGTATCCTGCTAACAAGTATCCGAATATATGGGGGGGGGGGAGGGGGGGGGAGGGGGGATGTATGTGAATCAGCACTTTAACCACCACCGCTCGGAAACCTCTGATAGTTTCTCAGGGTCGGATCTGGCCAACGTTTCAATAGGGAATCCAGACAATTATAAAGCCTTGCGGCTGGTGGATCGTGGAAAGAGACAATAACTCAATATATCCGAAGATACAGGGGAGGTGCCTGTAAATCGTTATCACCCCAGTTTCCCAGAGTCGGATCCTGCTAATGTGGCGATGGGGAATCCAAACAATTATTAAGCCGTGCGGCTGGATGAGCGTGGAAAGAGACAATAACTCGATATAAATTAGAGGCCCTAAGGTAATTGGCTAATTTTACACAACCTAGCCGGTGCGTGGTGTTACAAATCCACTACAACCGGAAAAGATGCATACACTATGCGTCTCTTACGGAGAAATTGTCCCTTACCACTTCAAACCTATCCTATCGAGCTAAATAGCCAGGTTTAGTCAGTAACATGTCAGGCTCAAGCAATTAGAGTGTGATCAGTGACCTCAGTGTAAAATTGATGCTGGTGGTGATATAGTGATGCGGATATATATGTTACTGTATAGTATTTCCTAACTAATACACAATTAATGAATACGATGAGAATAACGTATCAAAGGTTATTGGACCATACAGTGCTGTTAGTTGGGAGCACCCATGGTAAACAAGGATAATATTCACAGTAAGAAACAGAAAATATAAGAATACGGTCTTAGGACCGGCAAGGCACCTATATTAGTCATCAGTACCATATACGGAAATAATTAAATGTTCAGTAGTATAGCTACTTGAGTACCTATTGGTCATCGGTACGGTAAAAGTTCATGACTTACTGAAATTGAGGCGCTAATACATAGATAACGTGAGATGGTACAATCTCTGATGCTGGAAAGATTTCTACAGGCAGGTTTCTGAAAACAGGGTTCCGCAAGTAGGTTTCCACAAGCAGGCTGGATATGGCAAATTTTCAGGACAACAAACAGAATGGTTCAGGTGATGTCCATTAGATAGTCTGTTAACTAATACAGGATTTAAACAGTTTGTTGTAAAGTGTCCGTCCGGCGACGGTAGTATGAAAGTTGGAAGTTGCCCATTAACAGATAGGGCTAATGTTATATTTAATTATGCATGTACAATAACTAGCACATGGTGTGGTATACATCGCATAACTCTTGCGGCGCACAGAGCAAAGTCCCACCAGACTGTGGTCTAAAAGTTAATGATCACACGCGACATGCAGTGCGGATGTTTGAATCCACCTTTCAGCGTGGCCGGCAGATTCGGCGAGTCATCCACCAAGAATCACCATCAGCTCTACATTCCATAGAATCACATTTGGGCCAGCATGGCCCGTCCGCGGATAAACTCCACTAGGAAAGTCTGGATGCAGGAGTTATTACTTTATTTATTTTTACTTGTATCACGGAAAGTCGAGAACTGCTTACTGGCGTGGCTGAACTGAAATCCGAATGGCACCGCAGTGATGATGGAATCACCGTAGGTCAGCAGTTACACACATCTCGTCCGCGCAGGTCCAACAGTCCTCTTGACGGGTTGGCTTTCACACCAGTGGTGCTCTCGATCTTTGATTTTCACCCCCTTTATGCTACTCGTGACGTCATAGGTAGGCACCTCAACCAATCAGCGCCGAGCAGTAGCCAATCAGCGTGCAGCTAGTAATGGTGACGTGGCTACCAGGTGCACAGCACATTCCTTATTCATTTATTGCATACACGCGATTACGACGTCAAAAAGCAATATTTTGTAAATAATTTAACGGGAGTTTCGCTGATAACTCAGCCATTTCTTGTCCGATTTTAAAATGGTAAAAAGTTCTGTGATTCGCGTTTTATTCCGGTCCTGATCGGTACCAAGAACAACGAGAATAGAATAATTTAAGAAAATCACAAGTACCAACCCTGATAGCGCAGCATACTGGCCCGATATACCGGTATCGGCCCAGCATCGGCCCAATAAGCTGTGTTATCTGGGAACTCGGTACACTATAGGCATGCACTCGTTCCCAATTCCGATATATGTTGTCACGGTAGCTCTGACGCGTGCGCACCGCGCGTTCTAACGGAATTATTCAGGGGGCGTACCTCGAGCGAATCCGGAACGGCCGTTCCGTACCCAGCATAGCTGGGACGGCCGGTACCCGTCCGGTCGATCCGTGCTACATTAGTTTGCAATTTTCTGACGTAGGGGCCATGGCTACATGGGACGATACGACTAACCATATTGAAAGCTGTTCCTTATTGCTTTGATCGATTGAATTTAGAGTAGTTTCTGAGGCTTCAGAGGTCATCACCATGATTGCATTGGTCACGAGAGCTGGTGATACAACTGGTTCTGCACGACTTTGTGGGTCTAGATTTGAGGTAGTTATTATGTCCGTTAATAGAGCCAGCGGACCAGACATCATGCCTGCAGTGGTTGGAGTACCTATATTCACGTCTTTTGATTGCAATCTTGAATCTTGCTGTTTAATATTTTGTTTAATAATAATAATAATAATAATAATAATTTGTTCCGCTGTCTGCAGAATATTTTCCGCAATTTCACCACAACATTCCTTAGTTATGTCTTCAAGTTCTGTATTTCTTGTGATGGTCAGCGGGCAAATTGAATCTGCCGAGGTATGTATTTACGAAAATGAACGGTCATCGCACTAACCGATCTGTGTTAGTCTAACATGGAAATCGATTTGATGGTAGTCACATTAGTTAATTTATGTACTGCAAATGTAATGTGTTTCCGTGACAAGATTGTGATAAAAATACGTGTTACTGCACAACATAGCAGCTAAACACTGCGCGTACGGGAACCAATCTAAAACTAATACAGAAAGCATCCGAGAACAACAGACCCTCACTATGGGCTTGTATGACGTAACGGTCACGCGACTTGCCACTTCAGGGGTTTTGTTGCTAAATTAAGCAATCATTGAATATGGCGTATATCGACATACACATTTCTTGCGACTCTATTCATAATTTAAATAAGTATCCAGCATCTAATGCGCCAGATACGCGATCTGTATTCTTAACAGGTTCGCGTGACACAATTAAAAACATAAACAAACCCCTATTATTCTTAGGGGCGATGGCCAAACGTAAAAGTCATGAAAACTGGTAACGGAGAGTAATTGTTTGTTCGTGAAGCAGCTTCTTGAAAGACCAAGATTTCTTTCATCATAATAATTAAATGTATACAAAAGTTTTATGATAATTGTGTGTAAAATATAGCAAAAATTCTCAACTTGAGAAGTGTACTGAAGCCTGTCTTAAGCTACCCCTTTGCGAGCTCAACAAAGTGGCATTAAAAAGCCAGCAAATATTCGACACACGTTGATGATTCTATTTTTTCTTAGAAAGTCTAACGGTGTTTTCATGCGATTGTAATTCCATCTTGTTTAATGAATACACCAGTTTTTGGCTTCAAAAAGCAGGTGGCCATTCAAGCAGTTTTAAATGTATTTTTGTGATGAGCTAAAAATAGAATGCTGTCTTATGGGAGACAAGTCCTCATTGGGAAATAATTTAAGTCACATACCTTACTATGCAGAATTGTCTCCCCTAACATGGCATTTGATTTTTTGCTTATCCAATTTATCGTAACTTTATGAACATTGTGAGGAATATATATTAAAATGTGTTTATATCTCAGCTAATTCGCTCATACTGCCCTCAGTCACACTAAACCCTAACAGTGCCATCAGGATTTTGATGACATGATGACAGCTAAGTTCATGGAGCTTAAAGCGGCACTATATAGACTAAATTACTTCCCTTGTTTAATTAAGTATGGCTAGAGCTGCTTGCATCTCTAACAGACGATGAGAGTTGGAACGGGGAACTTGATTAATGAAAGAAAGGCCATGGAAAAGACAAATGCTTTATGATGTCAGAAATATTCTGGATACTATTTTGAAAATTAGTGTGTGTGTTATTGCAGAAAACTGTATTTGTACTAGTCCATCGTGTCAATATTGTGAATATTATACATACTATTTTGAAAATGAGAATCGCATCTGATATTTAAATTTTTCATACTTTTTCCAAACCATTAGCTGGAAATATCAGATTTTCCATACATTTCAAGGCCTGGAAACAGGTTTCTTATAATTGCATACTTTTCCAGACTTAACATACTTCTGTATGAAACCTGTATCTACATTATATTGTAAATGAGAACCATGATGGACAATCTTATAATTTTCCATACATTTCCCAAACATTTAGCACAAAATATTGAATTTTCCATATTTTCAAGGCCTGGAATTTGGTATCTTATAATTCCATACCTTGCAAATATGACAGGATACCAAAAGGCTGTAAGTATCTAGTCACATACTCTGAAGTTGAAATTGCAGACCTACTCCAAACAGTAAAAAATATTTCTTCAAATTTTCAAGATTGAGGTAAAAAACTGGTCAAAGTTGAAGACGGAGTTCATACTCATTTTACATTGAGAAATTCAAAGAATTTTCTATTACCAAAATAACACCATTTCATGACATTGAATTGAGGACCAAATAATGGTGTTTGATTCTCCATGTTGTTCAAGCTGCCTTGATAAAAATTCTCAGCTTACAGGATTTGAAATTTTCATGACCAGTAAAAACCCTGTGGAAAAAACCCCCATGCATTGCAAAATCATTTATTGTGTTAAAATGTGAAACAAATCTTTTGAAACATTTATTGTGTTAAAATGTGGAATCCTTTGAATCAGTAGTTTTCATGAAAATGTTCCAGATTTTACCAGGTGAGGGGATTTCTTGAGTAATGGCATACTAAGCCCAGGTTTTGGGCCATATAAATCATTTAACCCTTTCACGGACAAAACCGGCCTCTGCAGTGATCTTGAGGAATGTCCATTGGCAACCCAAGAGAAGACTGTTATTGAAAATTTACCACTGGAATGACAAACTGACATGATAACCACCCCCAATCAGTCCAGTAATACATTTTTTAAATGATCTTATCTTGGCCTACAAATGGACATTTAATAAGAAAATCTGTAATTTTCTTGACCTAATATAGCAACCAGGGTTAAACAAATGATAATCAGCAGTTTCTTTAAATGACTAAAACTGAAATCTGACCATTTTGAAGTTTTTATTATTAGACTATAAAAGAAATTTTTACTAAATATATTTTTATTGCTACATTCTGATAATATCCCTAGACTATACCGGTATATAGGCTTGTTCAGAATGAGGTATAAACAATAGCTTCTAAAGAAATGTCTATACACAGTGTGTCCAAGACTGTAGTTGACAGCATCTCAGCTGATTACAATAGTCTATGCTGGTGAACACACAATGACTTTCACATCACATATTCAGCTGAGCAAATTTAGATTCAGGAGGTATTCCGTTTAGCGGGCCCGGTACTTTAAAACGTTAAATATTCTAAAACATCACAAAGTTCATCTCATGGTCACACCGATGGGACTTTTCTACAGTAGGCATTGGTACGCAATGATCACTGTTGTCAGGCTTGATAACCCTTTAATGGTCAAGAAAATCTAAATATTTGCAAGTCAAGAAAATACGATTTTTGAAAATTTACCACAAGAACAACTGGCTCAGTTATCCAGCCAGTCATTCTAGTCGTAAATTTTCAAAAATAGTATTTTCTTGACCTCCAATTGGACATTCCTCAAGACCACTGCAGAGGTAGGTCAAGTCGGGCAGTATCGGCCCCTGCAGCAGTCTTGGGGAATGTCCATTTGCAGACTAACAAGACTATTATTGAACATTTTTTCACTGGAATGCCTGCTTCTCCTTCGATCAATACTCACCATTCTATTACTTCTGATACAGCTAGCCCTGATAGCTGGGCCCTAGGACTATAGATGTAGTAAGCTTTACCGACTCCTGGAACCGGGTACTCGGCAGTTGGGAGCCGAGTACCCGTTTGCCATGAAGCTCATTCTTGTTTGCATAGCAACAAGAGACACATGCTTTTTTGCAGTTGGAAGTCTTGAGATTATATTAAGGTTTTTTTCTGTGTAAATTGTGATAGCTTTATGCGCTCTCTTGTATTTTTCCATGTTATTCCATAGTTAAAAGACTTAGGTCTTCAAAATTTTGTCTGTGTCACATGTTCCAATTTCTAACCCTAAAGAATCTGGGACGTGTGTTAACAACGAAATATGCCAGATGATCGCCTTCCTTTAACCCCAACAGGCGATCGGCAGATATGAAATAAGGCGTTGGCTTATCGGTGTTTTTAAACACGAAAATCGGCTGACGTCGTTCTCCGTAAGATCCGAGCGGGTGATGTCACACCGTGTTACTCGGATGTTTATGTGAAGAAAATGTTTCATTAATTCGCGCATCTGATTCTAGGTGCTGCATACTTTTATTAGTACCAGAAAAACTTTGGAATTTTCAAGTTTGGCGTGTTATCACGATCTGTTTGCAATGATCAGTGGTTTCAAAATTCTTGATTTAGATGTGTGGTCTGCGTTTTTACCGTGTGCTACAGCAGTTTGTTTACATTTTGTTGTTTCTTCACATATCGTTTTGGCCTTCGTTAGGAGTATAATTTATATTAATTAGTAAATATACCCCGAATGCTATGCGATATGATTCCTGGTTCCGTTATACATCCTCAAGGATCAGTGTATGGGTGTATTATTGCCCGCTTCGTTCTTGTCGTCATAATCAATGCGATCTTTGCTGTAACGTTGTGGGGTGCGGGAGGGTTTACGGTTAATTTATTGTCAAAACATTTGAAAATTAATTGTCTGCCTTCCATTTCTGTTTCGTTCCGCTTGCTTATTGTAGGTTTGTGCTTATTTATAGGCCAAGCCAGCCCCGCCATCATGTGACGAGTGCCACAAATTCGTACGGGTTCTATTCAAGGACCATGTCTGTTTCCGCTGTACTAAGTGTAATCTTGACAGTAGGTGTAACGTTTGCGCAGTGTGGTCGGTCGATATGAGGCTTAAGTTCCTTGCCCAGAAGGACTTGGCATGGTCTGACGCGGTGTCAGGCGGTCCGAAAGTAAATCGTGGATCGTCCGTTTCGGCCCTTGGGGGTGTTCCACGTCTGCAACCAGAGGTGGCGGAGATGGCACCGCCGGCATGGTTTGGTCGTGCTATGCAAGGCTTCTTGCATAGCGTTCTGCCCATGCTGGTGTCGTCCCTGCTGCCAAAAGTTGTAGGGCAGTCTCTCCCCATGTTTGATTCGGATCCTGTCCTTGGACAGGGTTCTGGACTGGCCATCGAGGGAGCCATCTCGTACGGCCCCCTGGCAGTCCCGTCGGGCTCCGGCCTGATGGATTCTGTCTCTGCGGCCACCTCCGGGTGGTCCAGTAGCGGTAGCCGGTCTGCCAGGAATGGGAGCCGTCCGCCAGGATGGCTCCACGGTTTCCTCGTCTAGTGACGGCTCCGCCCGTGGTTGAGGCCACTCCGGTACCGGACACCGGTCCTGTGATGGTTGGTTTGTCGCCAACCGACACAGTGACAGGTATGGCTGGCCAGGCGTGGTACTCGCCTGGTCCGGCGGTCAGACATGGGGTGCCGTTGGCGCCCATGTTTGGCCATGGTTCCTCAACCGCTACGGGTCCGTGCGGGCCTACTCCGGGGACTGGTGTGTTCCATGGGGTGGCGGTGGAACCGTACGGTACCGGAGTTCCTGGCATATCAGCAATGGCTCCTAGCCGGGAGGCCGTTGCTGGTAGGGCTGTGAACACGTCAACGGGTGACGTGTTCACAGGAGTGTTCTCGGAGACAGATTGGTCTGAGGCTCTGACTTGGCTAGCCAGGGTAGACCCATCTGCAGTTTCGACCACGGCCGAGGAGGATGCACCCCGTTCATCGGTTGCATCGATTAGGATGGGGATCTTGCCCGCAGCCTGGATCCAGTCTATTGGACTGGATCCAAGGTTTATGGAGTTGCTTGATGCTATTTATAGCAAACAACTCATGACCAAGGGCCAGCTTCCTGCGGCCTCCAGGGAGGTGCGGGTGAGGTGTCGTATTCCACGGGAGGAATACGACAGGTATGGTGTTGTCCCGTCGGTCACCAAGGATGACCGCTGGGTACTGGGTGTCCAGAGTGCTGGAGCGGGTGGCCCCGCCCTGGCACTGGTGGACAAAGCTCAGGTACACCATGATGAAATCCTGTCCCTATGTGATGAGGGTGTGAGGACAGCAATGAGTGCTGTCAACCACTCTTATCGTCTTCTTCAGTCAGTGTGGGCTGAAGCGGGGGCAGGCCACCCTGTGCCACCTGTGGTGCTTTCGTGCATTAATGACGGCTTGGTGCTGTCTATGGACGCATTGGCAAGGGTGCAGGCGCGTGTGACTAAGTCCAGGAGGCAGATGGTCCTTGACCATATGGGTCCAGCTACTGCCATCAGGGAGCGTCTTCTTAGGATGCCCCTGACAGGCCCTAGCATCTTTGGTGGCCACACGCGGGCCATCTTAGATGACACGGCCACCATTGCGCTGAATCGGTTGGCGGTTAATCTGCAGCTAGAGATAGTGCATCAAGTGCACGCACTAGGGGCTGTAGTCAAGCCGCTGACCGGGCAACATTCTAAGAAGCAGAAAAAACACAAAAGCAAGGCGAAAGCTAAGCCTAGTGCTGCTTCTGCTTCTACTGGGTTTTCTCAGCCGCCTCTGGCGAAGAAAGCCAAGAAGGTTGTGGAGACCCCTACCCTCCGCAATGTTGCTCCTGATCGCCCGAGAGGCGGGAAGGGGAAGGGTAAGTCCTCAAAGGGCAGACAGAAGGGAGCGGATCATACCTGAGGGTACGAGGGCTCCCTTCGCATCTGCCTGGACCGCACCTGTGTGACAGGAACAGCGGTGCCAGTTAGACCGACCAAACCAAGATCAAAATGGTTCTCTCTCTCGTCAAGAGAGGGGGGGGGGGAGCGGATCGCGAGCCAGATACCCCCATTAGGCGTCTATAGTGGGTGGAAGGCTCATGCGTTTCGGCGAGGTTTGACGTCAGACAGTCTGGTCCTGGGATGGTTATCCCAGGGGTACATGCCAGAGTGGTGGGACTTTCCACCACAGAGTCTGTCTTTGGCACCTGTCTGGACACCCGTTCCAAGGGAACCAGACAAGTTAGAAGCCATTCAAAATGAAGTGTCAGGTTTGCTTCTGAAGGGAGCAATAAAACCAGCAAACTGGAACACTCCAGGCTTCTATTCAAACATGTTCCTTGTCTCAAGATGGAGACCCGTACTCAATCTCAGGCCATTAAATTGGTTTATCCATACGCCTCGGTTTCAGATGGAAACTCCGAGGTCGGTAATGGCAGGATTGAGGAAGGGAATGGGGTGTGTATCGATCGATCTGAAAGATGCATTTTCCACATTCCAATGAACAGGAGTTGTCACAGGTTTCTGAGATTTGCGTTTCAGAATCAAGTATGGGAGTTTATAGTCCTCCCATTCGGCCTGTCGACGGCTCCAAGGGTTTTCACCAGAGTAGTCCTTGCAGTGACAGCGTTTCTCAGAAAAGAGAATGTGGCACTTCACACCTACATAGACGATTGGCTGAACAAAGCAGACACATCAGCCAGGTTAGGGGTGGATACTGCTCTGACTCTGAAGTTACTTTCAGATCTAGGCTGGATAGTCAACGAGTAGAAATCCGAGTTGACACCCACTCAACATTTCGTTTATTTAAGGATGCGATTCGATCTCGAGGAGGGCAGGGTTTACCCGTCAGAGCCCAGAGTGGTGTCTCTGTTAGCCATCCTCAAGAGTTTTCGATTGGGAAACCACATTCAGGCGAGGCGGTTTCTTCAGATGCTGGGCATGATGGTCTCCATGGATCAGGTAATCCCGTACGCAGCTCTGATGCGAAGACCTATCCAGTTGTATCTGATGTCTCTGTGGAAACAGAGAACAGAACCCCTGTCAAAACTGGTGCCAGTTTTGGAGCCAATAATGTCGCATCTTGCATGGTGGAAAAAGCGTCAGAATCTCCTAGTAGGAGTTTCGCTGCACCTACCCCACCCCCAGCTGTCCGTGTACACGGATGCATCGCTGGAGGGATGGGGACCCTGCCTGGGAGAACACCAGGTCTCGGGCACATGGACTCTCCAAGAGAGCCAGCTTCATATCAATCTGTTGGAAATGATGGCAGTGAAACTGGCATTGGAAAAGTTTCTTCCAAAAGTCAGGGGCAAGGCGATATTGATACGGTCAGACAACTCGACAGTAGTATCATACATAAATCGCCAAGGCGGGACCAAGTCGCCCACACTGTATCAAAGTGTGGCACTTGATTCAATGGTGCAGGAATTACTCGGTTGTTTTGAAAGCAGCTCATATTCCTGGTCGATTGAACATTCTGGCGGATGCTTTGTCTCGCAGACAGAGAATTCTGCCAACAGAATGGTCTCTCAACCCTCCAGTTCTACACAGGATCTTCGCGCATTGGGGCAAACCCAACGTGGACTTGTTCGCCACAAGGGAAAATGCTCAAATCATGACTTATGTCTCTCCGATTCCAGATCCAAATGCCGTCGATATTGACTGCGTGGATGTTATCAAACAACGTTCCACGTCTGAAGGCTTTTCTCGACAAGCTGCAGATTTCATCGCAGCTGCGAGAAGGAGGTCAACCTTCAAGTCATATAACAACAAGGTTAACAGATTTGCAGACTGGTGTGAAGAAAAGGGTATTTATACCTTTCATTCCACTATTCAGCAAATAGCAGACTTTCTCTGTGAGCTGTTCTTTTCAGGACTAGCTCCTGTCACAATTGCTGGATACAAGTCAGTTTTGGCGTCAGTTATCCCTTGTCTAGCCAACAGGGATAGTCCAGAGGTGGCCCAGTTGAATGTGATGGTGAAGGGAATGAGCAATCTCCGACCGAGACAACCGGTAGTCATTCCAGCCTGGAGTCTATCTTTAGTGCTTAATGTACTGGCCAAGCACCCTTTCGAACCATTGCGTTCGGCTGGTCTAAAGCATTTGACTCTAAAGGCGGTCTTTCTATTGGCAGCTTCCTCAGCTAAAAGGCGCAGTGAGATCCATGCACTTTCAGCAGAGAGGGACCGATTTTTTGTCTCCGGAGAGGGTCTGCATCTACTGCCAAGAGCAGAGTTTATGTCAAAGAATCAATCTTTGAGATATCCCGGCAAACCGATCATTATACTGAAACTAAGTAGGTTCGATCGTGATGCCAGTGTCTGATGCCCAGTCCGTGCTTTGACTAAGTACAAAAAACGGGCAGACTCGTTACGGTCAAATGATAGACATCTGTGCATGTGCCATAAGAAGCCATATGGCGCCGCATCCATGGATTCTATCTCTCGTTGGGTAGTCGAATGCATTCAGACTACCCATGAGATTGCGACTGGGCACTAGGTGCAATGCGCAAGGGCACACGATGTTGGAGGAATAGCCGCCTCGACCGCCCTTTACAATGGTGTTCCGTTAGAGGACATCATGGCTGTTGCACAATGGCACTGTGAGTCCTCTTTCACGGATTACTATATGAGGATTGAGGGATGTGTCAGACTCCGCCAATCCACTCGCTTTAGCTGTTTTGAGACGATAGCTATATAACGACACTGCTCTTCTTCCATTTTTGACATTTGTAAGAAAGAATTAAGAAGCAGACATGGTCGAGCGAGAGGATGTCAACCAGATTGTGTCACTGATGGCCGGACAAGTGAATGGTTGGAGGCTCCACGTCTGAAATCCAAATATCATGAGGTAATTCAAGATTGAGTTTTTTGTATTATGTCTATATATCATGTTCGTTCATCTTATATATTCATGCTCATTCCCAGGCTAATATATGCAAAGAGCAGTTAACCCTCTTGGCATATTTGTGTTTTCAGGCGAGATGCATGTTCGTGAGTTCTCTCCCTTTTCTTAGGAGAAAAAGGGGGTCGGGGCAGTGATGTGAATGTGATTCGGTTCCGTTAACTTGATGGTCCTTTTAGGTCTCCATGAATCAAGTTTAAGTCTAGCTCTTTCTCCAAGGGGCAAAAGTAGCAATTGATGGCTTGCCCCTTCCCACCAGGTTACTGACTAAATCTGGTGTATATCAGAAGTAATAGAATGGTGAGTATTGATCGAAGGAGAATGAAAGAAATTTCAATTTCCCTTTCTCCGAGATCTAACAATACTCACCATTCTATTACGGACCCAGCCTCCCAGCCCCACGGAGGCAAGCCATGGGTATCTCTTGTTTGGTGACTATGCAAACAATATGAGCTTCATGGCAAATGGGTACTCGGCAGTTGGGAGCAGAGTACCCGGTTCCATGAGTCGGTAAAGCTTACTAAGTCTATAGTCCTAGGGCCCAGCTATCAGGGCTAGCTGTATCAGAAGTAATAGAATGGTGAGTATTGTTAGATCTCGGAGAAAGGGAAATTGAAATTTCCTTCATTCAATAAGGAAACCAGTTATTATAGTGACAAAATTTCAAAAATGGTTGCTTACTGACCTGCAAATGGACATTCACTGAGCAATAATTTAGATGTTCTCAACCAATCCTAACTTTTAAGTGGTTAAAAATCAAGCCTTTTACTCGTATTGTGATGTTACAAATCAATGTCAGCTTGCAGGCCACACCATCATAATAGCTGAATCGATGACATAGCCAGTCCTTCCCCTGGTAAATTTTTTATAAATTATAATGTTTTGCTTGGAAATAGACATTCTCTAAGAAAAGATGATCTTGAACTTTCTGATAATTTTCAAGAAATGAATTATTCTTGATTATAACAGAATTGGGCTGATGGAACTGAAGGTTGTAGAGTTTTGATTTTGACGTCAGTGCTCATCTTTGATTTTCCACTACATCCAGTCAAGTTGATATTGATATACTGTTTCTGATTGACCAGCCAACTGGGATTGTATCAACCCTTTAACACTCATATCAGCCAAACATGCCTTATGTAGTGGTCTTGAGAAATGTTTATTTGCAGACCAAGAGAAGACTATTTTTGGAAATTTACCACTGGAATGACTGTATCGATAACCGAGTCAGTCATTGCAATGGTAAAATCTAAAAAAAATAATCTCTTGGTCTGCAAATCGACATTCTCTATGAGAAGATTGAAATTTTTTGAACAAATTCAAGTGTTAATGGGTTAAATGGCCGCTACTGGGGTCTTGAGAAATTATGTCCAAGACTATTTTTGAAAATTTATCACTGGAATTACTCATTAGTACTGGATTGATCTTCAGTCATACATCTTCAACAATAGACTTGTCTGACATGTCTGGGTCTGTATTCTGCAAAGGGACATACTCTGTGAAAGAAATTGCAATTATCTTGAGCAGATCTGATCATCAAATTGTTAATTTTTTATCAGTCTTCATACAGAATTGAAATGATATTGATAATCAAAATGACACATGAGACAAGACCAACATTCTGTACGTGGTATATATATAATAGCTAAAAGAAACGTTTTGCAGCTAAAAGCTAGAAACTTGCTTAGAACCCTCGCCTATAAGCGGTAGTGGCGTGATAGCGGTGCAGTGCTACCATGTCAATCATATTAACTATTTTTGGCCAAGTAATAGACCACTATATATAAAACTATATATCATTAGAAAGGGCAATAAAATTCCTTTTAGTAGATATAAAATTTGTATGAATAAAATGTATTTTAGTTGGTCAACGTGCATCTAAAAATGGACACCCCGTGTAGGATAAATACATTGGTCTATTTTTGGAAAATTTATCGAATTTATTTTAAATTTCACGAGTACCATTGATAAATTTAATCACAATGGTATTAAAACTAACAGATACCAAAGTTTCGTCAAGATTTTCATCCGATAAGATGTGAAAATGACATTTATATTATGCCATGTTACCGTAAAATTTCTCAAAATTCCATTTCAGATTTTGGAGGGGAGGCCTCATTCAATGTTGAATAATTCTGTTACACATAACCGAACACCAGGGTTTGACAATGAATAAATGGCAAATTTTATGCTATGTAGCATTGCTGGTTGCAATCAGCCATTTAAGAAGCGAACGCGAATGTTTTACACTAAGATTCTATAGCATCAGACATTTTTTTGAAGCGGCGTCTCCAATAGGAATTGTTTATTGTGAAAGATCATGAGAGATTGAGAGGAATTTGTAGAATCGCACCCGTATCTAATATACGAGCACCAAGCTCATTACCCGTTATTGGCAACACCGTATCACGTGCTATAAGATTGATGCTTCTCCTTCGATCAATACTCACCATTCTGTTACTTCTGATATACAGCTGGCCTTGACAGCGGCTCTAGGATTATAGACTTAGAAAGCTTTACCGACTCCTGGGAACCGGGTACCCGGCTCCCAACTGCCGAGTACCCGTTTACCATAGAGCTCATTCTTGTTTGCATAGCAACAAGAGCAATACATGCTTTTTGCATTAAGGATTTTAGTGTTTTAAAATAATCTAAGTCTTTAATCAGTGATAGTTTGTGTGTTCTGAAAGGATTAACTAAGGACTATGGAGAATACCGCCCAAGACAACCAGGTTGTATTGTTCTTTATTATCCATAGTTAAAAGACTTAGGTCTCTAAATTTCGTTGTGTCGCATGTTCCAATTTCTGACCCCATAGAATCTGGGACGTGTGCTAGCAACGATATATGCCAGACGATCGCCTTCTTTAAACCCCAACAGGCGATCGGCAGATATGAAAATAGGTGTTTGCTACGGTATTTCTAACACGAATATCGGCTGACGTCGTTCTCCGTAGAATCCGAGCGGGTGACGTCACACGCGGTCGCTCGGATGTTTATGTGAAGAAAAATTTTTTCATTAATTCGCGCATCTTATTCTGGGTGCTGCGTACTAAAAATGGTACCGGAAACTTTAGAATGATCAAGTTTACGTGCGATCACGATCGGTTTGCAATGATCGGTGGTTTCAAAATTCTTGAGTAGATGTGTGGTCTGCGGTTTTACCGTGTGAGACAGCAGTTTTGTTATACATTTTGTTGTTTTCTTCACATATCGTGCTGCGTTCGTTAGGAGTATAATTTATATTGATTAGTAAATATACCCTGAATGCTATGCGATATGATTCCTGGAGCTGTTACACATCCTGTAGGATCTATTATGGGTGTGTTGTGCCCGCCGCGTACTTGTCGTCATAATCAATGCGATCGTTGTTGTAACGTGGCGGGGTGGGGTGCGGGGAGGTTACGGTTAATTTATGAGTCAAAATATTTGAAAATTAATTGTCTGCCTTCCATCCGGGTCTCGTTCCGCTTGTTTATTGTAGGTTTGTGCTTATTTTATAGGCCAAGCCAGCCCTGCCATCATGTGACGACTGCCATAAGTTTGTCCGTGTAATGTTCAAGGACCATGTCTGTTTTAGGTGTGCCCTGTGTAATATAGATCATAGGTGTAATGTTTGTGCAGTGTGGTCCGTCAAAACGATGGTTAAGTTCCTTGCCCAGAAGGACTTGGCTGGGTCTGACGCGGGGTCAGGCGGTCTGAGAGGAAATCGTGGAGCACCCGGTTCGGCCGGTGGGGGTGCTCCACATCCCCAGCTGGAGGTGGCGGAGATGGCACCACCGGCGTGGTTTGGTCCGGCTATGCAGGGTTTTCTGCATAGCGTTCTGCCCACGCTGGTGTCGTCCCTGCTACCAAAGGTTGGGGGGCAGTTTCTCCCCATGCCTGGTACGGATCCTGTCCTCGGACAGGATTCTGGACTGGTTACCGAGGGGGCCGTCTCGTACGGCACCCTGGCGGTCCCATCTGGCTTCGGCCAGACGGGTTCTGTCTCTCTGCGGCCACCTCCGGGTGGTCCAGTAGCGGTGGCCGGTCCGTCAGGTGTGGGAGCCGTCCGCCAGGACGGCTCCACGGTTGACTCGTCTAGTGATGGCTCTTCGGAGTCTGAAGACGAGGAGGAGAGGTTGCTGCGGCCCGTGAAGCCGCAGGTGGAGAATATGGAGGTTGATTCCGTCCTGGACGGAACCGGCCTCCATTTGTCTGGTTTTGCGCAAGCCAGGTCAGCGGCTCCACCTGCGGCTGAGGCCAATCCGTTACCGTGCACTGGTTCCGCGCGGCTTGGTTTGTCACCAGCCGTCAGGGGAACGGGTGTGCCGGGCCAGGCGTGGTACTCACCTATCTCGCCTGGTCCGGCAGCCGGACATGGGGTGCCGTTGGCGCCCGTGTCCGGCTATGGTTCCGCGACGGTTACGGGTCCGTACAGTTTTCCGTGCGGACCTACCCCATGGACCGGAGTGTTTCATGGGGTGGCGGCGGAACCGTGTGGTAGCGGAGTGCCTGGCGTGTCAGCCGTGGCTCCTTGCCGGGAGGCCGTGGCTGGCAGACCCGTGAGCACGTCAACGGGTGACGTGTTTGCGGGGGTATCTTCTTCGGAGGTAGATTGGTCTGATGCTCTGGCGTCGCTAGCCAGAGTGGAGCCGTCTGTGGTTTCGGCCACGGCCGATGAAGATGCGCCCCGTCCGTCGGTTGCGTCGATTAGGACGGGGATTTTGCCCGCGGCCCGGATCCAGTCAGTGGGACTGGATCCACGGTTCATTGATTTGTTGGATGCTATTTATAGTAAACGACTAATGACCAAGGGTCAGCTCCCTGCGGCCTCCAGGGAGGTGCGGGCAAGATGTCGTATTCCGCGGGCTGAATACGACAGGTATGGTGTAGTCCCGTCGGTCACGGAGGATGACCGATGGGTACTGGGCGTCCAGAGTGCCGGCTCGGGTGGTCCCGGTCCGGCACTAGTGGATAAGTCCCAGGTACACCAGGAAGAAGTCCTGGCCCTATGCGATGAGGGTGTGAGGGCAGCGATGAGCGCTGTCAATCACTCTTATCGTCTACTTCAGTCGGTGTGGGCTGAAGCGGGGGCAGGCCACCCTGTGTCACCTGTGGCGCTATCGTGTGTTAATGACGGCTTGGTGCTGTCAATGGACGCATTGGCAAGGGTGCAAGCGCGAGTGACGAAGTCCAGGAGGCAAATGGTCATTGACCATATGCGTCCGGCTACGGCAGTCAGGGAACGTCTTCTTGGGACGCCCCTGACATGGCCTAGCATCTTTGGTGGCCAAGCGCGGGCCATCTTAGAGGACACCGCCAGTATTGCGCAGAATCGGTTAGCGGTAAATCTACAGCTAGAGCTAGTGCGGCAAGCGCACGCACTAGGGGCTGTGGGCAAACCACTAACGAGACAGCCTTCAAAGAAACAGAAAAAGCATAAGGGCAAGGCGAAAGCCAGGCCTATTGCGACGTCTGTTTCGGCTGGGTTCTCGGAGCCGCCGCCGGCGAAGAAACCCAGGAAGGTTGTAGAGGCGCCTACCCTCCCCAATGTTGCTCCTGACCACCCTAGAGGTGGGAAGGGGAAGGGTAAGGGTAAGGCCTCAAAGGGCGGACAGAAGGGGCCGAAGCGTACCTGAGGGTACGCAAGCTCCCTTTATATCCGCCTGGACCGCACCTGTGCGACAGGAACAGCGGTGCCAGTTATATCCGTCGTGCCTAGAACGAAATGGTTCTCACTCTCTCTCGTTAAGAAAGAGGGGGGGGCGGACTGCGAGCCGGACAACCCCGTTAGACGTCGAGGCGTCTATGGTGGGTGGAAGGCTCATGCGTTTCGTCGAGGCCTGGCGTGGTGTGACGTCAGACAGTCTCGTCCTGGGATGGTTATCCCAGGGTTACATGCCGGAGTGGTGGGACTTTCCGCCACAAAATCTGTCTTTGGCACCTGTCTGGACACCCGTACCAAGGGAGCCAGACAAGTTAGAAGCCGTTCAAAAGGAAGTGTCGGGTTTGCTTCTGAAGGGAGCAATAAAACCAGCAAACCGGAACACTCCAGGCTTCTATTCAAACATGTTCCTTGTCCCCAAGAGCACAGGGGGATGGAGACCCATACTCAATCTCAGGCCATTAAATTGGTTTATCCATACGCCTCGGTTCCAGATGGAAACGCCGAGGTCGGTAATGGCGGGATTGAGGAAAGGAATGTGGTGTGTATCGATCGATCTGAAAGATGCATATTTCCACATTCCGATGAATCGGAGTTGGCACAGGTTTCTGAGATTTGCGTTTCAGAATCAAGTATGGGTGTTTCCAGTTCTCCCGTTTGGCCTGTCGACAGCTCCGAGGGTTTTCACAAGAGTGGTCCTTGCGGTGACAGCGTTTCTCAGAAAAGAGAACGTGGCGCTACACACCTACATAGACGACTGGCTGCTCAAGGCAGACTCGGCAGCCAGGTTGAACGTGGATACTGCTCTGACTCTGAAGTTACTTTCAGATCTAGGCTGGATAGTCAACGAGGAGAAATCCGAGTTGACGCCCACTCAACATTTCGTTTATTTGGGGATGCGATTCGACCTCGAGGAGGGCAGGGTTTACCCATCAGAGCCCAGAGTGGTGTCTCTGTTAGCCATCCTCAGGAGTTTTCGAGTGGGAAACCACATTCAGGCGAGGCGGTTCCTTCAGATGCTGGGCATGATGGTCTCCATGGAGCAGGTTATCCCGTACGCTGCTCTAATGCGAAGACCTATCCAGTTGTATCTGATGTCGCTGTGGAAACAGAGAACAGAACCCCTGTCAAAACTGGTGCCAGTTTTGGAGCCGATAATATCGCATCTTCTATGGTGGAAACAGCGTCAGAATCTCCTAATAGGGGTTTCGCTGCACCTACCCCACCCCCAGCTGTCCGTTTACACGGATGCATCGCTGGAGGGGTGGGGTGCCTGCCTGGGAGAACACCAGGTCTAGGGCACATGGACTCTCCCGGAGAGTCAGCTGCATATCAATCTGTTGGAAATGATGGCAGTGGAACTGGCGTTGGAAGAGTTCCTTCCGATGATCAGGGGCAAGGTGATATTGATACGGTCGGACAATTCGACAGTAGTATCATATATAAATCGCCAAGGCGGGACCAGGTCGCCCACCCTGTGCATCAGGGTGTGGCACTTGATTCAATGGTGCAGGAATTACTCGGTTGTTTTGAAAGCAGCTCATATTCCTGGCCGATTGAACATTCTGGCAGATGCTTTGTCTCGCAGACAGAGAATCCTGCCAACAGAATGGTCCCTCAACCCTCCAGTTCTGCGACGGATCTTCGAGCATTGGGGCAAACCCAACGTGGACTTGTTCGCCACAAAGGAAAATGCTCAAATCATGACATTTGTCTCGCCGATTACAGATCCAAATGCCGTCGATACAGACGCTCTGGCGATAAGCTGGAGAGGGATGCATGCTTACGCGTACCCACCCACCATTCTTCTACCGAAGGTATTGGTGAAGGTCAGGGAGGAACCATGTCTGGTCCTGCTAATAGCGCCGTATTGGCCGAGCAGGGCGTGGTTCACGGATCTTCTAGATCTGCTGGTGGAAAATCCTGTGCAGTTGCCCGAGATTCCGAACATAATCTCCCAGGCCAAGGGACGCTTCCTACACGAGCGTCCCGAAATGTTATTGACTGCGTGGATGTTATCAAACAACGTTCCACGTCGGAAGGCTTTTCTCGACAGGCTGCTGATTTCATCGCGGCTGCGAGAAGGAGGTCAACCTTCAAGTCATATAACAACAAGGTTAACAGATTTGCAGACTGGTGTGAAGAAAAGGGTATTGATACCTTTCAATTCACTATCAGCAAATAGCAGACTTTCTCTGTGAGCTGTTCTTTTGAGGACTAGCTCCCGTCACAGTTGCTGGATACAAGTCAGCTTTGGCATCAGTTATCCCTTGTCTAGCCAACAGGGATAGTCCAGAGGTGGCCCAGTTAAATGTGATGTTGAAGGGAATGAGCAATCTCCGACCGAGACAACCGGTAGTCATTCCAGCCTGTAGTCTATCTTTAGTGCTTAATGTACTGGCCAAGCACCCTTTCGAACCGTTGCGTTCGGCTAGTCTAAAGCATTTGACTCTAAAGGCGGTCTTTCTATTGGCAGCTTCCTCAGCTAGAAGGCGCAGTGAGATCCATGCGCTTTCGGCAGAGAGGAACCGATTTATTGTTTCTGGAGAAGGTCTGCGTCTTCTGCCAAGAGCAGAGGTTATGTCAAAGAACCAATCTTTGAGATATCCCGGCAAACCGATCATTATACCGAAGTTAACTAGGTTTGATCGTGATGCCAGTGTCTGGTGCCCGGTCCGTGCTTTGACTAAGTACAAGAAACGGACTGACTCGTTACGGTCGAACGATAGACATCTGTGGATCTGCCATAAAAAGTCTTATGGCGCCGCATCCATGGATACTATCTCTCGTTTGGTGGTCGAATGCATTCAGACTACTCACGAGATGGCGACTGGGCACCAGGTCCAAGGCGTAAGGGCACACAATGTCAGAGGAATAGCCGCCTCGACCACCCTTTACAATGGTGTTCCGTTATAGGACATCATGGCCGTTGCACAATGGCACTGTGAGTCCTCATTCACGGATTACTATATGAGGGATGTGTCAGACTCAGCCAATCCACTCGCTTTAGCTGTTTTCAAACGATAGTTAGTGACCACACTGCTTTTCACCCTTTTTCTCACTTCGGTAAGAAAAGAACCTAAAGCAGGCATGGTCAGGCGAGAGGATGTCAACCAGATTGTGTCACCGATGGCCGAACTGGTGAATGGTTGGAGGCGGTACGTCTGAAGTCCTGTTATCATAAGGTAATTCAACAAGTGAGAGTTTTTTGTATTATGTATATGTATCATGTTCATTCATCTTATATATTCATGCTCATTCCCAGGCTAATACAAGCGATATGCAGGGAGTAGTTAACCCTCTTGGCATATTGGTGTTTTCAGGCGAGATACATGTTCGTTAGTTCTCTCCCTTTTCTTAGGAGGAAAAAGGGGGGGGGGGCTGTGACGCGAATGTGATTCGGTTCCGTGAACTTGACGGTCCTTTTAGGTCTCCGTTAGTCAAGTTTGAAGTCTAAAATCTTTCTCCAAGGGGCAAAATTAGCATGTATGGCTTGCCCCTTCCCACCAGGTTACTAATCAAATCTGGTGTATATCAGAAGTAACAGAATGGTGAGTATTGATCGAAGGAGAATGCAGGAAATGTCAATTTCCCTTTCTCCGAGATCTAACAATACTCACCATTCTGTTACGGACCCAGCCTCCCAGCCCCATGGAGGCAAGCCATAGTTTTCTCTTGTTTGGTGGCTATGCAAACAATATGAGCTCTATGGTAAACGGGTACTCGGCAGTTGGGAGCCGGGTACCCGGTTCCCAGGAGTCGGTAAAGCTTTCTAAGTCTATAATCCTAGAGCCGCTGTCAAGGCCAGCTGTATATCAGAAGTAACAGAATGGTGAGTATTGTTAGATCTCGGAGAAAGGGAAATTGACATTTCCTGCAGTCTGATTGGTCGGGAATTCATGAATATTAATTTTTCTGGCAAGATGGCGACATGATCAGCTGTTTTGCAAAATTGTTGTGTGTTCAAATATGTCATTCTCCTTCGATCAATACTCACCATTCTGTTACTTCTGATATACAGCTGGCCCTGACAGCGGCTCTAGGATTATAGACTTAGAAAGCTTTACCGACTCCTGGGAACCAGGTACCCGGCTCCCAACTGCCAAGTACCCGTTTACCATAGAGCTCATTCTTGTTTGCATAGCAACAAGAGCAATACATGCTTTTTGCATTAAGGATTTTAGTGTTTTAAAATAATCTAAGTCTTTAATCAGTGATAGTTTGTGTTCTGAAAGGATTAACTAAGGACTATGGAGAATACCGCCCAAGACAACCAGGTTGTATTGTTCTTTATTATCCATAGTTAAAAGACTTAGGTCTCTAAATTTCGTTGTGTCGCATGTTCCAATTTCTGACCCCATAGAATCTGGGACGTGTGCTAACAACGATATATGCCAGACGATCGCCTTCTTTAACCCCAACAGGCGATCGGCAGATATGAAAATAGGTGTTTGCTACGGTATTTCTAACACGAATATCGGCTGACGTCGTTCTCCATAGAATCCGAGGGGGTGACGTCACACCCGGTCGCTCGGATGTTTATGTGAAGAAAATTTTTTTCATTAATTCGCGCATCTTATTCTGGGTGCTGCGTACTAAAAATGGTACCGGAAACTTTAGAATGATCAAGTTTACGTGCGATCACGATCGGTTTGCAATGATCGGTGGTTTCAAAATTCTTGAGTAGATGTGTGGTCTGCGGTTTTACCGTGTGAGACAGCAGTTTGTTATACATTTTGTTGTTTTCTTCACATATCGTGCTGCTTTCGTTAGGAGTATAATTTATATTGATTAGTAAATATACCCTGAATGCTATGCGATATGATTCCTGGAGCCGTTACACATCCGGGAGGATCTATTATGGGTGTGTTGTGCCCGCCGCGTACTTGTCGTCATAATCAATGCAATCGTTGTTGTAACGTGGCGGGGTGGGGTGCGGGGAGGTTACGGTTAATTTATGAGTCAAAATATTTGAAAATTAATTGTCTGCCTTCCATCCGGGTCTCGTTCCGCTTGTTTATTGTAGGTTTGTGCTTATTTTATAGGCCAAGCCCGCCCCGCCATCATGTGACGACTGCCATAAGTTTGTCCGTGTAATGTTCAAGGACCATGTCTGTTTTAGGTGTGCCCTGTGTAATATAGATCATAGGTGTAATGTTTGTGCAGTGTGGTCCGTCGAAACGATGGTTAAGTTCCTTGCCCAGAAGGACTTGGCTGGGTCTGACGCGGGGTCAGGCGGTCCGAGAGGAAATCGTGGAGCGCCCTGTTCGGCCGGTGGGGGTGCTCCATGTCCCCAGCTGGAGGTGGCGGAGATGGCACCGCCGGCGTGGTTTGGTCCGGCTATGCAGGGTTTTCCGCATAGCGTTCTGCCCACGCTGGTGTCGTCCCTGCTACCAAAGGTTGGGGGGCAGTTTCTCCCCATGCCTGGTACGGATCCTGTCCTCGGACAGGATTCTGGACTGGTTACCGAGGGGGCCGTCTCGTACGGCCCCCTGGCGGTCCCGTCTGGCTTCGGCCAGACGGGTTCTGTCTCTCTGCGGCCACCTCCGGGTGGTCCAGTAGCGGTGGCCGGTCCGTCAGGTGTGGGAGCCGTCCGCCAGGACGGCTCCACGGTTAACTCGTCTAGTGACGGCTCTTCGGAGTCTGAAGACGAGGAGGCCGAGGAGGAGAGGTTGCTGCGGCCAGTGAAGCCGCAGGTGGAGAATATGGAGGTTGATTCCGTCCTGGACGGAACCGGCCTCCATTTGTCTGGTTTGGCGCAAGCCAGGTCAGCGGCTCCGCCTGCGGCTGAGGCCAATCCGTTACCTTGCACTGGTTCCGTGCGGCTTGGTTTGTCACCAGCCGTCAGGGGAACGGGTGTGCCGGGCCAGGCGTGGTACTCACCTATCTCGCCTGGTCCGGCAGCCGGACGTGGGGTGCCGTTGGCGCCCGTGTCCGGCTATGGTTCCGCGACTGTTACGGGTCCGTACGGTTTTCCGTGCGGACCTACCCCACGGACCGGAGTGTTTCATGGGGTGGCGGCGGAACCGTGTGGTAGCGGAGTGTCAGCCGTGGCTCCTTGCCGGGAGGCCGTGGCTGGCAGACCCGTGAGCACGTCAACGGGTGACGTGTTTGCGGGGGTATCTTCTTCGGAGATAGATTGGTCAGATGCTCTGGCGTGGCTAGCCAGAGTGGACCCGTCTGTGGTTTCGGCCACGGCCGATGAAGATGCGCCCCGTCCGTCGGTTGCGTCGATTAGGACGGGGATTTTGCCCGCGGCCCGGATCCAGTCAGTGGGACTGGATCCACGGTTCATTGATTTGTTGGATGCTATTTATAGCAAACAACTAATGACCAAGGGTCAGCTCCCTGCGGCCTCCAGGGAGGTGCGGGCAAGATGTCGTATTCCGCGGGGTGAATACGATAGGTATGGTGTAGTCCCGTCAGTCACGGAGGATGACCGATGGGTACTGAGCGTCCAGAGTGCAGGGTCGGGTGGTCCCGGTCCGGCACTAGTGGATAGGTCCCAGGTACACCAGGAAGAAGTCCTGGCCCTATGCGATGAGGGTGTGAGGGCAGCGATGAGCGCTGTCAATCACTCTTATCGTCTACTTCAGTCGGTGTGGGCTGAAGCGGGGGCAGGCCACCCTGTGCCACCTGTGGCGCTATCGTGTGTTAATGACGGCTGGGTGCTGTCAATGGACGCATTGGCAAGGGTGCAAGCGCGAGTGACGAAGTCCAGGAGGCAAATGGTCATTGACCATATGCGTCCGGCTACGGCAGTCAGGGAACGTCTTCTTGGGACGCCCCTGACAGGGCCTAGCATCTTTGGTGGCCAAGCGCGGGCCATCTTAGAGGACACCGCCAGTATTGCGCAGAATCGGTTAGCGGTAAATCTGCAGCTAGAGCTAGTGCGGCAAGCGCACGCACTAGGGGCTGTGGGCAAACCGCTAACGGGACAGCCTTCAAAGAAACAGAAGAAGCATAAGAGCAAGGCGAAAGCCAGGCCTGTTGCGACTTCTGTTTCGGATGGGTTCTCGGAGCCACGGCCGGCGAAGAAACCCAGGAAGGTTGTAGAGGCACCTACCCTCCCCAATGTTGCTCCTGACCGCCCTAGAGGTGAGGCAAGGGGAAGGGTAAGGGTAAGGCCTCAAAGGGCGGACAGAAGGGGCCGAAGCGTACCTGAGGGTACGCAAGTTCCCTTCATATCCGCCTGGACCGCACCTGTGCGACAGGAACAGCGGTGCCAGTTATACCCGTCGTGCCTAGAACGAAATGGTTCTCACTCTCTCTCGTTAAGAAAGAGGGGGGGCGGACTGCGAGCCGGACAACCCCGTTAGACGTCGAGGCGTCTATGGTGGGTGGAAGGCTCATGCGTTTCGTCGAGGCCTGGCGAGGTGTGACGTCAGACAGTCTGGTCCTGGGATGGTTATCCCAGGGTTACATGCCGGAGTGGTGGGACTTTCCGCCACAAAATCTGTCTTTGGCACCTGTCTGGACACCCGTACCAAGGGAGCCAGACAAGTTAGAAGCCGTTCGAAAGGAAGTGTCGGGTTTGCTTCTGAAGGGAGCAATAAAACCAGCAAACCGGAACACTCCAGGCTTCTATTCAAACATGTTCCTTGTCCCCAAGAGCACAGGGGGATGGAGACCCATACTCAATCTCAGGCCATTAAATTGGTTTATCCATACGCCTCGGTTCCAGATGGAAACGCCGAGGTCGGTAATGGCGGGATTGAGGAAAGGAATGTGGTGTGTATCGATCGATCTGAAAGATGCATATTTCCACATTCCGATGAATCGGAGTTGGCACAGGTTTCTGAGATTTGCGTTTCAGAATCAAGTATGGGAGTTTACAGTTCTCCCGTTTGGCCTGTCGACAGCCCCGAGGGTTTTCACAAGAGTGGTCCTTGCGGTGACAGCGTTTCTCAGAAAAGAGAACGTGGCGCTACACACCTACATAGACGACTGGCTGCTCAAGGCAGACTCGGCAGCCAGGTTGAACGTGGATACTGCTCTGACTCTGAAGTTACTTTCAGATCTAGGCTGGATAGTCAACGAGGAGAAATCCGAGTTGACGCCCACTCAACATTTCGTTTATTTGGGGATGCGATTCGACCTCGAGGAGGGCAGGGTTTACCCATCAGAGCCCAGAGTGGTGTCTCTGTTAGCTATCCTCAGGAGTTTTCGAGTGGGAAACCACATTCAGGCGAGGCGGTTCCTTCAGATGCTGGGCATGATGGTCTCCATGGAGCAGGTTATCCCGTACGCTGCTCTAATGCGAAGACCTATCCAGTTGTATCTGATGTCTCTGTGGAAACAGAGAACAGAACCCCTGTCAAAACTGGTGCCAGTTTTGGAGCCGATAATATCGCATCTTCTATGGTGGAAACAGCGTCAGAATCTCCTAATAGGGGTTTCGCTGCACCTACCCCACCCCCAGCTGTCCGTTTACACGGATGCATCGCTGGAGGGGTGGGGTGCCTGCCTGGGAGAACACCAGGTCTAGGGCACATGGACTCTCCCGGAGAGTCAGCTGCATATCAATCTGTTGGAAATGATGGCAGTGGAACTGGCGTTGGAAGAGTTCCTTCCGATGATCAGGGGCAAGGTGATATTGATACGGTCGGACAATTCGACAGTAGTATCATATATAAATCGCCAAGGCGGGACCAGGTCGCCCACCCTGTGCATCAGGGTGTGGCACTTGATTCAATGGTGCAGGAATTACTCGGTTGTTTTGAAAGCAGCTCATATTCCTGGCCGATTGAACATTCTGGCAGATGCTTTGTCTCGCAGACAGAGAATCCTGCCAACAGAATGGTCCCTCAACCCTCCAGTTCTGCGACGGATCTTCGAGCATTGGGGCAAACCCAACGTGGACTTGTTCGCCACAAAGGAAAATGCTCAAATCATGACATTTGTCTCGCCGATTACAGATCCAAATGCCGTCGATACAGACGCTCTGGCGATAAGCTGGAGAGGGATGCACGCTTACGCGTACCCACCCACCATTCTTCTACCGAAGGTATTGGTGAAGGTCAGGGAGGAACCATGTCTGGTCCTGCTAATAGCGCCGTATTGGCCGAGCAGGGCGTGGTTCACGGATCTTCTAGATCTGCTGGTGGAAAATCCTGTGCAGTTGCCCGAGATTCCGAACATAATCTCCCAGGCCAAGGGACGCTTCCTACACGAGCGTCCCGAAATGTTATTGACTGCGTGGATGTTATCAAACAACGTTCCACGTCGGAAGGCTTTTCTCGACAGGCTGCTGATTTCATCGCGGCTGCGAGAAGGAGGTCAACCTTCAAGTCATATAACAACAAGGTTAACAGATTTGCAGACTGGTGTGAAGAAAAGGGTATTGATACCTTTCAATTCACTATCAGCAAATAGCAGACTTTCTCTGTGAGCTGTTCTTTTGAGGACTAGCTCCCGTCACAGTTGCTGGATACAAGTCAGCTTTGGCATCAGTTATCCCTTGTCTAGCCAACAGGGATAGTCCAGAGGTGGCCCAGTTAAATGTGATGTTGAAGGGAATGAGCAATCTCCGACCGAGACAACCGGTAGTCATTCCAGCCTGTAGTCTATCTTTAGTGCTTAATGTACTGGCCAAGCACCCTTTCGAACCGTTGCGTTCGGCTAGTCTAAAGCATTTGACTCTAAAGGCGGTCTTTCTATTGGCAGCTTCCTCAGCTAGAAGGCGCAGTGAGATCCATGCGCTTTCGGCAGAGAGGAACCGATTTATTGTTTCTGGAGAAGGTCTGCGTCTTCTGCCAAGAGCAGAGGTTATGTCAAAGAACCAATCTTTGAGATATCCCGGCAAACCGATCATTATACCGAAGTTAACTAGGTTTGATCGTGATGCCAGTGTCTGGTGCCCGGTCCGTGCTTTGACTAAGTACAAGAAACGGACTGACTCGTTACGGTCGAACGATAGACATCTGTGGATCTGCCATAAAAAGTCTTATGGCGCCGCATCCATGGATACTATCTCTCGTTTGGTGGTCGAATGCATTCAGACTACTCACGAGATGGCGACTGGGCACCAGGTCCAAGGCGTAAGGGCACACAATGTCAGAGGAATAGCCGCCTCGACCACCCTTTACAATGGTGTTCCGTTATAGGACATCATGGCCGTTGCACAATGGCACTGTGAGTCCTCATTCACGGATTACTATATGAGGGATGTGTCAGACTCAGCCAATCCACTCGCTTTAGCTGTTTTCAAACGATAGTTAGTGACCACACTGCTTTTCACCCTTTTTCTCACTTCGGTAAGAAAAGAACCTAAAGCAGGCATGGTCAGGCGAGAGGATGTCAACCAGATTGTGTCACCGATGGCCGAACTGGTGAATGGTTGGAGGCGGTACGTCTGAAGTCCTGTTATCATAAGGTAATTCAACAAGTGAGAGTTTTTTGTATTATGTATATGTATCATGTTCATTCATCTTATATATTCATGCTCATTCCCAGGCTAATACAAGCGATATGCAGGGAGTAGTTAACCCTCTTGGCATATTGGTGTTTTCAGGCGAGATACATGTTCGTTAGTTCTCTCCCTTTTCTTAGGAGGAAAAAGGGGGGGGGGGGCTGTGACGCGAATGTGATTCGGTTCCGTGAACTTGACGGTCCTTTTAGGTCTCCGTTAGTCAAGTTTGAAGTCTAAAATCTTTCTCCAAGGGGCAAAATTAGCATGTATGGCTTGCCCCTTCCCACCAGGTTACTAATCAAATCTGGTGTATATCAGAAGTAACAGAATGGTGAGTATTGATCGAAGGAGAATGCAGGAAATGTCAATTTCCCTTTCTCCGAGATCTAACAATACTCACCATTCTGTTACGGACCCAGCCTCCCAGCCCCATGGAGGCAAGCCATAGTTTTCTCTTGTTTGGTGGCTATGCAAACAATATGAGCTCTATGGTAAACGGGTACTCGGCAGTTGGGAGCCGGGTACCCGGTTCCCAGGAGTCGGTAAAGCTTTCTAAGTCTATAATCCTAGAGCCGCTGTCAAGGCCAGCTGTATATCAGAAGTAACAGAATGGTGAGTATTGTTAGATCTCGGAGAAAGGGAAATTGACATTTCCTGCAGTCTGATTGGTCGGGAATTCATGAATATTAATTTTTCTGGCAAGATGGCGACATGATCAGCTGTTTTGCAAAATTGTTGTGTGTTCAAATATGTCATTCTCCTTCGATCAATACTCACCATTCTGTTACTTCTGATATACAGCTGGCCCTGACAGCGGCTCTAGGATTATAGACTTAGAAAGCTTTACCGACTCCTGGGAACCAGGTACCCGGCTCCCAACTGCCAAGTACCCGTTTACCATAGAGCTCATTCTTGTTTGCATAGCAACAAGAGCAATACATGCTTTTTGCATTAAGGATTTTAGTGTTTTAAAATAATCTAAGTCTTTAATCAGTGATAGTTTGTGTGTTCTGAAAGGATTAACTAAGGACTATGGAGAATACCGCCCAAGACAACCAGGTTGTATTGTTCTTTATTATCCATAGTTAAAAGACTTAGGTCTCTAAATTTCGTTGTGTCGCATGTTCCAATTTCTGACCCCATAGAATCTGGGACGTGTGCTAACAACGATATATGCCAGACGATCGCCTTCTTTAACCCCAACAGGCGATCGGCAGATATGAAAATAGGTGTTTGCTACGGTATTTCTAACACAAATATCGGCTGACGTCGTTCTCCATAGAATCCGAGGGGGTGACGTCACACCCGGTCGCTCGGATGTTTATGTGAAGAAAATTTTTTTCATTAATTCGCGCATCTTATTCTGGGTGCTGCGTACTAAAAATGGTACCGGAAACTTTAGAATGATCAAGTTTACGTGCGATCACGATCGGTTTGCAATGATCGGTGGTTTCAAAATTCTTGAGTAGATGTGTGGTCTGCGGTTTTACCGTGTGAGACAGCAGTTTGTTATACATTTTGTTGTTTTCTTCACATATCGTGCTGCTTTCGTTAGGAGTATAATTTATATTGATTAGTAAATATACCCTGAATGCTATGCGATATGATTCCTGGAGCCGTTACACATCCGGGAGGATCTATTATGGGTGTGTTGTGCCCGCCGCGTACTTGTCGTCATAATCAATGCGATCGTTGTTGTAACGTGGCGGGGTGGGGTGCGGGGAGGTTACGGTTAATTTATGAGTCAAAATATTTGAAAATTAATTGTCTGCCTTCCATCCGGGTCTCGTTCCGCTTGTTTATTGTAGGTTTGTGCTTATTTTATAGGCCAAGCCCGCCCCGCCATCATGTGACGACTGCCATAAGTTTGTCCGTGTAATGTTCAAGGACCATGTCTGTTTTAGGTGTGCCCTGTGTAATATAGATCATAGGTGTAATGTTTGTGCAGTGTGGTCCGTCGAAACGATGGTTAAGTTCCTTGCCCAGAAGGACTTGGCTGGGTCTGACGCGGGGTCAGGCGGTCCGAGAGGAAATCGTGGAGCGCCCTGTTCGGCCGGTGGGGGTGCTCCATGTCCCCAGCTGGAGGTGGCGGAGATGGCACCGCCGGCGTGGTTTGGTCCGGCTATGCAGGGTTTTCCGCATAGCGTTCTGCCCACGCTGGTGTCGTCCCTGCTACCAAAGGTTGGGGGGCAGTTTCTCCCCATGCCTGGTACGGATCCTGTCCTCGGACAGGATTCTGGACTGGTTACCGAGGGGGCCGTCTCGTACGGCCCCCTGGCGGTCCCGTCTGGCTTCGGCCAGATGGGTTCTGTCTCTCTGCGGCCACCTCCGGGTGGTCCAGTAGCGGTGGCCGGTCCGTCAGGTGTGGGAGCCGTCCGCCAGGACGGCTCCACGGTTAACTCGTCTAGTGACGGCTCTTCGGAGTCTGAAGACGAGGAGGCCGAGGAGGAGAGGTTGCTGCGGCCAGTGAAGCCGCAGGTGGAGAATATGGAGGTTGATTCCGTCCTGGACGGAACCGGCCTCCATTTGTCTGGTTTGGCGCAAGCCAGGTCAGCGGCTCCGCCTGCGGCTGAGGCCAATCCGTTACCTTGCACTGGTTCCGTGCGGCTTGGTTTGTCACCAGCCGTCAGGGGAACGGGTGTGCCGGGCCAGGCGTGGTACTCACCTATCTCGCCTGGTCCGGCAGCCGGACGTGGGGTGCCGTTGGCGCCCGTGTCCGGCTATGGTTCCGCGACTGTTACGGGTCCGTACGGTTTTCCGTGCGGACCTACCCCACGGACCGGAGTGTTTCATGGGGTGGCGGCGGAACCGTGTGGTAGCGGAGTGCCTGGCGTGTCAGCCGTGGCTCCTTGCCGGGAGGCCGTGGCTGGCAGACCCGTGAGCACGTCAACGGGTGACGTGTTTGCGGGGGTATCTTCTTCGGAGATAGATTGGTCAGATGCTCTGGCGTGGCTAGCCAGAGTGGACCCGTCTGTGGTTTCGGCCACGGCCGATGAAGATGCGCCCCGTCCGTCGGTTGCGTCGATTAGGACGGGGATTTTGCCCGCGGCCCGGATCCAGTCAGTGGGACTGGATCCACGGTTCATTGATTTGTTGGATGCTATTTATAGCAAACAACTAATGACCAAGGGTCAGCTCCCTGCGGCCTCCAGGGAGGTGCGGGCAAGATGTTGTATTCCGCGGGGTGAATACGATAGGTATGGTGTAGTCCCGTCAGTCACGGAGGATGACCGATGGGTACTGAGCGTCCAGAGTGCAGGGTCGGGTGGTCCCGGTCCGGCACTAGTGGATAGGTCCCAGGTACACCAGGAAGAAGTCCTGGCCCTATGCGATGAGGGTGTGAGGGCAGCGATGAGCACTGTCAATCACTCTTATCGTCTACTTCAGTCGGTGTGGGCTGAAGCGGGGGCAGGCCACCCTGTGCCACCTGTGGCGCTATCGTGTGTTAATGACGGCTGGGTGCTGTCAATGGACGCATTGGCAAGGGTGCAAGCGCGAGTGACGAAGTCCAGGAGGCAAATGGTCATTGACCATATGCGTCCGGCTACGGCAGTCAGGGAACGTCTTCTTGGGACGCCCCTGACAGGGCCTAGCATCTTTGGTGGCCAAGCGCGGGCCATCTTAGAGGACACCGCCAGTATTGCGCAGAATCGGTTAGCGGTAAATCTGCAGCTAGAGCTAGTGCGGCAAGCGCACACACTAGGGGCTGTGGGCAAACCGCTAACGGGACAGCCTTCAAAGAAACAGAAGAAGCATAAGAGCAAGGCGAAAGCCAGGCCTGTTGCGACTTCTGTTTCGGATGGGTTCTCGGAGCCACCGCCGGCGAAGAAACCCAGGAAGGTTGTAGAGGCACCTACCCTCCCCAATGTTGCTCCTGACCGCCCTAGAGGTGAGGCAAGGGGAAGGGTAAGGGTAAGGCCTCAAAGGGCGGACAGAAGGGGCCGAAGCGTACCTGAGGGTACGCAAGTTCCCTTCATATCCGCCTGGACCGCACCTGTGCGACAGGAACAGCGGTGCCAGTTATACCCGTCGTGCCTAGAACGAAATGGTTCTCACTCTCTCTCGTTAAGAAAGAGGGGGGGCGGACTGCGAGCCGGACAACCCCGTTAGACGTCGAGGCGTCTATGGTGGGTGGAAGGCTCATGCGTTTCGTCGAGGCCTGGCGAGGTGTGACGTCAGACAGTCTGGTCCTGGGATGGTTATCCCAGGGTTACATGCCGGAGTGGTGGGACTTTCCGCCACAAAATCTGTCTTTGGCACCTGTGTGGACACCCGTACCAAGGGAGCCAGACAAGTTAGAAGCCGTTCGAAAGGAAGTGTCGGGTTTGCTTCTGAAGGGAGCAATAAAACCAGCAAACCGGAACACTCCAGGCTTCTATTCAAACATGTTCCTTGTCCCCAAGAGCACGGTGGGATGGAGACCCATACTCAATCTCAGGCCATTAAATTGGTTTATCCATACGCCTCGGTTCCAGATGGAAACGCCGAGGTCGGTAATGGCGGGATTGAGGAAAGGAATGTGGTGTGTATCGATCGATCTGAAAGATGCATATTTCCACATTCCGATGAATCGGAGTTGGCACAGGTTTCTGAGATTTGCGTTTCAGAATCAAGTATGGGAGTTTACAGTTCTCCCGTTTGGCCTGTCGACAGCTCCGAGGGTTTTCACAAGAGTGGTCCTTGCGGTGACAGCGTTTCTCAGAAAAGAGAACGTGGCGCTACACACCTACATAGACGACTGGCTGCTCAAGGCAGACTCGGCAGCCAGGTTGAACGTGGACACTGCTCTGACTCTGAAGTTACTTTCAGATCTAGGCTGGATAGTCAACGAGGAGAAATCCGAGTTGACGCCCACTCAACATTTCGTTTATTTGGGGATGCGATTCGACCTCGAGGAGGGCAGGGTTTACCCATCAGAGCCCAGAGTGGTGTCTCTGTTAGCCATCCTCAGGAGTTTTTTAGTGGGAAACCACATTCAGGCGAGGCGGTTCCTTCAGATGCTGGGCATGATGGTCTCCATGGAGCAGGTTATCCCGTACGCTGCTCTAATGCGAAGACCTATCCAGTTGTATCTGATGTCTCTGTGGAAACAGAGAACAGAACCCCTGTCAAAACTGGTGCCAGTTTTGGAGCCGATAATATCGCATCTTCTATGGTGGAAACAGCGTCAGAATCTCCTAATAGGGGTTTCGCTGCACCTACCCCAGCCCCAGCTGTCCGTTTACACGGATGCATCGCTGGAGAGGTGGGGTGCCTGCCTGGGAGAACACCAGGTCTCGGGCACATGGACTCTTCCGGAGAGTCAGCTGCATATCAATCTGTTGGAAATGATGGCAGTGGAACTGGCATTGGAAGCGTTCCTTCCGATGATCAGGGGCAAGGTGATATTGATACGGTCGGACAATTCGACAGTAGTATCATATATAAATCGCCAAGGCGGGACCAGGTCGCCCACCCTGTGCATCAGGGTGTGGCACTTGATTCAATGGTGCAGGAATTACTCGGTTGTTTTGAAAGCAGCTCATATTCCTGGCCGATTGAACATTCTGGCAGATGCTTTGTCTCGCAGACAGAGAATCTTGCCAACAGAATGGTCCCTCAACCCTCCAGTTCTACGATGGATCTTCGAGCATTGGGGCAAACCCAACGTGGACTTGTTCGCCACAAAGGAAAATGCTCAAATCATGACATATGTCTCGCCGATTCCAGATCCAAATGCCGTCGATACAGACGCTCTGGCGATAAGCTGGAGAGGGATGCACGCGTACGCGTACCCACCCACCATTCTTCTACCGAAGGTATTGGTGAAGGTCAGGGAGGAACCGTGTCTGGTCCTGCTAATAGCGCCGTATTGGCCGAGCATGGCGTGGTTCACGGATCTTCTAGATCTGCTGGTGGAAAATCCTGTGCAGTTGCTCGAGATTCCGAACATAATCTCCCAGGCCAAGGGACGCTTCCTACACGAGCGTCCCGAAATGTTCAAATTGACAGCGTGGATGTTGTCAAACAACGTTCCACGTCGGAAGGCTTTTCTCGACAGGCTGCTGATTTCATCGCGGCTGCGAGAAGGAGGTCAACCTTCAAGTCATATAACAACAAGGTTAACAGATTTGCAGACTGGTGTGAAGAAAAGGGTATTGATACCTTTCAATCCACTATTCAGCAAATAGCAGACTTTCTCTGTGAGCTGTTCTTTGCAGGACTAGCTCCCGTCACAATTGCTGGATACAAGTCAGCTTTGGCATCAGTTATCCCTTGTCTAGCCAACAGGGATAGTCCAGAGGTGGCCCAGTTAAATGTGATGTTGAAGGGAATGAGCAATCTCCGCCCGAGACAACCGGTAGTCATTCCAGCCTGGAGTCTATCTTTAGTGCTTAATGTACTGGCCAAGCACCCTTTCGAACCGTTGTGTTCGGCTAGTCTAAAGCATTTGACTCTAAAGGCGGTCTTTCTATTGGCAGCTTCCTCAGCTAGAAGGCGCAGTGAGATCCATGCGCTTTCGGTAGAGAGGAACCGATTTATTGTTTCTGGAGAAGGTCTGCGTCTTCTGCCAAGAGCAGAGTTTATGTCAAAGAACCAATCTTTGAGATATCCCGGCAAACCGATCATTATACCGAAGTTAACCAGGTTTGATCGTGATGCCAGTGTCTGGTGCCCGGTCCGTGCTTTGACTAAGTACAAGAAACGGACTGACTCGTTATGGTCGAACGATAGACATCTGTGGATCTGCCATAAAAAGCCTTATGGCGCCGCATCCATGGATACTATCTCTCGTTGGGTGGTCGAATGCATTCAGACTACTCACGAGATGGCGACTGGGCACCAGGTGCTGGGCGTAAGGGCACACGATGTTAGAGGAATAGCCGCCTCGACTGCCCTTTACAATGGTGTTCCGTTAGAGGACATCATGGTCGTTGCACAATGGCACTGTGAGTCCTCATTTACGGATTACTATATGAGGGATGTGTCAGACTCAGCCAATCCACTCGCTTTAGCTGTTTTGAAACGATAGTTAGTGACCACACTGCTTTTCCCCTTTTTTCACTTTGGTAAGAAAAGAACCTAAAGCAGGCATGGTCAAGCGAGAGGATGTCAACCAGATTGTGTCACTGATGGCCGAACCGGTGAATGGTTGGAGGCGGTACGTCTGAAGTCCTGTTATCATAAGGTAATTCAACAAGTGAGAGTTTTTTGTATTATATATATGTATCATGTTCATTCATCTTATATATTCATGCTCATTCCCAGGCTAATACAAGCGATATGCAGGGAGTAGTTAACCCTGTTGGCATATTGGTGTTTTCAGGCGAGATACATGTTCGTTAGTTCTCTCCCTTTTCTTAGGAGGAAAAAGGGGGGCGGGCTGTGACCCGAATGTGATTCGGTTCCGTGAACTTGACGGTCCTTTTAGGTCTCCGTTAGTCCAGTTTGAAGTCTAAAATCTTTCTCCAAGGGGCAAAATTAGCATGTATGGCTTGCCCCTTCCCACCAGGTTACTGATCAAATCTGGTGTGTATCAGAAGTAACAGAATGGTGAGTATTGATCGAAGGAGAATGCAGGAAATGTCAATTTCCCTTTCTCCGAGATCTAACAATACTCACCATTCTGTTACGGACCCAGCCTCCCAGCCCCACGGAGGCAAGCCATAGTTTTCTCTTGTTTGGTGGCTATGCAAACAATATGAGCTCTATGGTAAACGGGTACTCGGCAGTTGGGAGCCGGGTACCCGGTTCCCAGGAGTCGGTAAAGCTTTCTAAGTCTATAATCCTAGAGCCGCTGTCAAGGCCAGCTGTATATCAGAAGTAACAGAATGGTGAGTATTGTTAGATCTCGGAGAAAGGGAAATTGACATTTCCTGCAATCTATGCATATTTCTTGTATGCCACAAACTAAAAAGTAGATAGATGATTAGATTAACCATATTGCCAATCGGGAAGTGGGATGCCGATATATTTGACAGCTTTCGCATCTCAACTCGGCCTAATTAATGCCGGTAATTTGAAGAGTAAGTTTTCTCGGAGATTGTAAACAAAGACACGCATCAATGATTGAGATTATCAGATTGTTTATCTATAACCTTATTGTTATTTCGCGACCAGAGGTAAACAAATTGGATTTATATATTATTGGTTCTGCTGCTCTTTTACCACAATCTATAACTTTCTCGGTTAAATTAGTCATAGAGTAACTGAAAACCTGGAAATAACACCACATTGACTAATAATCATTGATCATTGGAACTTACTAATTATTCTGTAGAAAACAAATATTTCACTATTGCCCTTGTTACAAACATTCTAGCACCATTTACTGTGTGTCCAGTATCCTCTGATCAAAGATATGGCGACCCGGGGCCCTGAAACAAACTTACACTATCATGGAAGTGTGCCCAAAATCAAAAACAATTATCACATTTGAACCTGAAATTCCAGAATTTCACGTTTACAGTCATTATAAACTAAAGGTGAGATGTTGAATATTTGGAATCCAGTTTGAAGCTGGTGCTGCCTTAGCCAGCTTCCAGTCAAATTAGTTTCAAAATATTCAACTGAATTTTGAAACATTCGTTGTCGGGTCATAGTGCTTACCAGTATATCCCTATGACCCCGCGCCGTACATGTATATTGTTAACCATCTAACATTTGAGTCAAACTAAAACTGCTGCAGTTGTCTAGGAAAAAAGTAACATTATTTTTGAAAATGTATCACTGGAATGACTGGCTCTTGGTCTGCATATGGGCATTGTCTATGAATTTGCCTATTTCTAACTTATTGTTCCTATTTTTTCAGGTGAGTGGACAATGGCTTAAAAATATCAGAGACTTTCTCCTGCTATGTAGGCTGATGGATTTACTAACATGGATTTTATAAAGAGAAAAATTTGGTGATCTGTGTAAAATAAGACTGCTGGGATATTGCAATTGCCTCCATTCATCTGTCTATCCATCCATCTCCAAAAGCTTTTGGTAGAATTCAATCAAAATTGTTAATGTAAATTACTGATATGATTATGGATTCAGAGACACCGTATACACTAGGCTCCATCGCAATGAATCAGCCAAGAACGACGTGCACCAAATATGATTCGAGAGCAGTGAAATATACAACATAAATCTGCACACGAGCAAGGTAAGATTAACCCTTTTCCCGATGAATTCCCCATACCTCATTTTAATGATATCATAAAGGAAAACTGGTGAATATTTTAAAATTAGTTTGACTGCAAACTGCCTTAGGCAGCAATGGCTTTCAGTCAAATTAGTTTCAAAATATTCAATAGAATAAATTTTATATTGTAAGCATCATACTTTTTCAGGGATTTGGTTTTGAAAATGAAAAAGGGTTAAATAATAGATGAATCCAATCTGTCACCCAAGTATATGACATCATAATGAATTACATCACATGTAGGCTGACGTCACAATCAAAATATCTATTGGATGACTTAGCTAAGTCCATCATGAATTTTTGAAAGTCTGTCAGTGTCAGTTGTACGAATTGTATGTCCTTACCAATTAATAAACATTCTGTTGAATAATTGAAAACAGACACCAGTCAAATTAGTTTAAAAATATTTAACAGGTTAGCTGTATCTATAGTTATCATGGAATTGGGAATTTAGGATTCAAAGTGTATAAACTGATCCCAACACACACAAATTATGGATGGAGCTTACCTAGAGATGGGGCAGAGCTAAAAGTGGATTCATCTATTAGACAATCTAAATTTCTGCCATGTCCACTTGTCAATTCCAGTCTTTGCTATGTTTAACACTTTCACCGACAAATCCTGGAAGCAATGTACCGTGGCCAATGATGGTGGTAGCCTAATTTCTCAATCCGAAAGAAATTTACATTTTTGTATAAAGATTTTGAATTAATTACCTACCTGTATCTTATCGCCTTAAGTCCTTTCATGATCCCCATGTTTTGAAAAAATTGAGATATTATAATCGTCTCCATCTACGCGTCTGTCGGTCCATCATGCTATCCCCTCCCAAACAGGTGGGTGGAATTCAACCAAATTTGATATGTGGGTTACCCATGATTGAGCTTTGTAAGACCACATTTAGATTTGGTTCCATCCCCTGTCTGTCGCGCTAACTCCTGGTTGTGGGGAATTCAAAGGAATTTGATATGTGGGTTGCCATATAGTTGTGAATTTCCTGTCTCCATCAGGGGGGTAAGGGGGGGTGGGGGAGGGCTGTTCAAAAGATCAAGAAATTGATTGTAAAGATTAGAGTCTAACAAATTTACTTTAGACCTTGACATTTTCTTTGCAGACCCCCCCCCCCCCCCTTTCTAGAATGTAATTTGACAAAAAAATATGTCTTATAGTCGAGTTTTCACAGTAACGAAAATGACGATCCACTTCGAGGTGGAGAACCATGGAGGAAAAGTAAAATCATGTGGTCATTGCTTTGTAGTACTACTGATATTGCTGCATCTGCATGCTGCATCATGGGGAACATAGCGTTCCAGTCCTTTTGGAAGCTATGAATTCATAATCTATCAAAGATGCCCTTGACAAAAAGACTACGTTTGTACAATGCAGCAATTAAAACATGGGTAGATGGGGATGTGGGAGCCCTCATTTAATATGGTTGGGCCGAGAGGTTCCATAATGTGGAGTTTGATGGATCCACTATGCTTTGTTTTTCTCCCGATTGGAGTTTTTTGGGTGTACGCATTGAGGCTCCCTCTTAAAACCTGTATAGTGCATAATGAAACATGTTCCATGACACGTGACCCTGTAAACCTGAGGTGTTTGTGTCGAGATGATCCAATGGCTGGGTCGAGGATTCCTTTCTCCAAAGCCCTCATGTGCAGCAGCTAATACCCAAATAAATGTGGGTATTTGTTTGGGTTACCCAAGAAAACGTCCTCAATGCGCATGTGCATTCATGTTCAATGGTGAATACCCAAGCCATACCCGATTGTCTCTAAATAGAGGGCACTACATGTAAATCAGTGCTAGGCATCCGACTTACTTCTCAACTCGAAAACAGCATCAGGTATCAATCAGTAATGACTGTGGCTATCCACATTTTACTAACCGTTTATACAATGCAACCTGCATATATCCTTGATACTGTAGACCTGTAACAACTGGGCAGCTCCAAAGGCAGCTCTAGAGAAACTTGATGGCTCTAGAGAAACTTGATGCATGTCACCGCAAACACCTATGTATCATCACTGGACACCGATGCCGAGACAGTATAATTTCCAATGATGCACCGTACAAGATGTGTAATACATCGCCGCTGTCCGTAAAAGTCGGCCAGCAAAAATGGTTCATGTTTTGGCCATTTGAATGTGCCAAAAGACACCAGCACAGAGAGCCTTGGAATTCGGCCTGCTAGGAGCCAGCAGATATAAAGTTAGGCGATGACTTCATTGCATAAATTTGTTAAGCGTGTTACGAGGTGACCTAAAAAAAGAACTCAGTACAGTCAAATCCAGAATAGATTTGAGGAAGCTAAAAACTTCGGCTGTGGGCAAAAGTGAAGAAGGGCTGATTGCGGGTGTATGATGTTTCTACTACTACAGCCGCTGAATACAGTAATCATACATACATGCACAAGTTGTCGATTTACTGTCATGCTTGCACCGTAAGAGCTAGCTAATAAATGATCAGTTGCATGAATTACAGCCCGGTTTTGTTTATGAATTTCCCAGTCATGAGAGACAATAGAATCAAATAATATGGTGTCTAACATGTCTGAATATGGTGTTTCAACATTGCATGCTAGGTAAATTGCACTATGGTTAATGTGTCTAACATGACTGATTTCTGAGATGAATATGGTGTTTGAACATTGCATGCGGGGTAAATTGCACTTTAGTTAAGGGGACATGAGAGGTTTACTGCTCATTAAACGCTGGCCAGATTTCAACTAAACTTGATTCAAAGGAGTCTGGTGTTGTAGACTTGTATTCCAGATGAGTGCCACAGACCCCTGTCCCTCTTGTTAGTTTGAAGTGGTTAAGTTACTAATCGTCTTATAATTTATTCATCTTAGTTTATTTCATTACTATGATATTAAACTACCATCTTTATGATTATTTGACCTGATCTTTTGATTTTTGTTTCAGTTTCCGGATTTCAACAACATTTACTGTCGGTATTGTTTCAGCTATGGACCTGATTGGGCTATTACTTCTGTAAGTAAATTTCATACTTTAATCACATTAGGTAATTTCATTTCAAGAGTATACTTACTATCATGAGGACTCTGATATATATGCTAATATATCCAACTGGCTTAATTATACACAGAATAACAATAAACCTGCCTGGATTTCCTGGCCTTGATACACATTGATGTTTTCTACATGTTGCTCTAGCTTCAATACTACACAGCGCATGCGCAGTGTCACATCCTCTTTCCTAGATATTGGCTGCCATTGCAACACGCTTTATTTAGACTAGCCACGTTTGTTTCTATGTAATCCAAATTCTAAGCCTTAATTTGAGATTCAGCGGTCTAATTCCTTCATATATATCATGGCTGACAGTGTTCAGATGTCTGATGACCAACCTGGGACAAGCTACGTATCAGGTGTTGGCATATTATATTTAGCGTTAGCACATGGTGTCACCTAAACCCGGGACTCATGACTATCGCAGTCCGGGTCATATCATAATGTATTTAAACATTTGTGATGCTTATATTAGCTACATGTAACCTCATGCTTTTTTTTATATCTTACAGATTCAGTCTTGGCTTACCACTTGTCCTTCATCCCATATATTACTTGAGGTTATATTTTCAGAGATGTGTAAAACATAAGATCTTTACCTCTCTGCCATAATTTCAGTTAATCAGATGTACAGAGCTCAGACTGGTGGGTACCTCTCAGATGCATCTTAGTGACGGCTAATATGGAGATGTTCTACTTAGGTAGGGAGACATCAGGAAGGCTCAATATTTTGTAAATTTCTATTTTTTTGACTGGCTAGCCTTTTCCCTGTTTTCTCCGATTGTAAAGTATTGGTCTATGCTCAAATCATTCAGAGGGAATGCATGTATGTGTGAGAGTGCTGGATACAATCTGATTAGTCTCCAAATTGCTGAAATGGGAAATATATACTGAACCAAGAAAGTTTAGCAACACTGAGAATATTACTGTATAAATGTTATTTAACAAAAACAAAAAATTGATTCAAATATATTATTTAATTGATAGGTCATTTTCTAATTTGAACAACAGTCTCTTATTACTGTAATGCTAGCATCGCGCCTTCAACATGGCATCATTCAACGGAAGGGTCCAATTTAAATAATGACACTGAACTGTCAATACCGATTGTGACCTGCGCGCGCATTAACCACCGCCGTACATCGCTTTCTCATGCTTCGAATTAAGCACCTGATGTCACGAAGAGGAATCGCATCCCATTCCTGGAGCAGTGCAGCTTCCAGCTCCCACACGTTGTGAAGATGTGGATGGTTCTCACACCCCATACGGCCAAGAATGTCCCACACGTGTTCGATAGGAGACAGATCCGGTGATCGCGCTGGCCAGTCCAACACCGGAACATTGTTAGCTTCAAGGAAATCACTGGTGACCCTAGCTGAATGAGGACGGGCGTTGTCTTGCTGGAACATAAAGTCTGCATTATGCTGCATAAAAGGGATGACGGCAGGGGCGACAACTTCTTCACAGTAACGTTGAGCCATTACATTTCCGCGAACCACAATAAGATCTGTTTTGCCATTTTCATGGATTCCAGCCCGCACCATGACACTGCCGCCACCGAATCTGTCGTGCTGAATGATGTTGGCTGCATCATACCGTTCTCCTAAACGTCGCCAAACCCGTTGCCTACCATCCGCCACATCCACACAAAACCTTGACTCATCACTGAACAAAACGTGGCTCCATTTTTGAGCACGCCATGGCTGATGAGTTCTTGCCCATGCAAACCGATTCTCGATGTGATGCTCTGTAAGTGGAACAGCAACAGGGTGGACGACGGGCATGCAGTCCAGCATCATGGAGTCTGTTTCGCACAGTTTGTGCATGCACTATAGTGCTGGGAGCGGTGTGCAAATTACGGGACAGCCGCGGCGCAGTCTCAAACCTGTGACGTCATGATGACGTCACTAAGTAGCGGTCTTCCTGTTGTGTTGTTGCTCTCGGTCTGCCAGATCGTGGTCGGTCATTAACATGTCCAGTTTCCTGCTCACGTTGGCGGAGACGGGAAATGGTTGAGGCGTGAACATTAAAATGTCGAGCAACAGCGCGAACGCCTGCCCAGCAGCGAGTCTTCCCATTGCTTCATGGCGCTGATTTTCAGGTAGCCCTGGGCGGCGGCCCATGTTCGGTAGGGTAAAGCATTTTCTGTTAGCATTCGTTATCTGCTTTTGCAATATTGTGAATTTTTGCCTTCGCTACCCGCCAATGTGGGCCAGTGCATGAAAAATGCATTTTCACATGCAGTAAGCATGCGGCCGAGAAATGCAAGAGACGAAACATGCCTGCAAATTTGGTTATAAATGGACGCATAGTTTTAATACAACAAACCAAACTTCACTGTTGCTAAACCTTTTTGGCTCAGTATATTAGATTGCTATTCATTAACTGCTGGCTCCCCTCTCAAGAAAATGATGTCATAATCGACTCTTGCTAGTTGATTTTCTTGAGTAATTGTTTTGATATTTTACTATGCCTCTGGATAGGATTTTTCTAATAGGGTCCTGCCAGTTTTCAACGATCCAGAAGTGGTCCCTGCATGTCGAGGTTTGAGGTTTGCTTCGCCTGTAGACCCGGGGGACAGGTTCTTTGGCTAAGACCTCCCACTTATTGGCCCTCCTTCAGCATCCAGACCCAAGCATCGGCCCTTCCAGCGATGCCTTTTCTGCTCATGCTGGTTTAACTTCCGAGCAGGAGGAAAAGAAATTCTAGTTACGCCATTCTGACGAGCCGATGGCCATGGAAACGGACACCCGTATGCCTCCCTTGGACCATACAGGTGATTATTTCCATGGAGTTACCCATTCAGGGGTAAAATTGTCAGCTCAGCAGATTGGCCTAGTTGGGGGGGGGAGGGGAGGGGTGTAGTCAGCCATACAGAATTCCTCGGCTTGCCGACGGGTTCGGTATGAAAGATATGGACTGTGGTAACATGCATTGCACCCCACATGGCACCACGGTTCCTGCTCCTAGTGTACCCACGGCGCAAGCCATGCCGACCATAGCAGGTCCGTATGGCTTGCCTGGCTATCCAGGGGTACCCACGGCACCCTGTTAAGCCGGAACTCCAGTTAGAGCCGCCAGTTACTCATCAGGATTCAGGTCCCGTGGGAGGCCAGATGGCCTTCCTCATCCAAGAGTGGAAGCGGGTGACACAGGACTGCTTAGTCTTGCGATGGCTTTCAGTCGGATACCATCCTAATTGGATAAACAATCCACCATTGCTCCTGTCTCTCAAGAGATTCAGATCAATGGTTGTGTAAAGAGGAAGAATTAAATTTCCTCATGAATACAAAAAGAGGCAATTCAGTCGGCTCAGAATTGTCTGGGCTTCTATTCACCTGTTTTCCTAGTAGCAAAAAGCACTGGAGGATGGAGACCAATTCTTAGGTTCAAACCTCTAAACAGGTTTATTTCCACACTGAGTTTCAAGAGAGAAACAGTAAGAATGGTGTTGACAGGGTTGAGAAAAGGAATATGGACAGCATCAATAGACTTAAAATATGCATATTTCCACAATGCAATAGTGAAGAACCTCAGTCAGTACATGAAATTTGCCGATGGGAATTCAAAGTTCTCCAATTCAGTATTTCGATGGCTCCTCTGGTCTTCACCAGTCGTCCTTGCTATCACAGCATACCTCTACAGGAGAAACATTGCAATGCATACACATACATGTACGTAGATGACTGGATGTTAAAAGCACACAACCAAGAAAGTCTATCAGCCAGTTTGAAGATAGTGGTTAAACTACTGACAGATTTAGGCTGGATAATTAACTCAGAAATCAGAGCTGACACCATCCCATAAGTGTGTTTACCTAGACATGTACTTCGATTTGGAGATAGGATATGTCTATCCTCTCAGGAAAGGGTGGAATCACTCCTTTCTGTAATACAGTCAGTGTGCACCAGTCACTATGTCTGGCACAGGATTACTTGAGAATGCTTGGGATGATGGTATCTGGAGTCAGTCATTCCACAGGCAGCCTTGCACAGATGGCCTATCCAGTTGTTTCTCATGACAGAGTGGACCCAGAGTACGGGATCTCTGTACATCTATTTGGAGATGTCAGTGTTGGAACCTCTTATTCACTATCTTCAATAGGGGATGATAAGAGAAAATCTCCTAGTGGGGTGGTGATGTCCCCACCCCACCCTCAAGTCACAGTTGTATACAGATGCATCGATGGAGGGCTGGGAGCTTGCCTGGAAGAAGCCAAAATATGATGGCATTGGAATCTGGAACAGTCTCAAGAACACATCAATCTGCTGGAAAATGAGAACAGTAGTCTTAGCCATGGAACAATTCCTCAGGGAAGTTCAGGGCAAGATACATGTAGTTTTAATCCATTCAGACAACTCAACAGTACTGACTTACATAAACCACCAGGCATGCCAGAGTGGAACGAAGTTGTCCAGACTCTGTATGATAACATGGAAGCTGCTTCGCTGGTTTCCTTGATCATGGGATCACCTTGAAAGCAGCTCATATTCCGGGTAGGGCTTCACGGTATTCCCAAAAGCAATACCGGTATCGATATCACTATTCATACCGGTATTTATCGAATATCGGTATTATTATTGTGGAAAATGTTGGACAAGTGTGGGGGCATTGTAAACCATGAATTGCTAATATTATCAGAATAGGTTATTGGGAAACTAATGCTACCTTGGCATTATCTGCCAGTTGTCTATCTTCAAATGCAAAGCAGAGGGAAAGATCCATTCATAATAAAAGCGATTGAATTAGTGAAAGTTGGTATATTTGTCAAGTCATCTGAAGTCTATAGACAGTTTCAGATACTTGGTGTTGAAAGTAAAAAACCAGATCGATGTTTCAATGAGTAAATCGCATTATTCAAGTGAACATATTCATTTAAAATCACAATAATGATACGCTATGACTATTATGGTCGAAATTTAATCCTTTAGTGAGGATACCAGCCAAAACCGGTCCCCTTAGTTGGCTAGAGGGATGTCCATTTGCAGACCAAGAGAAGAATAATTTTGAAAATGTACAACTGGAATGACTGGCCCGATAACCAGGCGAGTCATTCCAGTGGTAAATTTTCAAAAATAGTCTTCTCTTGGCCTGCAAATGGACATTCAAAAAGCAAATATTTCAATTTTCAGGAATAAATTTAGGCACTGAAGGGTTTTAAGGCATTGATCAAGATTTTTTTTTTTGAAAATTTACCACTAGACTTACTACTGTCTTGACAACTGAACCAGTCATTCCAGTGGTAAATTTTCCCAAAAGAAATTCTGCACATTTTCTCTGAGAGAATTGACAATTAGTTGTTCAAATTTATCTAAGAAAAGAATTTATTTGTCCGGAAATTTTGAAAGGTTGGCAGCAAGAAATGACAACATGTTAACTTTCTCAGGCTTAAGGCACGCATGTTTAGGGGTAACAATCTGTTCTGACTTAGAGAATAGGCCAACTAATCACAAAAACGCTCACTTTAAAATCTACAAGTATAATTTTATATCTTGATAGCACTTTCAAATAATTGATACTAAACCAAGATCAGGCAGGTGTATTTATATAAAATCGGACAAGATGAGGTAGGGTTTGAATGGCTTGCACCACGTGATTGGGAATAATCATGATCAATAATTAATTTTAGCACCTGTGAATAAACTCATTGATTCATGTGATTGATGTGGACATCAAACTGTGCCTATAATAAAAGGTGTGAATAATACTCGTGGATTTGAGGCTTTCAATTCCAGTAATCACTTTTGTTTAAATTTTAAGAATAGAAGTAGCTGTTAAATATTTTGAAATAATTTTGACTGAAAACTGTTGCCGGTTTAGGCTGCAAAGGTTATCAGCAAGATCCTTTTAAAAATATTCAATGGAATATTTCTTAGACCCTATATAGCCATAGCCAGGTGGTGGTATTTGACATGTAGTATTAAAATGGTTATGACCCCCGGTCACTGTTACTGATCGCCGCTAAATAGACTTCACTGGCGTACGTGCTTGGAATTATTGATTTTTCACAGTGCTTTTGTTTCGGCACTGATTATAATACAAAATCTCGCGAGATCTCAAAGCTACGAGATTTTGTGGAATCGTATTTTTACCTGTAAGTTGTCATCGGAATATGTTTTAATATTTATATTTGCAACAAAAAATATCATACCGGTATTACACTATATATGCACTATATATCGGTTTTTCGAGTTTCATATAATCATATCGATATTTAAACCGGTACACTTGCGATACCGGTATTCGGTATATCGTGAAGCCCTAGGAAACAGCAGATCTAATGACCATGCCTCCCTCCCTCCGATTTCTCTTATGAATTGTGGGTCTTCGTGATGGTAAGTATACTCTTGAAGTGAAATAAACAAAATCTAGGATTTCATCTTTCACAAGTGAGTTAACAAGTTTAATACTTACCCTCACAAAGCGGCCCGCTCTGTCCGCCCCACACAGGCTTGGTTATATTACGCAGTTGCTAATTGTAAGCCAATGACTAATTTCCTAGGTAACCTGTCATACGGCGCATGCGTCTTGCATGCTCTGGTTTCCATTTGCGCCATGATCTGACAGCTAGTTACCTTCATATTAGAGACATGGTTATTGTTAATTCTGTGTATAATTGAGCCAGTTTGATATATTAGCAGATATCAAAGAGTCTTCATGATGGTAAGTATTAACTCTTGTGAAAAAAGAAATCCTATATTACGTTTAAGTCATCACAACATTTTAGAAAGCTTTTGCACTGTATTCCTTCACACTTTAATTTAACAATGGTGCTGCAAATATAAAATTCGGTTACTCTTTTCTGTAATCAGGTACTCTACTATTGTATCCTGCCCACTGTGTTTGCTGTTAGAATATACCAATCACATTGATAGTCAACCAGGTCTGCCATTTATCAGCTACGAACTGTCCAAATTATTACATTTGTGGTTTGGTGACCAGTCTGAGCTGGCATCCTGTTTCCGATGACTTGGAGTACAGGTTGAAATAGACTGGCCACAAAACCACAAATGTAATCGTTTAGACAGTGGTAGCTGATACAGGGCACACTTTGGACAATGTTGTATAATTGGTTCACAGAGTAGATTCCTCATTTCTGTCTTTAAAAAACAACAACATTTAATCAAGTGTGACATGCTGTAGTTGCGAATTAACATCTTTACCCGAGATGTCAAAGACTAGACTGACAGACATAAGAACTTATACTACTGTTAGTTGCAAGTCGCCATTGAAAAGCTCATCTTTAGTTAAATCCTGAATTAATCATATATCTGTTGAGATTTCTTAGATTTCCAACTCATTTTGTTTAATATGAGGATACAAATCTGGGTTAAGACCGCTGTTGATTTGGCAATATTGCATTGTGTATGATCGTGTATCATGTACATGTATGATCATGATGGCATGGGTCACAACTTGTGGCCAGGGTATTCAAGTCCAGTTTATGCATTACATACATTGTACATGTACTGTATTGCAGGGCCTGGAAGAGGGAATGTCACAAATGACGATGAAAAGCAGAGATGATAGACAGCAGTTTGTTTGGAACTTTCCTATTGATATAACGTTTAAAAGTACTAATCCATTTGGATGTGAGTATCAGTGTTTACATGTCTGTATTCCCAATGTTCGGCTACTCTCTGTTTGAAGGTACATGTACATGACTTGTACTCTTGACTATCATATTAGCCATCGCTAAACTTTGGTACTAATGACAGTTAACACATTTTGTCCGGAGTAACGTATATAAATATATCATGTTTTATAAATTAATGACATTGACATACATGTAGATAATATGTTGCTGATTTTGCCACAGACTATATATATGTATATATGTAGCTATAGGGTTTGATTCTGTCTGTCCATCCAGCTACATGTACATGTATTAATTTTCGCATGGTAGCTTCTGTTCTAGTGAATGTATCTTGGTCTGCCCATTACCTCTGGGATGCCAACAGACCAAATGATTTCTGAAAACAATACTAACCTGTTGTGGAGATTTCATTTCCTGATTATTGCTCAAGCTTGAAGGTGTCCACACAAAATCTTTACCTGCATCTGCTCTGCCTATGGCACTAACAGTGCGAAGTAAAATTACTTTCAACATATTCAACAGAATATTTATTAAATAGTAAAGACATACAATTCGTGCAACTGATGGACTATTCAAGATTCATGCCAAAGTATTTCTGTCAATTTGATTTGACATCAGCCATATGACATAGATGATTATGTCGTCATATACTTGACAGACATTGGTTTCATCCATTGTTGAGGTGGGTATTGATCAGTAATCTGTGATTGCGAGCCATTAATTCTCAAGAGTGGTCAAGAAGACTGATATTACGGCTTTGTTACTCACATTGCTAGACGCGAGCATGGACAGTCTACTGAAGGGATCTTCTCGAAATTTGGATGGAAGTTTGCTCATGGGGTCCTGAACACATGCACCAACAGCTTTCAGCCAAATTTGTCAAAATAAACATTTTTACACATTCTTCGATAACTCTGGTTCTACTCGTGCAATCCTCTCCAAACTTTGGAGAAAGCTAGACTTTATGTATGCCAATTTTGTGGACAAAGGCTCAAAGGCAACAGCTTTAACCAACTTTGTTTTGCCCAGCAAATTGCCATTGCGTAAGAGGCACTGCGGTGAAAAGACTCAATTGGTTGTCTTGATGAATAACATGTTAAATAACCTTGATTTTGGTAGTACTTTCTAGAATATTTATAGCGTCCACCTGAATTTTCTAAATGGAGTAGTGATCATGACCTATTTAGGTTACAGCTATAGACTGCTTTATTGGGTTGAAAATGTGTACTTCTAGATGGTGTATGTATCATGTCAGATTAGTACCCACGGCGGTGCATTGTGGTTAAATACATGTAGCACATTGTTGTATGACTATTGCAGGGCCACAATTGGTTGTTCACTGTTATGGTCCAGACGCATTTGGTACAGAAGTAGTTCGAGGATATGGCATGTCACCTGTCCCAATTACACCTGGCAGGTAAGCAATTAATGTAACCAGTTAATGGAGAAGAAATGTAATCTGAGTACATACATGCAACATAGGTTAGGTAGCAGAGGTTGACTAACCTATTACTTAGGTTTATAAAAGTGGATATGCTGGCCAAAATGGTTTCTGTATTGGACTTGAGAGATGTCCATTTGTAGGCCAATAGAAGGCTATCTTTGAGAATCTGCGTATAGACAGGCTGGCTGATAACTGGGCCAGTCATTATAGTGGTACAATTTAAAAAGTCTTTTGGCCAAAAATGGGCATTCGCTAAGCAAATATTTTAATTTCCTTGACTTATCTGGCCAATTGAATGAATAAATACGATCAAATATCTGCATAATAAATATCAAGATATATACAGACTGAAGAGTGTTAAGCATACTAGTCTTATGCATGTCGTATGTGATTGTAAACAATGAACAGAATGGATAAGCCATGATTTTCTATCTTCTATAACATGTATGGAGCAGTTGGCTTCGCAAACAACACTTTAAATTATAGTGACACTAAACTTAAGGCCCTCATACATAAACAACAAGTTCTTTGCAAGAAATCAGATGCAAATGATTATGTTGAAGACAATGAATCTAATTTGAGTGGAAGGTTTTTGCTTCCTAAACAGATTTCTCTTTCCATCCCCAATCATTGTGGTCCAGTTCATCGTTACTAAGAGTTAGCCTGCGGAGGATGTGCAAGTAAGCTGCACGCTCAGTTGGTGGCAGTCGTGGCTCTATCTTACTTCCCTTCACAACCTTATCGGGCATATGTCAGAGAAGTAAGCATGTCCTTCTCAGTGCCACCATACAGGCAACGGAATAGGCTAATTTCTGCACTGCCAGCTTGTTCCTGTGATGTCAGCAGCTTCCTTGAGACTGTGCAATTGCCGACGTTTTGAGCGTTTCACTTCCTTCTTCAAGAAAATGTCTGCCAATCTATCGTCCCAGAGATACAGCAACATTGTGAAGATGCCAGTCTCCTCAGCAACAACTATGACTGGCTGTGACCATCTCTAGCATAGTCAAGTGCCATTGATGATATCAGTGTAACCTGCAAACAATGCTATGTTGCGTCAAAGTTGGGCCAATGTATGTTTATTCCTTGGCCCAATATAGTTTTGCTCGTTGGGGTTACATTGGCCTAACGTATGACGTAGTTGTTCCACTTAAAATCTCTGTTGGCCCAACGTAACTAACTTACCATCAGCCAGCCAACGTAAATTTAACGTAGGCCCAATGTAACTAATTTGCTATTAATCAACCACACGTAAGGCCAATGTTGGGCCAACAAAACCACACGGGCCAACGTAAGGCCAATGAGCAAAACTACATTGGGCCAACAAATAAAACGTACGTTGGGCCAACTAAACAATGTTTGCTGGGTATCTGCATCTCCCGTACTTATCTTCATGGCATGGCACAGCGATTGAAGATGACAGAAGGCTAATTAACTGGGTCTTGTTTCGTTTATTTGAGAGGAATGCCTCCTGGCCAGCATGAGCCTTCGCTGTGACGTTCACCTATATATCAGCAGAGATCTTGCCTATTTGCCGTCGACCTGTCCACAGTCTCTCCGTCAGGTGGGCTGAAGATATATTGCATGAAGCTGGACCAATTTGGCATCGGGTCATTTGATCTGCTGAGGAACCATGCAGATTGCCACAACACAGTTGAATAGTACACTGCTGGTGGCAAAATGTGTTATAACTGGTATATTGGAATGCCTTTGTCAACAACCAAATGATCGACATTTTCTCTACTCATCGCACAATGCGTCGTTCGATATTTAAGCTATGATTTTCTGCAGAATACATTGCTATGACACCCATTCCTTGGAATGTACCTTCCCCAGTGAGTCTTCGAATATCATCATCTACATTGTCACATTCCCAGTGTGTAATCATTTGGCCTGATGGAGGACACAAATCTTCTATGCTGTCCTGTTGCATAACTGACTGTTTGTATAAACTTACTTCATCATATGAGATTGAAAATCCTAACTGATGAAGTTCATCAATAGGCCATCTCGATCCGAAAACACGGCCCATTTCTACTCTTAAACCAAACAATATTGGAGTGATCACAGTTCTCAGTTTCACAGCCTGTAGAATTACTTGGCCTATACTGCTCTGTTTGACACCACGCGAAGGTATAATTTTTTCGACGAGGGTACTAAGACATGGTGTCAGAAATTCTATCCCCTTTTCCCTATCGTCAATTGAGGGATAGGCCTCTCTCTGTGAGGTCGGCAGTGTGCGCATGAACTTCCTGTAGCAAAAGTGATGATAAACTTCTTTTCTGAAACTAAATCTATACAACTCTCGAGGCGAGTGCGGATCTCAAGGGACCAGGGATCGGACCTACTGTCACATTGTTCCTCTATACTTTTCCTTGGCTCTAATGTCTGCACAGACCTGATAACATCACTTTCTGGATGCTTTCTATCTATTATCGCTTCTTCCCCTCATAAGAGGCAATCAGTTTTTCAGTCGAATGGATGTGGAGTAGAGGATCGTAATCTTTTGGGGGATGGCACCACTTCCTGCATCCCGACTTTGGTTTTCCTGCTGTCAGTGTATCTCTTTCTACAGCCATCATGAACAAGCACTTTGCCCATTGGTGTAGCGTCACTCTTGTTAGCCATATACCAATGCAGTTCTTCATCATTTCGAATATCACTGAAATGGATTAGTGTTTCAAGATCCTTTCCCCTCACAGGAATTGGAGGGTAGCATTTCTCAAATGGCTGCAAGCAGATCATACACTTTCCCTCATGTATAGCACGAGGATGAGCACTGTCACAATCACTGCCACTATCAGTAGAATCAATTCCACTCATTGGATCAATGATACTGGTGTCGAGTGAATATGACCACAAAATTCATATAATTGCTTAATTTAATAAACTGTATAAGCCCAAATCCCAGGACTCGATACTTTAAATCAGTAAGAATAAATGGCAATATGCCACACTTTGAACTGTCAAATTAGTGGGATGGGGGTATTAAGGCATATAAAAGCACGTGTATTTTATGTTGTTTCAAGAAAGAGAATGAAGTCAAGTCATTATACACACTCTGTATAACTATGACTTCGCAGAAATTACGTTTGATTTACATGATAACGACTTTTGTAAATTTACCCTGGAGCAAATATTAATAAAATTATTAACAACCAGATATTAAAATTAAATCTATCATATTAAAATTAAATCTATCATGAGACACCTTAATAATGTATTATTAAGGGTTATATGACAAATGAGATGTTAGATATGATTTTAAAGAAGATCGTGAACATAGATTTAAGATATCTATAAAAGCGGTTTGAGAAGAAAATAAAAACATGCTCAAATTCAAACCCTGGCCAAAAATTCCGCCCAAAAGGGATAGATGGGTATTTTTAGTATGTGATTCTGGGTGACCTTACGAATCGAATGACACAAAAAAGTCTTAGGTGGGAATTTTGTCTAGGTTGACCCACCAAAACTGGCTTCTACGACTAGACTACATGTGTATGACATTTACAACAGCTTGTTTTTAAGTTTTTAAGTTGCCGCCCCCCCCCCCCCCACCCCTTCTCACAGATTTGGATTTAAAGAATTTATAACCCTTGTCCTCATAGAGACTGTGGTTACTAATAGGCGATTTATGATAAACACATTTGTTTTAGATAACCCATTCTGTTTTGCGTAGCCATTTTTCATGTATTTATGTACAACATGCGAGGAATTGCCAGATTGGAAAACATGTTGTGTCAGAAATATTTGCGTAACCTTAGTGCGAGGGAAAAATGGTTCATGCCAATTTGGACTGGCCTGTCGTAGGCCTACACCACTATGCATGAACGGCCGCAATTTGCCATTGTGTAGGCCTATGAATAAAGTTACCATTGCAATATATTATAGTAGTAGTGTCGGTAGTAAAATGATACCACCTCCCTCAACTGGATTTCCATTTAGACAAATGAGCCCCCACCTCCCTCAACTGGATTCCCATTTAGACAACTGAGCCCCCACCGCCCTCTCAATCCCTGGGGCATAGGTTGTTGAGACGGGGGCCACCACGAATCGCCAAATGGCTGCCAGGGAAATAGGATCATCTGCTGTAGACGCCAGCATGAACAGTATGATGAGAATCATGGCTATATATGAAGAGTTAAACTGAACAGAGTGAACCCCTTAAGAAATATCTGTGCCAGATCGGGCCCTGTTCCATCTGGATCGATAGTGATCTTCATCCCCTCAGGGGCAGGGGCTAGCTGCTTCACTCTGCCGCCGGCTAAGAAACGTAGCTCTAGGACTATATGAGTCATTTGTGGGCTAGTGAGTCCGACTTGCTGAAGCAGTTTAACAGCACCCGTGACTTTGGAGACATGGGACACACCATCTACCCGTAGAGTGCCCTCCTGGAGGTTAACAGCTTCTTCTGGTCTATCGAATGGACGACGCAGCAGGAGCTTTCCACCTGTAACCCCGATCCGGGGACCCACCCTCGTCAGGTAGACACCTTCACCTATGTAGGTGAGGAAGGATGATCCCCGATTATAGAGCTTTCGAACTGTCCCATCCTTTTTCTTGAGGTCCGTGAGCAGCTCCACCCCATCACCACTAATGGGGTGGAGGGAGAATGCCTTTGAGCTTGCTTCGTACTGTAGGGCGAATGACTTGCCATCGCTCTCTTCTACCTTGGCAGCATCAACTGCGTACACATCTGCCAGGTCAGCAAGACCAGTCGAGTGAGCAAATATGGGTTCCGTAGCACGCTATAGGAGGGGTTTAAACAAGACATATAACCATGCTGATTGTCCGACTGCTGCTCTCCGGTGGTGAGAACGTAATCTCACCCTCTCTAGAGGGGAGACGGGTGTACAGTACCGTGTAGAATGGGTCCTCTTCAAGGTGACCCAGTGGGGCACAACATACTACACGGCGATGTGCTACATCAACCTCCGGGCAGTGCACACAGCAGCTCACTAGTAGAAGTCAGCTGGGACGTGTATCTCCCAGGTGCCAACAGCAACCTATGGAAAGCTATTAGTCTTAGCCTATAAATCACCTGTTTGACAGCCCCTCCATTAACATATATGCCAGCACGGATGGGATATCGGACGCCCATTTAGAGTTTACACTCTTATTAGTCATTGATGTGACGACTACATGATATCACACCAGGAATATCTGACCTTTGCCGAGATGATGAAGAGCCAGCTACAGGGTTGCCCGTTCATGACCCCTGCACAGATAAAGGCCTTAAACGAACAGATGCTCACACTGCAACACAAAGGAGAGCGACTACAGAGGGCGAGCTGGTATCAACAGAACACGAGACTAGCAAGGAGGCGAAAGAACAGTGAAGGTTCCCTATACTGGCAGGCCCTCCTGGAGGAGAGTAAGCGGGACGATGTCTTCACATACGACGATGAGCCAGATGTAGCGGAGACCGCGGACGAGGATGAGCCAGAGAGTAAGCGGGATGATGAGCTAGATGTCTTCACATGCGACGATGAGCCAGGCGTCTTCAAAGACGAGGATGAGCCAGATGTCATACAGTGGGAAGAGGAGATGGTGCAGAAGTGTAAGACCAAGAAAGCCATCCAGCGGCAGACCTACTATCTTGGTCATACGGTGAAGTTCCAGATGGCACGTCTCAGAAAGCTACTGGCACCCGACATAGTGCTGGATGACCTCTGTCTAAGAGATGTCTGTCTCGAAACCAGCAAGCTGGCACAGTTCGCCAGGCTCTCCAAAATGTACCCTTCTAGGACTCATGAGCCGATTCTGCAGGTGATGCAGGTTTAATCTCTATGGCAAAATCAGAGTGGGGGAAGCAACCAGAAATATACCCCTCCCTGATGGCTGATGAGGGCGGTACCATCCACGGCTGGCGACTCCAGCAGATAGATACCAGCAGACAGAATCTCTGAATTGGAGCCAGTGCTGGGGTGGCAGCTGTGGCCACTCGCTATAGGGGTTGGGGCCATCGTCGCCATGCCGCTGGGTGGCGTGACACTAGCCGCCACTGTCTTGGCCACAGGCTTGGGGGTGGGGCAGCGGCAGATCACAAGGAGGCTGGAGAAGCATGCTAAGTACGTGGCACTGGCACAGAGTATGCTACGGACTATCGACGAGTCTGACAGCAAAGCTTTCGAGGATGGCCAGGTCACCGATGAAGAGTACCACCATATATTGAAGGTCCAAGCCCTGTACTGCAGGGAGAAACCTAAAGTGCGACAGCAATACCTCAAAGGCTCCAGCGGGCGGGTTGATATGGAGGAGCTAAAAAATGAGATGTTACGGCGAGGTCGCCTCGCTGGTCTCTGGAGTCGAGACGACTACAAATAGTGTGCTGCCTGTACGGTAGCTTTAAGAACACCGGTATAGATGGCCTTCCCACTGAACCGCACGACAGTTATCCTGAGCCAACCGTCCCTCCTGGGTACACCCTTGACTGGCCTGAGAGGTCTACTGGATGATATACCAGAGCAATCACCGTTCTCCCTCACAGTGGATGGACGGTCCTGAACCAGCTTCTCCGTCAACCCATGACCGCTGACCAACCGGCCCATCACCATCAAGGATGGCTGCTCCAAGCCTCTCATACTGGAATCAGCAGCTGAACTTTGCTGTGTGTGGTGTGCCATGGCAGGATGTGGAGTAAGTTCCACCCTGCTTCACTCATATTCTGGTACTCCTGAAGCTGTGCTCATCGCCAGCTGTCTCAGATTCCACGTGTACTTCATGGTGCGACGAATCCTCTATGAGCTGGGTGCAAGCCTCCCTGATACAAACGCCTTCGACCCACAGCTCAACAGTCATAGCATCTCAGTGGCCAGCAGACTACAGAGGGAGAGTTCAGCGCTCACCAAGACTATCGGTGGCATGGTGGTGACAACAGCGGTCTAGGGGTTACGTACGGTGACCCGAGACGTGACTACTCAGGATTCCCCTGTCGAACCCCCCGACGAGTAGGCCGTCGGAAGACCGACATTCTCGTTCGATCCAGACTCCGACCCTGGAGCACTGGTGCAAAATATGCACATCACTGGCTTGCGGCTGGACTATCCAGATGTATGGAAATACTTTGTCCCACACACCACCTCAGGCCTCACAGCAGCAGGGATCGTTCGGATCTTCCAGTCCCTGGAAGCACTGCTACTGCCTGCTTACGGCACAGACCCAGCTGCGGCATTCCATAGATGGTGTCAGCGGAGCAGAGGTCCAGGCCATGTTCATCAGTCTCGTTGAGGATATGCTCATCGTGGCACACCCCAGTGGTCTTATTACTAAGTTCCAGCTGGGGTTGCAGAAGGCCCGTCGCAAACTTGACTTTGCTATTTCGCCACACCTACGGTTGATTCCGACCAACATGATCGTGAACATCGCGGACCTCCAAGTCAGGGGCTATAACAACATGATAGTCGAGGGGAGTTCCCCGGTGTCCACTTCGGCTTCAACACTGCCATCAACGCACCTACGCGTAGTACGAGCCATGCAGTCGTTCCAACCCTGACACTACAGCCAGTCGAAATGGCAGCTCCAGGCGCCCCGACACTGCAGCCAGTCGACACGACACCGCTTCCTGAGGTGGCTCTACGTGTGGTATCAGGTCTTTCTATCGTGGCGCTCGGGATCAGCCTACTCTGCCGCTAGCAAATCAGCTATAAGACTATCCTGACTCTACAGTAGCAGTGGGGACCACGGTGAGAGACTGAACCAGCTTGGCATGCCCTACAGCCCCTATGCCCGCTGCCAACATGCACATCCAAGGGCTGGAGGGTTCGGCAGTGCATCCTTTTTCCAGCTTGTGGTATCACAGAGCCTTGTTCAGCTCTGAGTCCGGTGAGGACATGGCGGTCTGCAACTGCTGGAACACATTTGACAGATACTCCCGATCCTTGTAGAAACCTTTAGCTCTCAGAGCTGCTCGACAATACTCCCGCCCATGATAACGTATTCGAGGAAGCAGATCCATCCCTTGCCAAATCCTAGATAGAACCTCACAGCTCTCAGCTCCTCTGTCAGCTCAGCACCGGAGAGATGAATGAGCTCATCTGGTGTCTTCTTGTAGTCCTTCAACTCCCTCCGGAAGACATCATAGTACTTCTCGCATAGCGTGAGCCCGGACATGTTTAAGATGTCTCAATCGAGAGATGAATATTCCTGAGTACCAACCCGGCCACCTGGCAGACGCAGACTGGGAAGATCTTATTAGCTCTCTCGACAGGGGCCGCAGATGTTTAACCGCGTTGTATACTCAGTGCTTAAACAATGACGTCAACGGTACAGATCATGAAGCCACTGCCCGAGAGCCAGGCGAGTCTTCAGGTGGAGAACCTGCTGCGAACCAAGACGCCAGTAACGTGGCAGTGAATGTGGCCGTGGTGAATGACGGGGAAATGAGGTTCTTCCTGCCGCCACTGCGGCTGTCCTCGCTAGTGGTGAATGGGGTGGCCGGGCACTGTCTCTGAATAACGCACCCCATCCCAAAGATCGCCCTCAGTGGTGCCGCCTACACTGTTGCCGCCAAGATCATGGGTGAACGTGTTACACTAATGGAGGCCCCGGTTCTCGGGCTAGCAACGAGTGCAATGGCTGAGATCATCATCGCCTACGTTTAACCCCTCTGAATAGTGAGAGATGGATCACGAGACCCCTGCAGCATATAAGGAATGTCGTGCCGAAGGGCGGTGTGTAGCCCATAGTCGAGCACGTGGACTGAGGATCGCCAATGCCCGGGAATGGTGGACTGCCCAAGGAGACTGCAGAGAGGGCCAGTACCCTGAGCACTGCTACCTATTCCCATGGCTGACTGCGTGGTCCTCCTATGCCGAACTATTTCACTGGGGGTGTGACTAGTAGGTTTAAGCTGTCTGTATATGACTATGTCACTAGAAAGTGACCTAGAAAGCAAAGACCTAGAAAGCAAAGAGTTAGGCGATCTTGCTTACTTTGGCGAGGCACGCCTCGGTTCAGAGGACACTGTTGCCCCTATCTCCTTCCTAGACTTCGATGAGAAGGGAGACCCGCTGGAGATCCGAGGTACCATCCCAACCCGAGATCACATTGGGAACACTGATACGGTAGGACAATCGGCCATTAACAAGGCCAAGACTTATACAAGGGGATGGGCATCAAGGAGAGGGCGACAATGCGAGGTATGCTCAGAGTCGATGAGGCTGGAGCCATCAAGGTTATGGCTGAGTCCTATGCACAGGACCTGGTTACGGATCTCCTGAAACCATGGAGCTCATTCTGACAGGATGGAGAGAACCTCAAGATAGGCACCCTCAGCCTGAACAGTATCACTGTCGACGGCCAAACAGGTGCAGGTGCTATCGACAGCCTCCGGCTACCAGAGGTGAAGAAGTCGGGGTTATTTGGTTTGCCGTTTAAGACCACAGGATAGTCATGGCTTCCCGTGCATGTATCATACAGATACTGGATGTACTAGACACTGTGGGTGCCCTCTACGCTATCTTCTCAGCTGCTGTTGGCATTTCATGCTTGACACCTCCATCGCATCCTTTGTATCCGCCGGAGGTGCAGGATTCCCCTCTCTGCAGGCGAAAGAGCTGGTTCAGGAAGTACTGCCGTTTAGTCTCCCAGATATAGACGAGGCTACCGCCGACCAAGTGCTAACCATCCTCTGCACGCATGTCTGTACCATTCGATAGTAGGCCAGCCGATGCTGGCCAGGTGGTGCTGATCATTGTCCCGTCAGGACACGGGAAAAACATCTTGCTGCTGGTCTCCTGGCCGAACATCTACACTCTCAATACATCCTTCTGGTGTCTGACTCCGCTACTGAGGCGGTTGACAGTAATGATCAATGGTACAATGGCCCAGTCACCAAGACGCAGAACCTGCAAGCACTGATGGAGAAGCTGCTGGCAGCCCGACTGACAGACCCACTTGTTCTAGTTATCGATGACCCTGCAATGGACCAGAAGACAGTCACCTACCTCAACAACATCACCAGGCGCATCCGGCACACAAAGATAACTGTCTTCATCCTCTTTCAGAAGTACACCCGCGAGATCTCCCTGGACATCCGCCACAATGCCTGGTTGCTGTACTTCAGCTCCAAGTGTGGACATGCCCTGTTCGAGACCATATACGACAGCCTAACCCTCAAGGAGACCAAAGGGGACTTTATCGCAGGTGTACCGAGGGCAGCTGAGCTGTACCGCTTCATCTTCAGCAACAAGGAGACAGGTGAGCTGTCACTCTTCAAGCCATCTCTGGAAAAGGCGCAGACCTTCACCTACAAGCTGAATCCAGCCAGGAAACTAGCCTGCTCTACGCATCATCGCTGACAGACTGAGCGGAGACCGCGGCTGTCTCCGCTGCAACTTTTTTGTCATTCATCAGAAGCTTCGTCCGCGGTCTCCACTACTTCGCCCGCGGTCTCTGCTGCTTGAGGACCTTCGTCCGCAGTCTCCGCTGCTACTTCGGCAGTTTTGGCAGAAGCTACTTCGTCCGTGGTCTCCGCTGCTACTTTGGCAGTTTTGGCAGAAGCCTGTCGCTTCTTCTTAAGATGATACTTTCGCTGAAACTCTTCCCACTGAGGGTCATCTTCTGGGATTTTGTTAATCCGGTGTATCTGACGGTAGACCCACCTTCCCCATGAAGCCTTAGCATTCCCCTTCTTGCTAGGGGGGTTGATGGGGAAGTCCTTCCAGTCCTTTTCTGGGAATTTCACAAATGCATCCAGATCACTGGCCACTCTCCAGCGCCATTTTGCGTTGAAGATGTTCTCAACAGCCTCCTTGTGGCCAACAGTCTCCCCCTCCTGAGTACCTTCTGCTACAACGTCACTGATCGCATCCCTGAGGTAGTCATTTTCTCCAGACTGGATTCTATCCAGCCACTCTCGCTCTTCCTGGCTATGGAGTCTAAATCCGTCAGCCCACTTCCCGACCGTTAGTAGATCTGTGGGGTCGACCTTCGCCCTTTGGAGAGCTAGAATAACAGGACTGTTGGTTTGGGCCTCAGGTTGGAGTGTCCTGCCCTGGGTGCTGTCAAACTACCAGTAGAGTATCCGAGTCAGGAGTTCTTTTGTACTACGAGCTGGCGCTTCTTCCACTATGGCGGCCAGTATCTCCGCATCAAACGGAGGTGTGACCTTGGCTCGCTCGTGGATAATGTTGATGTCACGAAGCAGTCCTCGGACCTGTCATAGTGGGACAGTGCACGCCATGGCTGTCGTGCTGACTGTCATGCCGACTTGTCCTGCTGCCTATAGACAATCTGCTGGGGAACTTTACCAAACATGGCAGACGTTTAATACCTCTATATACCATGACCTGAAACATGCTGCAGTAGGTGCAACATCCAGATGGGACCATTGAACCCGCGACATCGCACTGCACTGATCCTCGGAAGGACTGCCTGATGGTCATTCGAGCCAGTATATGTAGTTCGGATCGACCGGTCGGATACCGGTCGGATACCGGTCGGATACCGGTCGGATACCAGTCGGATACCGGCCGTACCAGCTAAGCTGGGTACGCGCCGCCCGTCCTGGATTCGTTTCCTGAACACGCCCCCCCTTGGTGGAACCATAAGCGTATAAGAGCCTATGAGAGATCGCGTTGCGAAAACGACTAAGTTCGTTAAAGTGCATGATGCACATGCGCGCGTCAAGATGCTGTTTTTGATAGAGCACGAGGTTACGACCAAGATGGGATGGCGCTTTTAGTGTACCGAGATGGTACCCTGTAATCCTTGTTGATTGTATGTCCCCGTTAAATCAACGGGCTTTTGAAATCTGTAAACCATTTCAAAATCGGTTAAGAAATGGCTGCGTTATCCACGGAAAACACTTCTTGATTATCTTCAAAATATTGCCGTGATGTCATAACCACGTGGACGCAGAACTTCTAGAATGTTTTAGAACATTTGGTTGCGCTATTATTAGCTACGCGCTGATTGGCTGTTGCTCGAATGATGATTGGTGGAGCCTGCGCCTGTGATGTCACGAGGAGTATAAAAGGAGACGCAATCCAGAGATCGAGAGCATCCTCGGCCAGGGGCCAAACAGGTTGGATCTGTACCAGCTACTATCAGCGCGACAAAGAACACGCGTATTACTTCGCTATGTGTCAGGTTTTTTCTCCAGTAGCTGGCAGTTTCCCAACCCACCGCACTAAAACAATTTTGTAACTCCCCACTTACGGGAGTAATTTGGAACTTTCTAATTATTGTTCACGAATATCAATATCTACTTCGGAACACGAATTTGCGGTGAGGCCTTTATGGCCTGAATATGTGATTCTACAGTTGTAGAGGCAGGATGTTCTTTGATGGATGACTCGCCGGATCTGCCGGCCACGCCTAAAAGTGGTATTTCAACCGTCCCCACACTAATATCATGTAGGTTTTTCCGACTTTCGACCGCATCAAGTAAAACTATGGCCGGTGTGGCTTCAGAGCTGTTACATGTTGTTTACACCTTCCATCCGTGCCATTGGTGTACAGGAACTTTCTTCATCACAGTAGTACTATCGTATCTTTTACTGACTGCTCGTTAGACATCCTATTAGGTTTACAGTGCTGAGCGATGTAGTCCCGCCATGAGTGTTCTTGCAGAAATCTTGTTTGCGGAAAACAGCTTGCAGGAACCAACCTGCGGGAACTTTCCAGCTTCCTGCAAACGCATCATCGCACGTCGACTACGGAAGCCTAACTTAAGAATGACTACCAAGTATTCAAGTAACTATACTTCACAGTGTAATTATTTCTCTATATGTATTTCGTTAATTATATTGTATCCATAAGAACGGTCCCGATGACTAAAAAGGAACCGTAATGGTCTTAGGACTGCTAGTTATAATTTATGTAGTTGTTTATAGTTATTCTCATTTTCCGCAATGTGTTGCTAACCGCACTATAGTAGGTTCGTTAACCTGTACTAATATATATAACTTTGATCATTTGATACCGTATTGATTGTTTTGGTTAGATTATGTATATATATGGCCAGTGGCCATCCGTTCATATGTTTTGCTTATTTATAGAAAATATAGGACTGCAGTGCACGTAGGAAACACTATACAGCAACACTTATATATACAGCACTTTCTCCCGCCACCAACAATTTTTCACTGAGGTCGCTGTCCGTGCTACAACTCTGTTTAGCCCGGCATGCTACCGACTAAACCTTTTCTATTCAGCTTGATAGGATAGGTTCAAAATGATTAGAGGCAGTTTTTTCATTACCAACCCAGTAATGTACTCTTCTCTTCCGGCAGTGCGATAATCTAGCCCCCCCCACTCCGGTAAGACTCATAACTCCAAGATTTTGTCTCTCTTCATGCTCCACTCAGCCTTGTGGCTTCTTAATTGTTTGGATGTCCCCATCCACACCATGGGCTGATCCGGCTCCGGGAAACTGTTGGGGTTTCCGAGCGGTGATGGCCAGGGTGTGGTATCACATACATTCCCCGTGTATCTTTGGATACTTAGTAGTTAGCACTTTAGCCAATGTGGGAATGCACTGAGAAAACATATTAATTATTATTTCATTTACTGAACAAACCTCCCGCACCACAGTGCAAAATAGGGCAACTTGTATATAAACCTAATGCCAGGTCAAACGGTTAGTTCCATAGGACCCGGTGACGGGCGAGATGCGTATCCCCACCGACTGTCTGGGCATGATATTTAAGATCTGCCACGCCCTTACGGGAAGGACATTTACGGTGGGTATTCATCTCTCTCACCCCCACCATAACGATGGTCTAATAATGCTTTCGTGAACAATAACCTATGTCTTGTAACGTTTTATGTGGTTACGGAGTGGGATGTCCGGATTCTTATCCAATTCGGAAATCTTACTATGTAACATGTATGAGCGCTGTCTTCAGTATTGATGTCTTAGGGCATCTGTTCTCAGTGACAGCCGTGTCTAATAGCTAGGTAGATACCAGCCATTTGTGGCCAAAAATAGTTCTTGTTTTGAAAACAACTAAACGCTAATTAAGCAAAGCAGAAGGCCCGCATAAATAAAGCGGCAACTACTAATTCAGCATTCTAAGTATTACATAAGACGGTGACGGGAGAATCCATCGGGAATCGCTCGTCCCGTCTTCACGTAAAACAACACGCAACCCTATAGTCATAATCTCACTAGGTATGGTCTTTTCTTCATCAAGCATTTTTTGGTTGAAATATTAGAGTGGGCCCTACTACTCTTCTCCCGCTTTGAGCAGTGGTGACACCTTCCCGAGACGGAGGCCCGCGCGAGGGTCTTGCCTCTCGCAAGGATTCAGCAATGACGGCCCACGCAAGGATAATACTCCTCACCCAAACTAGCACTAGGAGTAGTGCCCGCTTGAGTTTTATCTAGCATATTTATAATTGTTTAGGTAAAATCATTGTATAGACTTATATTTTTAGGTCACCAAATCAAATCTTGTAAGTCCTTAGATCACGAAATTGCTATGGACAGGCATACTGGTGACACAAATTCTTGGGATGAGACAGTTGTGTTTAATGTTCGCGACAATGGTCGCGCGACCCCACCAGAACGATTGAGTTCCACCGGCCTAAGGAGCCGGTTTTTGTTACCCGCAGGGCAGTCTCGTACAAGGTCCGTCACCCCGAGACCGGATGCTAACCAGCGTCATCATTCGTCATGCACTTGCGGCGCGGCGAGTCGACATGATACACCGGAACGGCCCGAGACTACCCGGCGAGCTACAAGTGGCGCCCAATGTGGGGCTCGAAGAACATCATTAACCACACACAGTGAACTCACACCCACACCATACAGTGAGCTTAGCTCAATACCTTTTGCATTTAGCGACAACTCCCTCGATCAAGATGTAGCGTCCTACGATGGATTTTCAGCTCACATGCTCACCGACTATGCCAGAAATTCAGCGGAATCAACAACCCCGCACTATAACCTGTTTTCGCCTGTTAGCAACGGCACCTTTCGAGATGCCTCACAAGCGGGAACAGAGTTCAGAACAATATCGGACATCCGCGACAGGCCACCACAAACAGGGCCGAATCATGGACGACCACGACAAAGACCCGATTACGGGCATCTTAATAGCCCTTCAGACTACTATTGTTCACCCGTGTCATCTACGGAAACTGTATGGCCGGGTGATAATCCACAGTATAAACAACCCCGCACCGCCCTCCCCCCCTCTAGCGCAACGATATATTCAAGAGGAGCACCACGGTTTCATCGGGAGGAATCGGCACCACCATTTCGCCGGTATATCAGTCACGCAACACATCACGACCGTCAGCCGACTACACCACCACCATATGAGGAATATCAGTCCTCACCTCGGGGAGAATGACCGCGTAATCTTCACAACAATCCGCCTCCCGTCCATAGACCCATGCCGGTCTATGGCTCTACAAACGGGGCGGACTCATTGAATTGGAGTACGCGTGTCCTAGCTCCTCAGCATCGACGGGAAACACCAACACCACGGCCACCTGCACCACAACCAGCCTCCGCATATTCGTCAGATTCCCAGATACCGGCACCACCCGGATTTCAGCTGCTTCATTCTTCCCACGGTCTTGGCCGAGTCATCCTCCCTCCCGAGTTTAGTGGGGAGAATGACTGGCCCAATTATGAAATACAGTTTGAAATCATAAGTTGGACTAACTGCTGGAATGATCAGCAAATGAGTGAATATCTCGCCGCAAAGCTTTCCGGAAAAGCCCTTCAAGTTCTTGCGGATCTTGGAACTGACTACACACCCACCTACACACAATTGGAACGAGCATAAACGATGAGTGATTTGGGGACACATCCCTCGGAGAAACCAGTCGTCTTAAACTTAAAAACCTCCGACGACGCGCGGGAGAAACTCTTCCCGAGTTAGCTAGCCAAATCTGGAGGCTAGTCACCCGCGCATATCCGAGCACCAATACGGAGGGTGTAATCCATTTGCATCTCGATACTTTTATCGATGCATGGAGCGGTGAACCCACCCTGAAAGAAAAGCTATTTCTAGGCGACCACGGAAGTTTGGCCCAATTAACGGCAACCGCGGTTCGTATAGAGAACTTTCTGTGGGAGAAGAGTAACCGACGCCAACTCCATCCTATCAACGAGATAGAGGGTGCAGCTACCGCCCCGCCCACTATTGCTCCCCCCAGTTCATCAAGACCGGGCACACAAACATCAATGCCACCAGCTGTACAGAATTCCAGACAGAATCCAGCGCCTGGAGGAAGGGTGCGTGCCCGTAGAGGAAGTTACAACGGGGCCACCGGGCGCGGGAACCAGCGAAACGACAACGACAACGGCAACATGAGAGAACACATAGACAAGATTAATAAGCAAATCTCCGCACTTACCAATTTAGTTACAACACTTACCACCAACCTTGCCACCACACAGTTTAGGACAACAAACAGCACCGCACCGCCACCGAACACCTGTTTCGGATGCGGTCAGCCAGGGCATTGGAGGGAGCGGTGTCCTAACCGAACTCCCTCTACAACACCTGCTCCTGACCGCAGCACGATGCAACCAGAGAAGCAGTCAAACTCCTAACGGCCCCGAATTATACCGAGCCACTTCGGTACCCGTATCCGCCTCCCGGCTCAACTGCGGCCTTCATACAACGGTCAGTGGCCAACCATCATCCACCAGAATCGGCTTTCACACCGACACCCAAATGCACGGCTTCACATATGTGCCTACGTTGTCTCCCCCATCCGCAGCAATGACATCCCCCTCTTTCTCCGCACACAACAAGCCTTCTTTCCTATGTAAAACGGCAGTGGTAGTTTCTAGCAAGCACCACATCCCGCCACCAAGACACGCGATTCTCGGTGCCCTTTGGTAGTATGCAGAACACCTCCCCATCCAGCATCATCTCCTGCATCCACAGACAGCAGTGACTCAGGATAAAAGATTCACTCCGCCTCATGGATTCGCAAGCGCCGACATAGACGGGGGAAACACACGTCCCTGGCGATGTCACTGTTTCTTCTGTGCTTCACCAAAACATCCCATGAAGCATTGCAGGAAATGGCTTGCGTAGGTGGAGCTTATCCGTCATCCTGTATGCACTGCCACATACACCAATACAGCCTACTCAGAAACGGCAACAACTCCATCACCATCGCTACCTCCAGCTCCGCCTTCACCGTAGCCGTCACCCAAGCGGCGATGGCGAACTGGTCCTTTCCTCACTCAGCCATCCACAACATTACAAGAAGCCATACGGAAACAGTCAGAGTACGTACAGAGTGATGCCGCTCCGACGCCATTGTCGCAGACAGCATCATTGGAAACTCTTCCACAGGTACACCGCAAAGTAATATACAAATGTGCCTGTCTGTTTAGTGGCGTTTCCACCAGTGCCACTGTCAACACCGGTGCTTCTATCACAGTATTTAACAAGCGCTTATATGAGAGCATCCCACCTCATAAGAAGCCTCCCCTTAGGCCTACAAACATTTACCTACAGACGGCTACGGGAGCGGATGTGCCCGTAGCCGGTGTAGACAATTTAGTTATCCAAATAGAGGAGATGCAATTCATCCAGCGAGTTGTCATCGCCTCTATTCATAACGATGCCCTACTTGGCTCTGATTTCCTCAGTACCAGCGAAGCCATCATACACTGCAGACAACAGGAACTCGACATACACGGCCGACGAATACCTCTCGGACCGGCATCATCATTATACGATATGTGTGCTGTAATATTATCAAGTACAGCCACAGTTGAGCCGGGACGGGAACAAATCTTATGGGCCACCGCACCACAGTTAGGAAGCAACACACACATCACCATGCTGGAACCCGATCCTGGTTATATGATCGCCTCACAATGCGCAAGCCCCCCATAATAGTAGACACTACTAATAAGGAAAAAATACCTTTTAGAGTGTTCAATGGTACCGCAGATCCCATCACTCTGGAACCCGGAGTACGCTGCGGCCATTTAGTGGACATAATCTCATTGGAATTACCTGCACTTGCTGACACCCCACCGCAGATGACTGATGATTTACCCGAACATTTACATGATTTGTATCTATGTGCCACAGTTGGATTACTGCAATCACAGAAACGAGAAATTCGGAAACTACTACATAAATATTGCGATAGTTTTTCCTCCGGAGACATGGATCTCGGAGAAACTCATCTCGTACAACACTCCATCAATACAGGCAATAATTGCCCCGTATGACAACCGGTACGACGTCTACCCGTTCACAAGGAAGCGGAAGCACACCAACAAGTAAACGACATGGTGCGGACTGGTATTATTGAACCCTCAGCATCTCCATGGGCTAGCCCTATAGTGTTAGCCGGCAAAAAGGACGGAACCTTGCGGTTTTGTATTGACTACCGCCGCCTTAATGATCTTAGTGTTAAGGACGCTTATCCATTACCCCGGATAGATCAGGCCTTGGATTCCTTGTCCGGAGTCAAGTGGTTTTGTACCCTTGACTTAGCTAGCGGTTACTGGCAAGTAGCCATGGATGAAGCTGACATGGAAAAGACCGCATTCGTTTGTAAGGATGGCCTTTTCCAATTCTGCAAGGTGCCCTACGGTTTGTGCAACGCTCCCGGAACTTTTGAACGACTCATTGAGCAGGTATTAACCACCCTGCAATGGGAAATCTGTCTCTGTTACATCGACGACGTAATAGTCTTCGGGCCCACGTTTGAGCAAACCTTAATAAATTTGGATACCATGCTTTCACATTTCTGCACGGCCAATTTGAAACTCAAACCGAAGAAATGTCATCTCTTTAGACAGAGCGTTGAGTTCCTGGGACACATCATATCCGATGATGGAGTGGCTACTCAGCCATCAAAAACGAAGGCAGTAGCAGAGTGGCCTCAGCCCTCTTCAGTTGTGGAGACACAGAGTTTTATTGGCCTATGCCAGTACTATCACCATTACATCCGACATTTCAGCGAGATTGCTTCACCCCTCTACAAGATCAGCGAGAAAGATCGACCATTTGAGTGTATGAGTGAGTGTGAAGGCTCATTCAGGGCGCTGAAGGAACTCTTGACGACCGCCCCGATTCTTGCTCACCCTAATCCAAACCTCGATTTCATCTTAGACACTGACGCGTCAGCTTTCGCTATCAGCGCGGTTCTATCTCAGGTCACTGAAGACGGAACAGAGCAGGTATTGGGTTATGGTTCGCGTACTCTGAATAAAACGGAGAGAAGATACACAACTACCAAGCGAGAACTATTGGCGGCGGTCCATTTCGTCAAGTATTATAAGCACTTTCTGTACGGGCACCCTTTTACACTCCGTACAGACCATGCCTCACTACGGTGGCTCCGGAACTTTAAAAATCCGGAGGGCCAGGTAGCGAGATGGCAGGAATCCCTGCAGGCCTATAACTTTAACGTTGTTTACCTTCCCGGCAAATTGCATGGGAATGCCGATGCCCTCAGCAGAATCGGCGCAGAAGCTGAACACGAAGAGGCCACCACCGTGACTCAGTCAACACAGCCATCTCCGGAGTTCCCCGAATTGAGGCGTGCAGAGTGGAATCCGGAGAAAATCGCACACCACCAAACAACAGATGTGCAGACACGAAATATATACGCGTGGATTCAGGAGGGGGTACATCCTCCTAATTGTCTGTGGGCTGGAGGGGCCCACCTGGATACCCCCCACTACTTGACGAAACTATATTTTTCTAACAGCTTTCGATGTCCTCTTTAAGATTATGTATGTTAACATGTGATAAACTGGGACTCAATATGGTTTTTGATGGGTTATATTAGAGTTAATACTCACAATGAAGCAGACCATATTAAGGGGTAGGGGTATTAAAAACTGAGATATCTTTTGATAGAATCATTGTAGACTAGTGATCGACCACTCAAAATGTTGCTTATAGCATCATCTACGATTGCATATGGGTTACATGCAAATCGGTTTCATAATGAGATCGGCAGAGGTCAAAAGGTCACAAATATTTGCCACAGCTTAAAATCTAGCAACTATATGTTGCCATCACTGATCAAGCACCGGTAAAGGAACACTAGTTTTAACAGCTTAATATTGATCAAAAGATACCATTTGACAAATATAATGAGTAAAAGTTTATACATTTAATAGACTATTGTTACTATGACAACTGACAGCATAGCCAATTTTTGAGAATCTATGAAAAATGCATTCATTGTAAATTAATTAAGTAGATTTTGATAGAATCGTTGTAGATTGGAAATTCGCTTTCACTCCAAAGTTACATTATTGTATGTAAATTGTCCAATAGACCATAAAATCAATTGAAATTTGTTATCAGGCTCAAGTCCTCAAAGCTTTAAATGTGTTATCCTTGTAGGGCTGTTCGATTATGGACATAAATAATCGATTATGATGTATGGAAAATAATTGATTTAATCGAATAATCGATTATTTAATCTTGAAACTTTGTAAGTAGCAACTATGTAGTGAGTGAGCGAGGGAGGGAGGGCGGTGGGGTGGAGGTAGGGAGGGAGGGTGGTGGGGTGGAGGTAGGGAGAGAGAGAGCGAGTATAGCTTTCTTAAAAATAATAATAATAGTAATATTAATAATAATAATAATAATAATAATAATATAAATAAATAAATAAATAAATAAATAAAGATGCCAGATTTTCTATAAGAATAACAGAATATGCAATTTCGTAAATTGTTTCCTAGTTATGTTTAGATAACCTCAATTAAGTAGGCCTATGAAAAGACCGTAAGACGCTCAATAGGACAGGCTATATCAACCTGTCCTCTGGTTGGCTGAACACGAGGAACAACCCGGCCCAGTATAACATAGTCAATTTGGAATCCATTGTTCACTGTTCCCATTGGATAATGGCTTTAAGAAACCAGCGAGTATGCCCAGATTTCCAAGCCAGTAAAAAGGCGGCAATTTATTTTAATATTACAGAGATTAACTTTTAATTATATAGAGCTCGCCCGTAGTGCCTATCTACGATGTTTCCCTATTTTCCAGCATTGGAAAAGCTGAATATTTTGAAAATCATTGATTGCGGGTGGAGCAACAGCTTTAAGTCAAATTATTTACAAAACAATAGGCAGAACATGTGAAAATCTGGATCGAAAATTTGTAAATTTACTACGAAGTCAATTTTGTGCATTCTTTCGCAAAATGGCCATATTTTATTTTTATTATGATATAGAGTTTGCCTGTAGTGCCTATCTACGACGTTTCCCAGTTTCGCAGCATTAGAAAAGTCGAATATTTTGAAAATCATTTGACTTCAAGTTCACCAGATTTAAGTCAAATTGGTTCCAAATCAATTGTCAGAATTTGTGAAAATTTGCATCAAAATTTTGTGAATTTACTATGAAAAACAGTAATTCATTTTTTACTTTTTTTTAGCAAAATGGCCACCAACACTTCAGCCTATAGCATTTAGACAGGGATATTAAACAGTAGCAAACACATGCTCCCTATCATTGGCGTATCAAGCGATTACTTATATAAACATTCTTGTGCATGGATTGTGACTCAGGAGGTGCAGGCTTGAACATCAGCAATAGATGTTTATACAACTCCCATGCTAGAACAATCAAATCATCGCTGCATTAGCTGTATTACAAGACTAAACACTAAATTATGTCTGATTAAAATAAATAATCGATTTTTGCTCGATTAAATCGATTTTTTAGATTTTTTCATTATTTTATTTTACACTTGATTATAAAAGCGCCAGGAAAAATAATCACCTATCGATGAAATATCGATTAACCGAACAGGCCTATATCCCTGTAGCGTGTTTTGTAAGATATCACACTTGCATAATGCCCTATCCTTCTATTCAAACAGTTTGATTGGCTCTTGTCAATAAAATATAATCAAAACACACATGGATGTTAGATAATTGAAAGATTTTAAAAGTTTCAATCAACTGTTTTCCTTATAAATTTCCAGAAATTGTGCTACTTTGGGAAACATTGAGTTTTTCTCAAATTGGCTGGAACCAAATAATCAGTGCATGATTTAATAGTCTCAGTTTTAACAATTTTATTTAATTCATAATTTCACTAATTTCTATCCCATTGTTAAAATGTAAACCCTGTTAAGATCATCTCAGAATTTATTTTATTCGCTCACCTGAAGCTTATGCCGGGCATGGCGATCATCTGTCGTCGGTCAACTTTTCCTTTAAATGACTTCTCGAGAACCACTAGGCCGATTTCAATTATATTTGGCAGGATACATCCTTAGATAATAGGGCGCCAAGTAGGCTTGCACGATATTGTCATAGGAGGCATCGCGCTATATCGTGGTGAGAAAATCGCGATATTTCGATATATCTTATAGCCTATTTTATGGTATATGAATTCACGGGGTGAATTGGTCTTGGGTTGAGTTGGACTGCATGGTTTGGCTTATGTAGACATGTCGGCTTTGCTATCAGTTTTCATATCAGTTTTAACCGAATATGACTTCTAATTGGTAAATTTCAACAAAAACGTGAAATCTGGTCGCCAAGATGCTTAAAGCACGATCATTAATAACACGAAAATAGGGAAATTTCCCGGTGTAAATTTTTGACGCCTTACACCTTCGCTTGTCCATCATTGCAGGAGTGAAATTATTACATTGGACAACCTAAATATTGCGTACTCTGTTATAATCATCGTTTATTACATCAAAATTAATCAAAAAATTTAACGTTTCATGTCGTCTTTGTGAAAATGTACAAATCACGTGAAATTAGGAATGCACTTTAGATCCATAGATATCTAATGTTTAGATCTGACCCGCATTTACCGAGTACCCATTTACTAATAATAGTTAGCCTTCAGTAACAGCTTGGATAGTTCACTTTGCAGGCTAAAGCGTGTGTGTATACCATCTCATTTAGCTATCACATCTGTAAACACACCACCTTTTTACCAGTGGTCATCTCATTTTGTTTGGTTGTGCCAGTGACCAATAATTTCAGGTGAGCGATACAGGCCACGTGGGCATCTTGTCATACTTGTGATATAAAATATGAACATAATAGTGTAATTTAGCCTCTACATTTTATTTACATAATTTTACAGAAAGTGAATGATGCTTGATTTAGATCACCTTTCATGCCTTTCATCCAAAGATGTTCAGTACGTTTCATATAAAATTAGCTCACTTAAAAGGTGATCAATCCTAAGTATTCAGAATGAACTAGATCCAAAACATATTGGAACTGATTCATTTCAAACAATAGCTGACAAACAGATAAATCACACAAATCTGGGTCCATGTTCCCAAATCTATCATTAGGATAGCGACATCGTTACACTCGTGTTATGCTATTGGAATAATGATATCGCTATCGCAAAAACGGGGTATTATGTTTTCACTTCCGTCCATGCATCCATCCGTGCATCTGCCACACACAGGCTTTTGTTCGATAACTACTGTTACTTGCAATGTTGTGACAAAACTTCATGGTAAGGTTTGCTAGGGTAGCAGGGAAGTGCACATTATTTTGTGGCTCAGTCAGTACATTACTCAGTCCATCCAGTAATCCATCTATCTTTCTGAATTTGTGTCCGTCTGCATCAGTCCGTGCAAATTTTTGTTTTTCATTCTATAACTTTACTTTTGCTTGGAGTATTATGACGAAACCTCATGGGAAGGTTGGAGATGGTAGTATGGAACTGCATGTTATTTTGTGGGTCTGTCTGTGCATCCATCCGTCCGCCCATTCATCCATCTTCCTGAGTTTGTGTTTGTCTGTCCATACAAATTTATCATTTTTGTTCGATAACTTTACTTTTGCTTGGAGTTTTTATTCATAATTTAATTATCTTCTTTCCTCAGTGCATGCATCCATGTGTCTATTCAAGCCAGTGAGATTATGTCATCCCACTAACATGGCTGCTATTGTGGGTGAAATCATTTGATTTATATCATCCAGTTGTATTTGTTTTTGTTAAAATTTTAAATGTCATATTTGTATTTGAAAGAAATAGAAATCCCATATTTGTGTTTGATTAACAATATTTAATACCAGGCCTGGTAGGGGTGTGCTCATTGCTTATGATAGTGAAAAGATTATAAGCTTTTTGCTAAGATTGGGTGTGGAGGATGACCAAAAACTTGTAAACAAACTCGCTAGAGAATAAAAGTAGTTTCGTTCATTTTTTTTACGTAAGTGAGGCCAGTTCCAAGACAATATATCTATTAATATTGTAAATTTAGTTCAGTGGGTAAAACTATGCAGTTGTCAGTGATTTATTTGTTAGAATTACAGGTTGAGGAATTGAGCAATTACTATGCAATGTCACACTATCAGACATTGAAAGATTATATTGAGAAAATTCTGGAGCAATATCTGCATCATGTATTCTTATATCTGCAAAGAATTTTTCATTTTACTTAATGCATTTCCTTCCTAACAATAACAAATGTAGTTATGATATATCATGACCCATTGGAAATGATTGAGTGGGCAGCTTATCTCAACGTGAGCACATCTATATATCAGAATATCATGGCTTATTTTCATTAACGCTTTGCTGGCCATGAAGATTTAAATTTTATCTTAGAAATGTCAATTAGGAAGGCCAAGACTATTTTTGAAAATTTACCACTGGATTGTCCCACCCTAGTCATTTCACTGGTAAATTAAAAATAATATAATTATTTTGCCCTGCGAATGGGCATTCTTCAATATTACTTCAGAGACCGATTTTGACTGGCTTGATCAGTAATTGGTTAAACCCAGCATTTATCAATCCTTCGCTTTGTACTCCTCAAATGAAATGCCAGAATCTCAAGTTTATGTAAACATATAAATGCCAAGACTTTTTAAAACTAATTTGTTAGCCATTTAATTTCAAATAAATCTCACTTATTCCACTACTTGAAGGCAATATCTCGTTGAAACCAAAATACATGTATACACCAAATTTGGCCTATTTTAAGATATATCTCCGGAGAAACAGACAGCCCCAAATACAATACGATGGGGTGAGGATTTAAATCAATACATTTTAATACTGCGTTGTTGTTGTTTTTGTTGTTGTTGTTGTTGTTGTTCATCATTCTCTATGGGTAGATACTCTGTGCTCACTCTTACTCACCTTGAAACATACACATATTCCTTGACATGTCTGAGCTGAGAACATTACAAATATGTATTTCATTAAGCCAAACGACTGCTAAATTTTATTTTCAAACAATACTATGCCACCCAATTCAATTAATGCTTTCACCGACAAATCCCTGAAAGAGTAAATTCTTTACGATGTAAAACTTATTCTGTTGAATATTTTGAAATTAATTGGACTGAAAGCTACTGTTGTTGCAGCAACAACTTCCAGTCAAATTAATTTCACAATATTCCACAGTTTTCCTGTATGGTAGCATTGAAAATGAAATGTAGGGAATTCGTCGGTGAAAGTGTTACTGGCTATTATTGCATCATGCTTTGTGTGTTATCAGCCAACTGCGGCCTGAGTCTAATAATCACTTGCGTTAAATTGCACATTGCTGAGATTCAGATTTACTGAAGCAAGCGAAACTAGAGAAAACCCATGACAGATTCCATGCATGAATGTGTTTAACATGTTTCAATATACCATACCAGTTTCATATGCATATCAGTAGATCATGCTATATTACCGTAGCTGTCATCTTTTATGATCAAGATGCAACCATTTGCATTTGAATTATATCATGTATAATAAGTTAGCAAAATAAAACAATTTAATCAGTTGCCAATATAGAGCTTCTTTCGTATTATGTTCCGATCGGTGTCCTTTGTTGTCAATTGGGGTCAGTCATTATTTAAGCTGCAATGGGCCAGGATTAAGAGCAAGAATTTATGTGTATGTATGCTAGCACAAAAATAGATAGATTGATTTATATTCCTTCCTCATTGGAGAAGTAGAGCTTTATTGCAGTTTAGCATCTAAGGACCACTGCAATGAGATGGCAATCCCCTAAATAGAACCCAAATTCATGTTTATATGTAACAATGTTGTATAAAATGTCTATTGTTTCCTTACCACGTTAAATACATGAAAATTACTACTCTCGCATGTAATGGTTTCATCAGTACATATTTGGTAGTACTCATTCACATGGGTTTGCTCTAGTTTCGCTCAAGTCAAGAATGGACCTGAGGAAGCTAAGGATTTTGGCTGAGGACAAGACACAGTGGGCAAAAGCGAAGAAGGACTGATTGTAGCTGTAGGATGTTTCTACTACTGCAGCAAGCTGTTCAATTTATTTCCAAACCAACATCTTTGCGAGGGGTGGGCTTATATTAGGATTCCTATACAGTAATCATACATACTCATTCACAGTAATCAGTGATCTTAGAGACAGGATATTGAAGAACAAAGCAAAGGGAAATCATCTATATATATATAATGAAGAATGTGATAGTTTTACATGCTATTGTGCGTCAGTTAAGCGTGAATAGTAGGCGTTACTGGAATGAATGGAGGAATCCAGTTTTAGCTATTCCCTGCCCATTTCTAGCGAAGCTCTTTGCCCGTGTTGGTATCGATCGATCCCTGAACTCCCTGACTATCAATTTCCAGAAAACTATATGTGTAAGCTGTTGAATATTTTGAAACTAACCTATGGCAGATACAGCACTCAGTCAAATTAGTTTCAAAATATACAACAGCATGTTTATTAAAGAGTAAAGACATACAATTCATATAACAACGCTTAGTCCATCATCAATTAAGCATTCTTAAATCTTAGCTACATCATTCGAATACGATGTCATCCTACACGTCACGTAGTTGATTATGATGTCATATGATTGATGGATAAACTGTAATCCTCCATTGAACAACAGCTTATAGATCAACATAGGAACAGAATATTGATCAAAAGTTAGCTTATAGAACAATGATATGAATAAGACAGCTCACAATTTAAAGCCATGTTAGTGTTTTAATCTAGCTTACAGTTACAGTAGGTAGTTCAAGTGTTAAAATATGCAACTTACAGTTAGGGAGTTCAAGTGTTGATGTAGGTTATAGTTAGGCAGTTCAAGCATTGATGTCCGTAGGTTATAGTTAGGCAGTTCAAATGTTGATGTAGGTTATAATTAGGCAGTTCAAGTGTTTATCTAACTTACAGTTAGGTAGTTCAAGTGCTGATGTAGGTTATAGTTAGACAGTTCAACCATTGTCAAGTGTTCATGTAACATTTACATGCAGAACTTTACACTGTTCAAGTGATATTCTGCCTTCCAGTTAGCCAGTTCAAGTGTACATGTACATGTAGGTCATATTTCGACAGTTAAACGTTAACCTTTCAACCCAATTACCCATATCAGTGTGGTGTGCATGAGCACATTTACATTTGGCCCCACCCCAATTGTGAGTGGGGGTTTGGGTTTTCAGTCATGCAGTTCAAGCGTTAAATAATGTAACTTACACTAATGCACGTCATGTAGTTCAAGTAACAACTGTAACATTAACATGATTAATGTGGCTTCACAGTTAGGCAGTTCACTTCAAGGGTTAGCTTACAATTAGAGTGTAAGTTTAAGTGAGGCTTAAATTAGTTTGCAGTTAGGCAAGTCTACTCTATATCAACATCAATGTCTTTTAAAGCTGATCCTGTACTAAATCATGAATGACCATCATTTTGCCACATTTTTTGTCAGAAGGTGAAGTTTGACCTACATTGTATGCATGTACCACCACATCATACGTGTCATAAGATTAATACAAGTCTTAGTGACTATACCATAGTTCTACCACTCATCTAAAATTTCCATGTGCTACAGGTATGGACTATGCATCTTAGAACCTGTCTCACATGTATTTGCAATAATAATCTTTTGATTGTGTTATGTAATTAGTTGTTTAGAGAGGCTTTAAATATGAAAATGTAGGGGAGACGATTATGCTTCATATATATAAAGTTTTGTGTTTTCTTAAGTTGTCTCCCCTAAATATATGATATTCTGCTTTATTTGTCATCGATTATTTTTGTAAATACAGTGTTTTAATTACTTATTATTTTCAAAAGGACATTGTCCTTTTTTGACTATCTTGCTGGTTGTCCATTTGTCGCCTGGGAGAGGTCTGTCTTCAGGACCGGAGATAGCCTTCTCCGGGTCTGCGGGTGTACATTCTCAGTACCTAGGGCTGTTTTTGGCCAGTGTTTTCATGAGGGGGTTAATGAGTGGGGTGGGTGTACAGGGGACTAAATATGGTAGAGGGAATTGTAAATAACACTAAAACGGGGTCTTTGAGATGAGTTTTGGCCAAGAAACGGATTGATATATATAGATGTATTTTTGTATATATGGGGGATTTCTTTAGATTATGAAAATTGGGGATTGGTGGGTTTCCAAATGGTGTATGAGGAAATGTACAGTTTTGTTATTTAATTATTTGTTATTTAATTATTGATTATTTTTCAAAATATTGATTCTTGTATGAAGAATTCAAAATAAAAATAAAAATAAATAAATAAATAAAAACAATGGAAATATGGTGATATTGTATGCTCATATGTGTAAGGTCTGATCCAGGGGATGCCAATGTGGACCCCTGGCCTGTGTAGGACTGCCACCATGGTTTCCGTGGAATGGTGATGTCCGGGATTGCTAGCCAGACTTATCTAAATTAACAGGGATTAGCTTTAGTTGGAATTTATGGTATATTATAGGTCATTGTGACCTGAATTTATATGGGTCATGTTAATTTTGTGGTTGTGATTCTTGCAGTGGTGTGTTTGATGTGTGTATGTGTGGGTGCGTGCATAGGAGATATAGGGTGGTTGTGATAGGGTGTTTGGCATGGCATATCAATGTGTTCGCGGTGTGTGGGTGAATATGCGTGTGTGCATGCGTCCGTGCATGTATATACATTGTAGGTGTGTCGGTGGGGTGAGTGTTGGTGCATGCAGCTGGGTGACTGGGTAGCCTATGTTATATGTTTAAATGGATAGTATAAGGATAATGGTGAGGGGTTCTAATTGGTTTTTCGATAACCGAGCCAGTCATTCCAGTGGTAAAATTTCAAAAATAGTCTTCTTGGTCTGCAAATGGACATTTTCTGTGAGAAAATTTATGTTTTCTCAAACAAATTCAACAGTCGTGGCATACTTCTCCATCTGGTGAAGTATTAAAGGAAATCTCACTGTATCTTATATGAACCATTCAGATGGTAGAATTTGCCACCCATAATCTATGCCTGACATTTTAGCTTGTTACCATGCCGATCACGAAATATAATCAGGCTTTAGTATCTAAATGGTGATACATTTCCCCAGCTATGACGGCTGTCATGATTTACTTTTCAACCAATCAGAAAAAACTAGCATGTCTGCTGCGGTATATACGGCCAGTCATAGAGGTGCCTCTATAGTTTAGCAATGTAATATAAAAGCAATCATACAGGTAAGCTGTTGAATATTTTGAAACTAATTTGACTGGAGGTTGTTACTGCCATCAGCAACAACTTCCAGTCAAATTAGTTTCAAAATATTCAATGAGATGCGTCTTATATAATAAAGAACATAATGCATTACACGTACATGACATCACACACAATCGCTTGAGGAAATAAAATGGTGGTGGTGATCACTGTTCAACATTTACACAATATTACAACGCAGATAATTGTGATACAGAAATGGGAATGTGACAAGATATGAATGATATGGAATCTATAAACCACTATCTATCAGTATAATACAACATTTGAGATGAGTTTAGCATCGCTTTAACACCAACTTGGACAGATCAGTTCCATTTGACAATATCTACATTTGTATTTGGGCTTTGACAATAAACTGAATGCGACATCATTTAACCGGGTCTTAAAATTAGGAAATGCTAATAATTTGATTATTTACTTATGGATTTGCTCCAACCCGTGTGTGTGCACATCTGAGCATATACAAACACAAAGTGAGTTAATTTGATGCTAGTATCTGGCAAAAGATACGTCACGGATAAATGTTCTCATTATAATCCAGTAACTATATTCAGTTGATTTCTGTGTGATATCTCTCCATATCTTTCAGTAATATAGTGGTAGGATACTATAACAACAATTCTGCAGAATTAAAAGTCTCGCCTGTCTCCTGTTTGTTACAGTGGCATTCACCTTTGACTTTGTGACCTCTGTGTTATCATGCTTCTTCCTAACATTACAACTTTAGTTCCAATAGGATTAACCAATCCTGAAATATAAATGATTTGCTGAGTGGAAATACAGACATGACAGAGGTGAAATATAAACGCTATGATGACCATGTATCTAGTGATGTCACTATCAACACGCGGCTTCCTTATTAGTCCCCTACTGGTAAAGCCTGGGGGACAATAGGTTTGCACTCCATCTGTATGTCTGTCTGTCTGTCTGTGTGTCGCAGTTGGTTTTCAACTGAGCATTGGTACATTGCTTTGTTATAAGAAGTTACAGACCAAGTTTGAGTTTCAGGTGTATGCGTCAATTTTTTTATGGCGTTTATAAGCCTTTCGACTTAAGAAATACGAAAATTATCAGCTTTCCTCACTTTTTTCGCACTCTCAAGCTACTTAAGGTAAAATCAGTACATTGTATAAGGCATTACGGAGCAAGTTCAAGTTTCAGACATTTTCGTAAATTTCTCATGGAATTTATAATGCCCCCCTTTCTACGTATGAAACACGAAAAATGTTAGTTTTTCCACAGTTTTTCGCAGTCTTCAAGATATTCAACTGAGAATTGGTACATTGCTTTGTTATGAGAAGTTACAGACCAAGTTCGAGTTTCAGGCATTTGCATCAATTTATTAATGGAGTTATGTCCCCTTTTGACTTATGAAATACAAACATATCAGCTTTCAAGAATTTTTTCGTTCTCCTTCAACATATATAACTGAAACTTGGTATATTGCTTTGTTATGAGAAGTTACAGATCAAGTTCAAGTTTCAGCTGCTGTAAATTTTTATACCCCGCCAAAAAATTTGGCGGGGTATTATGTAATGGCGCCGTCCGGGCGGGCGAGTGGGCGGGCGGGCGGGCAGGCGGGTGGGTGCGCGGGTGGGCGAGTGGTTTCCGGATGATAACTCTGTGACCGTTTGTCGGATCGTATTGAACCTTCATAGGGTGGTGAAACTAGGCCTGGGGAAGAAACCTATCGAAATCGACGATGATCTGAAATCCAAGATGGCCATCAGCCATCAGCGGCCATCTTGAAAATTGGTTTCTGGATGATAATTCCGTTACCCTTTATCTGATCGCATTGAAACTTCATGGAGTGGTTGGACTAGGAGTGGCGAAGAAACCTATCGAAAGTGACGATGATCCGAGACCCAAGATGGCCGCCAGCCACAGGCGGCCATCTTGAAAATTGGTTTCCGGATGATAACTCCTTTACCGTTTATCGGATTGCTTTGAAACTTCCTAGAGTGGTTGGACTAGGTCTGCGGAAGAAACCTATCAAAATCCATGATGATCCGAAATACAAGATGGCCACCAGCCACAGGCGGGCATCTTGAAAATTGGTTTCCCGATGATAACTCCTTTACCGTTTATCGGATCGCTTTGAAACTTCCTAGAGTGGTTGGACTAGGTCTGAGGAAGAAAGCTATCAAAATCGACAATGACCCGAAATCCAAGATGGCCACCAGCCACCGGTGGCCGTCTTGAAAATTGGTTTCCAGATGATACCTCTGTTAACGTTTATCGGATCGCTATGAAACTTCACATGGTGGTTGGACTACCTCTGGGGAAGAAACCTATTGCGATTGACAATGATCCAAAATCCAAGATGGCCGCCAGCCACCGGTGGCCATCTTGAAAATTGGTTTCCAGATGGTAACTCCATTACCATTTATCGGATCGATTTGACCCTTCATAGAATGGTTCGACTAGGTGTGAGGAAGAAACCTATCGAAATTGACAATGATCCGAAATCCAAGATGGCCACCAGCCATCGGTAGCCATCTTGAAAATCGGTTTCTGGATGATAACTCCGTTACCGTTTATCGGATCACTTTGAAACTTCATAGAGTGGTTGGACTAGGTCTGCGGAAGAAACCTATTGAAATCGATGATGATGCGAAATCCAAGATGGCCGCCAGCCACAGGCGGCCATCTTGAAAATTGGTTTCCGGATGATAACTCCTTTACCGTTTATCGGATTGCTTTGAAACTTCCTAGAGTGGTTGGACTAGGTCTGAGGAAGAAAGCTATCAAAATCGACAATGACCCGAAATCCAAGATGGCCACCAGCCACCGGTGGCCGTCTTGAAAATTGGTTTCCAGATGATACCTCTGTTAACGTTTATCGGATCGCTATGAAACTTCACATGGTGGTTGGACTACTTCTGGGGAAGAAACCTATCGAGATTGACAATGATCCAAAATCCAAGATGGCCGCCAGCCACCGGTGGCCATCTTGAAAATTGGTTTCCAGATGGTAACTCCATTACCATTTATCGGATCGCTTTGACCCTTCATAGAATGGTTCGACTAGGTGTGAGGAAGAAACCTATCGAAATCGACAATGATCCGAAATCCAAGATGGCCACCAGCCACCGGTGGCCATCTTGAAAATTGGTTTGCAGATGATAACGCAGTTTAATCATTTATCAGATCGCTATGAAATTTCATAGGGTGGTTCGACTACCTCTGGGGAAGAAACCTATCGCGATTGACAATGATACAAACTCCAAGATGGCTGCCAGCCACCGGTAGCCATCTTGAAAATTGGTTTCCGGATGATAACTCCTTTACCATTTCTCGGATCGCTTTGACCCTTCATAGAATGGTTGGACTAGGTGTGAGGAAGAAACCTATCGAAATCGACAATGATCCGAAATCCAAGATGGCCACCAGCCACCGGTGGCCATCTTGAAAATTGGTTTGCAGATGATAACGCCGTTTAATCGTTTATCTGATCGCTATGAAATTTCATAGGGTGGTTCGACTACCTCTGGGGAAGAAACCTATCGCGATTGACAATGATACAAACTCCAAGATAGCTGCCAGCCACCGGTGGCCATCTTGAAAGTTGGTTTCTGGATTTCATTTATTGGATCACTTCCTACGGTCGTTGAAATATGTCTGGTGAAGAAACTTATCAAAATTTACGATAATCCGAAATCTAATATGGCTGCCAGTCAGTGGCAGCCATCTTGAAAATTGGTTTCCGGACGATACCTCCATGACCGTGATAAGGATGACTGGTCTGATGGGGCTGAGGAAGAAATAAATATTTTCTGATAGCTCTCATTCATTGATTTTTTTCATCATGACGGGGTATTATGCGCCGTTTGCGGAGCTCTTGTCAATGGAGTTTTTGACTGTCAATCTCTAAAGATTTATATCACCAGGTAGGAGACATGTATTGCAAAGCAATACTTACAGAATGCTTGTTTTATAGTGTGTCCAAGGTGAGTTCTGGCAATATTAAATAATTCTGAAATATAAATGTATATAATTTGCTAAACGGAAAAACTTAAGTTGAAAAAGCAGAGGTAAAATAGCAAGGTCAGAATGACATTGACGGTTAACCTGGTGACATCCATGCCATCCTGTATCCTATTGGTATAAGCAACCATGTACCCATGTTGTGCTCCATTGGGTTTAAGCAATCCCGAAATATAACATGATAAGATTTGCTAAGCCTAAAAGCTTAACATTGAAAAATAACAAACTTTTGTAGATGTCAGAATGACCTTGACCGTCGACGTTCAGTGTCAACATGCTGCTTCCTAACATGATTAATTATAGGTAGTATTGTAGTAATATATCCAAGTATAGTTCCAATAGGATTAATCAATCCTGAAAGATAAGCCGAGAAGTTTTGCTAAACACAAAAACTTAAGATTGAAAAAACTTAGTTTTGTATCAAGGTCCCAGGGACCTTGACCTTTAGCCTTGTGACCTCAGTATCCTCATTCTGCTTGCTAGCAGTATAGGCAACCACATAGCCAAGTTTAGTTGCAATGGCTTAACTGATCCTGAAATATAAGCTGAGAAGTTTTGCTACGCACAAAACCTTAAAGGAAAGGACCAGGGAACTTACATATGCTCTTGAATGCTAGCTTTATATAATAATCAGCCTATAACCACCAGTAAAAAACAAATAAATCAAAATAATTTGAAAAAAGCAGCTAAATACCATTTACTTATTCTGACATGTCTGGTGGGAAACAATTTAGTGACGCAGCTGGTCCTATGCGCTCGATCTGGTGTACACCGAGCAAATAAATAATATCCCCTACAGCCGGTCATATAATCTCAGTTATATTCACTGTAAGCTGATTAACCACTACTTTCTACAGGTAATACTGTTCAATCTTAACACAATTTGCCTTCAAGCTGCTGTTTCCAGCGACATGATGTACTTTCAGTCACACTAACTTGAATATATTCAGTTGGTATCATGTTGCGATGCTGAAAAGCAGTGTTTTTTAAAATCATTTTGACCAAAACTTGTTGCTTCCACCAGAAAAAGTTACTTCAAATATAATGTTTTCAAAAGGATCAATAGTGAATTAACAGTAGCGAGTTAATCGCTTTGCATCGGCGCCTATCGAGAATACTGTTCATACCGCTTACGAAACTATATTCAGGTTTGCTTTTGTTATATTCAAGTGTGTGGTATACCTGCACACACAGTTGACACACGGCGGAGTGCAAAGTACCAGCGACGTCACTAATTTGTTCCAAGTTAAGCGCTCCTAGAGTTAGTAAATACTTTTTCTCAAAAAGCTGTGATTAATTTCCATCTTTAACCGGTGGTTGTTTAATTAATATTATATGAAATACCTATAAACATCATTTGTTATTTCCCTTTTCTCCTACTTTACCGTTGTTGACGCTGTCGGAAAAGTGACACATACAACTGTCTCGCTTTCTAGTTCGCAGGCGAGACAAAAATTTGACTGAACGCAAAATTCAATATGGCCCCAGGTAATCTTTTTATCTCGCATTTTCACGAAGTTGAAAAAAGAGATTTTGGGAGAGGGGGAAAAATGTCGCTGTTGGCGTCGGCGTTGGCATCCGGACAGATTATTCTTTTTAAAATGACATTTGTGGTTATCCGATTCGAAAAAAATTATACAAATGTGTTCTATGGGATGCTTAGGACTAGTCTGCGTCAAAATTATATTGATTTTATAATTGTTTCCATACTTTTATCATGTTTGAACATAGAATATTTTATGTGCCAAGCGTTATCTTTCTTGGCTGTGTTAAGGTTTTTTAAATCAACATTTTCACCCACAAGGGATTATCCAGAAAAAAAACCCCTTCACAGATTTGTTCTATGCGATGCGGATTTTTTCGCTGTTTGAACGTTGACTATTCTGGTGCTGATTTGCATGCAGATTGTATCCTGGTTATGGTTCTTGGCTGTGTTAATGTTTTTTCAAATGACATGTACACCCACAAGAGGTTTGTTCTAGACAATGCTTAGGACTAGCCCACATCAAAAGGAAATCGACTTTGACATTTTTCCCAGATTTTTTCACAGTTTGAACTATTATTTTATTGCCTGATTTGTATGCCTGTTATGTGGCCAGGTATAGGTTTTGGCTGCATGAAGCTTTTTAAAATGACATTTACACCAACAAGGGGTTATGCGATTTGAATAAAACCTCACAGAGATGTTCTATACCATGCTTAGGACTTGTCCACATAAAAGTAAATTGATTTTCAAAATCTTTCCATTTGAACTTTGATTATTTTAAGGCTGATTTATATGCAGGTTATATATCCATGTATAGGTCTTTGCTGCGTTAATTTATTTTAAAACGACATTTACACCCACAAGGGGTTATGCAATTTGAATATAACGTCACAGATTTCTTCTATTCCATGCTTAGGACCAGTCCACATCCATAGGAAATCGACTGACATTTTTACTGGAATTTTTCATTGTTTGAACTTATTTTATGGCTGATTTATATGCAGATTATATATCTTGGCTATGATTCTTGGCTGTGTTAATTTAAAAAAACAAAACATTTGCACCCACAAGGAGTTATCGGATTTCAGTAAAACTTCAGAGATTTGTTCTATACCATGCTTATGACTAGCCCATATCAAAAGGAAATTGATTTTCAAATTTGTTCCATATTATTTTTGGTGTTTGGACTTTGATAATTTTAGGCCGGATTTGCATCCCGGTTATATGTATTATGCTGTGGTTAAGGTTTTTCAAATGATAATTTAATCAGCAAAGACTTGGCTTTTGAAACTTGAAAACTTGGGGATGATTATACATATGGGCAAGGATGTGCATGACACTTGTGGGATTTTGTTCGGACACCCCCCCCCCCCCCCCCAGGACTGGGCCCAGGGGGCAAAAATTCAAAATTGGCCAGTAATTATCGATTGTAATGCAACTCGTCCTAGACCATTTCAGATAGAAACTTGAAACTTTGTGGATGATTGCACATATGGCCAGGGATGTGCATGACACTTTGGAATTTTGGTATGACCCCATGTGTATGGCCCTGGGGGTGGAGAATGTGGGTAAAAAATTAAATTTATCCAAAGGTGGTCATGTCACATATCATTTTCAAGCCAATGATGGGTAGACTACAGTACAAGGAATTATCTTGATCTTGGGTCAAACTGAGGGTAGAGGTGGGGTCAAAAGTGGGCACCAATCGATTGTAATGTAACTCCTCCTAGACCATTTCACATCCAAATATGTATTATGCTGATTGTTTTTGAAAATGTTTCTTCTTTTTTCAGAGACTGAACTTTGCTTATGTTTGAACCATTTGCCTTTCGGTTATCCCCGGGGTGCCAGTTGTCATTACAATGAATAATGACTTCAGGTTACTCCTTGGTAGAAAGACTATGGTTCAGTCTCCAAGCTATGCTTGCCTGATGGGTAATACCTTGGGTGTTTTGAATCGGCATGTTGATTGGCAAATTTCAAAATGAGACTACGGTGGTCCATCATATCCTGTGATATAAAATTAATATAAAGTGAAGAAGGACTGATTGCGGCTGTAGGATGTTTCTACTACTACAGCCGTGGAATACAGTAAACATACATACATACAGGGAAGCTATTTGCTATCTTCCGATAGCTCTTGTGGAATTTTGGTATAACCCATACCCCCGGGGGTGGGAAATGTGGAGTAAAAAATAAAATTTTCCAGGGGCAGGGGTGGGGGAAATGGTGGGCAGAAAATAAATTTTATCAAATTTGGTCATGTCACATATCATTTTGAAGCTTGTAGTTAGCAGACTACGGTACAACAAATTATTTTATTCTTGAATCAATATGAGGGCAGTGGCCAGGGATCATATGCGCAATCTAATTCTATATATGTACATGGCTTGGACATTATTTTTTGGCAGAATATTTAGTCTTGTGCAGACTGGGTCCTGCGGCAGCCGGATCCTGCGGTAACTTAAAAATGCGAGATATTGGTGTCTTCTGATACCTTTTGTTGAGAATTGATTTTGGTTGGACGATTCTATGGAACCTTTACTGATTGATTAACTGTCTTGCTGTTGCAAGCCACCAGGCAATAATTTCAATGTGCAAAAGTTCTTGACTTGTTGCATATTTTGAAAACAATTTGACTGAAAATTGATGGTGGCTTAGCAACCAACAACTTTCAGTCAAATTGTTTTCAAAATATTTATATATATTCAGAGATATTACCTCTGGAATATGTCGTCTGCAAAGACGACGCCATCAGACGTTTAAAAACTTTGGAAATCCACTGTGTATGAGTATGACATGGAGAGTACTGTGTCTTTAGAAACTGGTCTGGGTGCAGAATCCAGTCACCATCTTGAAAAGAGATTTCTGCAACAACTCCCAGTGACATTGAGCAGTTCATTATAAACAGTTATCCGTTTGTTAATCAATGGAGAATGGTATGTAGATGATTGCATATATATTAACATTTTTTAATTGTAGTAACAACTGTAGAAGACGTGAGGCACCATCCCTTTAACCCTGAGCAAAACTACCATCACGTCTTGATTGAAATTTTATTTCTTATACTGATGTGTCACATCGATACATTAGCCAACCATAGAGTGTATCATCCGCTTAGCTTTCACTGGCATGACTCCATAATACTCCTACTGGATATGGTGGATGACGCTTCACCATCCACAGAGACGCCGCACTGAGCCATCCACAGAGACGCCGCACTGAGCCATCCACAGAGACGCCGCACTGAGCCATCCAAAAGCATCGGTGTAAACACTGAAGCCGCACACAAGTCAGCGGACACGCACACACACGCACTCACGCACTAGTGGAGATTTCCCAAACCGTGAATTGTTTGGAACCAGTAACCATCAACGCAGCAGATACCACCACATAATCTCAACCAAAGACCGACTAAGAAACATAAATGAGCTGATGAACCATGATAATAGCCATCTAATCTGTCTGATGCTGCATCAGCCGACACGGCAGCAGCGCTTACAAACATGCAAAACCGAGCATTCGAAAAGAAAACATTGCCATCATAGTCAATGGAGAAACTCGGCATGCAAGGATATACGCATACGAGCACAACTACACAGCATCACAGCCAGCATATATAAACCCATCTTTGTACCAATTGTCCAAAATGGAAATGTGATTTCTGTAAAGTTAATTAATGGACCAAACACCCTGGTCGCAGGGTAACCACATAAATCTGAAATATATAACAGAAATTCTGAGAAACTTAAAAACTACAGTAGGAACATAATGTACCGAGTCACATACAACAAGTGTAAAAACAATGTTAGAGAAGCATTAATGGACTATCAAATTAGGATACAGGATAAATTTGACTAGATGGGTTCTATGGTGGTAGGCTCTAGAACTTCTATTCAGAATTTTGATTGAGCAATTTTTTTGGTGAAAATCGTAGATTTTATTAAAAATCTACCGGAAATGGTCAAAATGTTAATTTACCGGAAAGGGTCAAAATGTTACTGCTCCATAGCTGCTTGACATATTTTAGCGAAATTTGACTAGATGGATTCTATCTTGGTAGGCTCTAGAATATCTGTTCAGAATCTTGATTGATTGATTTTTTGTGTGAAAATTATAGATTTTATGAAAAATTCACCGGAAATGGTCAAAATGTTACTGCTCCATAGCTGCTTGACATATTTCAACCAAATTTTGCTAGATGGATTCTATGGTGGTAGGCTCTAGAACCGCTTTTCCGAATTTTGATTGATTTATTTTTGGGTAAAAATCTTAGATTTTATTAAAAATCTACCGGAAATGGTCAAATTGCTACGCCTCTTTAGCTTCTTGACATATTTCAGTCAAATTTGACTAGATGAATTCTATGGTGATGGGTTTTGAACTTATATTCAGAATTTTGATTGATTAATTTTTTGGGTGAAAATCCTAGATTTTGTAAAATCAATTACTGGAAATTGTCAAAATGCTACTCTTCATAACCGTTTGCCGGATATCAACATAGTTTGGCTGCAAAGACCCTATGGGTGTAGGTTTCAGAACTTGTGTACAGAATTTTGATTGGTAATTTTTTTGGTGAAAATCTTGGATTTATGAAAATTTACAGGATATCATTTAAAGCGCTACTCCTCGTTAACTGCTTTGGCAATTTCAACCAGACTTGGATGGAAGGACCCTATGGTAGCAGGCTTCAGATCTTGTATGCAGAATTTTGATTGGTCAATTTTTGGGTGGCCATCTTGGATTTTCCAAAAGTTTTGATAAATCAGTTAAAAGCCTACACATCATTAACTGATTGGCAGATTTCAATCAAGCTCAGCTGGAATGACCCTATGTGGGTAGGCTTTAGAACGTATATACAGAATTTTGATTGGTCAATTGTTGCCATCTTGAATTTCCGAAAATTATTCATCATGTCTATTTAAATGCAAATGGTTCAAATGCTAACGGTCCAGGTGAGCACCACAGGCCCTTGGCTCTCTTGTTTCTATTTGTGTAATATTTATACTTTGCATCTTGGATGATGTTGAGGAGTCCTATATATATATATATATATATATATATATATATATATATATATATATATATATATATATATATATATGATGATGAATTTGGATTATTTGAGAAAAAGCCGTTACTAAATCTAGGAGCGTGTAACGTGTGTCAATTGTGTGAGCGGGTATAGCGCATACTTGAATATAACAAAAGCGAGCATGAATATAGTTTCGTAAGTGGTATGAATAGTATTCTCTATAGGCGCTGATGTAGAGCGATTAACTCACTACTATTAATTCACTATTGATCCTTTTGAAAACATATTGTATTTGAAAGTCACTGTTTCTGGTGGAAGCAACGAGTTTCGGTCAAAATGATTTCAAAATACACTGCTAGTTTCCGATGTCACAACATGATGCCTACTGAATATTTTGAAATTCATGTGATTGAATGCAGATCCTGTCTGGAAACAACGGCTTTCAGTCAAATTGTTTTAAGATTAGACAGTATTTTACCTGTAGGAAGTAGTGCCTAATCGGTTTAACGCGAATATAAATGAGATTATATGACCGGCTGTAGCAGGTATTATTTATTATTTAGTCGCTCAGCATACACCAGAGTGCACAGCAACAGCTGCGTCACTAATTGGTTCACACCAGAGTGACATAAATCGTATTTATTTGCTTTTTTCAAATTATTCCAATTTATTTCTTTTTTTGCTGGTGTCTATAAGTTGATTATTATCTAAATCTATCATTCAAAAGCATTTGTTAGTTCCCTGATCCTTTCCTTTAACATTGGTCAAGTTCGACTCCTAACCATAGTTAGCTATAGCTAACTAGAGTACCAGCCGAACTTCAAATAGTTAACTAGCTAGTCAACTATAATCAACCGAGCACCCGACCTCGGTTCAGATTTCAAATTTCAAAATGGCAGACACCGATGGCTTGCCATGAATAAATGCATATAAAAGTGTAACTATTTCACTAAATAACTTAGGTTTGATGAAATTATGCTTTCTCATTGTATATCAATGTTCCCAAGCCCATATTCCTTCCCACGTTATGCCATATGGACGCTTTTTGACGTCTTAGTGGACAAAAATAACCCATTTTCGTAGGTCATCAAAACAGACGACAGAAAGGGTTAATGGAGACTGGTATCCAGTTCCAAATTTTCTGCAATAGTAATTCAATAGGGAACCGGGTACCAACGAACTATAGTCGACTACGATCAAGTTCGACTGGTCATAGCAACTGCGCATGATCAGTAAACCAGCAAACTGACTATAGTTAGCGAGTCGAACTTGACCATTCTTGTTTATCAGTATATAACATTAAAGTATCCTGTTGCATGGATGCCATTTTTTGGGCCAGGTTTGCATAATGTTGGACAGGTTTATGTTGTCCTCCTGCTATGATTCAGCTTGTATATACATGTTTTTCCATTTTCTCATATTTGTAGACACAAACTGAAGCTGGCCATGTTTGTCCCAGAGTCTTCGTCACAGCTACAAAAGATGACAAGTTGGTTTTTAGGCCGGAGACCGGAGTATATTGACCCTCGTGTTGTGGCTCAAGGGGAGGGCCGTGAAGGTGTGTACATGCACTGTATGCATTATTATTATTGTATATTCCCCTAATAAATCAGAACATAGGTACATAGAATCTCGATAGTTGCGAGTGAAGCATGAAAAGTAGGTTACTGATGTCCCACTGACCTAATTTTCTTGCGCTCCATACGGTAAGCCTACAATGCACACATAGGTACATCAAATTTGATTGTTGTCTGTGAAAAACTCTTGAAACGACAGCCCAAAATTTTGTGACTGATATTTGACCTTTTGACCCCAGATTTATCACAAACCTTCGGGATCCCATGGACAATCTTCTCTCCAAGTGTGGCCAATTTGAGAAGGTGTGGCTTTCAGACACAGGTTTCCAAATATTCATCAAAATATTAGTTTTTAGCTCAACTTTACGAGGTAAAACGAGCTATTGCGATATCTTGCACGCCGTCCGATGGCGTCGTCGTCGTCGGACAATTTCTGTTAAACTCAACTTTTCTTTTTATATGTCATATTTAGATAATCCTACTGTACCCAAACTTGGGAACATGCTTCCTTATAATGATACACCATCACAAAATGGCCTTGAGGTCAAAGGTCAGTGTCACTGTGACCTTGTTAAAAATCCTTTTTTTCAACTTTAATATTTTCCGTTTAGTTCAACTTTTCTGTTTATATCTCATGTTTGATTAATCATACTGGACCCAAGCTTGGACACATGCTTCCTTCCAATGTTGTTGGAGTCAAAAGTTCAAAGTTCAAGGTCACTGATACACATGTCGACAGTGTGTCTTTCGTCATCCCTCCTTCAACCTTTGTTTTAAAATGCTACTCATTAACAACTTGACGGATTTCACCCTAATCTGACTGGAAGGACCCTATGGGGGTAAGCTTCAGAATTGCATACAGAATTTAGATTGGTCAATTTTAGGCGTGAAAATCCTAGATTTTATGAAAAATTTACTGGAAATTTTCAGCAAAATGTTATTCATTAACCGCTTTGCAGATTTCAACTTACATTGACGCTATGGGGCTAGGCTTTGGAACTTGTATACAAAATTTTGATTAGTCAATTTTTTGGTGAAAACCTTAGATTTTATGAAAAATTTACCCGAGATTGTCAAAACCCTACTCCTCAGTAACTGCTTGACAGATTTGAACATACTTTGGCTGGAAGGACGCTATGGGGGTGTGCTTCATAATTTGTATACATAATTTAGATTGGTTAATTCTTTGGCTCAAAGTCCTAGATTTTATGAAAATTTACTGGAAATTGTCAAAACACTGCTCATTAACCGCTTGGTGCGTTTCAACTTACTTTGCCTGGAAGGATCCTATAGGGCTAGGCTTCAGAACTTGTATACACAATTTTGATTGGTCAATTTGTTTGGGTAAAAATCTGAGATTTTAGAAGAAATTTGCTGAAATTGTCAAAACGCTACTCATCATTAACCGCTTTACAGATTTCAACCCTAGTTGGCTGGACACACCCTATCATGGTAAGCTCCAGAATCTCTATTAAGAATTTTAATTTGTGAAAAACACATTTTATGAAAAATTTACCGTAATTTGTCAAAATGCATCTTCTCCATAACCACTTGGTGGATTTTATACAAATTTGGCTGGACGGACTATAGTGGTAGGCTCTAGAACTTCGTTTCAGAATTTTGGTTGATAGATTTTTTGCATGTGGCCATTTAGATTTTTTGAAAAATTTCCAGAACTATTTAAAATGCTACTCATTAATTGGTGGCCCGATTTCAATGAAACCAGGGTTGTTTTGATTTAATCAAATGGATTAAATCATGTGATTAAATCAACGATTAAATGAAGCTGAAAAAATCAACTTTTGATTTTTTCGATTTTTTTTCTCTGCACAACTCATCTCATTTGCACTATGAAATTTATAAAGATTTTTTAAATTTGTTATTGTAGCTATTGTTCCAGATAGTTAATAGGCATGGTTATACAACATTATGCTAATATAAGAACTAAGAAGCTTTATTTCTATCAGTACAGGTAGTGGAAACTTTCCTTGGTTGTTATTTGATGCGTAAACACAGCGCAGACCAATGCTATTTATAATAGTTCTGTGGATATTATTTTTAGCTGACTTGACTTTGACTGCTGCCAGCCACTAGACAATAATTTCACTAGACAATAATAACTCTAGACCAGCTGAATATTTTCAAACAAATTTGACCGACAGTTGTTGCCGACCAAATTCAGTTAAATTGTATTCAAAATAGTTTATAACATGTCCAGAGTTATACAGCTTTATACAAATTTTATCCACAAAAATATTAAGGTGGATAAAATGTAGCCCATCAAGTGTAGACAAAAGATGGTTACGGTAGTGTAAGTATGTTTATTAGAAATTTTCTCAATGGTCATGACCCGTCCAGTAGAACTGCAGTTATTTCAAAATGTGACAACAAATTAAAAAATGTCTTAAAAACAACAAGAACAAATTCTGGGATGCTTATTGTTATAATACATTTTAATAGTATAAATAAGGTCAACATGGTTTAGAGTGATTATATTCTATTTAGTTCCGAACATGAGTGCATGTAAAAAAAATCAATAATTTTGTTATAGATCTATTAAAAAAATCATAAAAATCGAAAAAATCCAATTAAATCGAAAAAAAATCAGATTTTTTCCGGAAAAAAATCTTTCAAACCCTGAATGAAACATCCTATGGCGGTAGACTTCAACATATCAAATGAGAATTTATATTGGTTAATTTCTTTTGTGGCCATCTTGGATTTTTCGAAATTATCCATCACATCTACCAGTATTTAAATGCAAATGGTTTAAATGTTAATGGTCCAGGTGAGCATTACAGGGTCTTGGGCCTCTTGTTGATAAGGGTATTGATAAACCGTCTATATTTATTTTATGGTTGAAGTCCAGCTTCATAGTTCATTGCAGTCATAAAGTCGAGCTTTATGGTTGCATTGCAACCACATTTCTGATTAATCTTGGCACAGTGACCTTGACCTTAGTAATAGGGTCGGAGTCAAAATGATACCACCTCCCTCAACTGGCAGCCGTTCGGCGATCCGTGGCCCCCACTGCCCTCTCAATCCCTGGGGCATAGGGTTGTTGAGACATGTGGTTGGTGTATGCCTCTAGATGGAGATGGGAGCTATGCCCCCAGGGATTGAGAGGGCAGTGGGGGCCACCACGGATCGCCGAATGGCTGCCAGTTGAGGGAGGTAGTATCATTTTGGCCCCCCGACCCTACTACTACTCAAAATGATACCACCACCCTCAATTGGCAGCCGTTCGGCGATCCGTGGCCCCCATCGCCCTGTCAATCCCTGGGGCATAGAAATTTGATCGTGGTTGGTGTATGCCTCTAGATGGTGATGGGACTGTGTAGGCTCAGACAAACAGTGTAGTGTCTTCCATCTACCTTGACAACGCTCACCTGGTAGGATGCTAAAGTGCTTAGCATTTGCACCATGGCAGACTCTGGCATGTTCACATGTTACGCAGAGAATCTGTTGCTGAGCAGGTGTCTCCAGCAGACAACCACATCCTACCCTCTCCACAACATAGAAGTGGCAGACAGACACAATCTCTTCACGTGGGTGAAAGCGGTTGTAAATGTTTCTCCGCAAGGGATCGACCCAAGGATTGTACTGGGGGTCATCCCGGAAGTGGGCCCACTTGGCATCCAATATCATGGCAGTCTCAGCGCCCTGTGCCACTGCTGTAGATGCCAGCATGAGCAGTATGATGAGAATCATGGCTATACATGAAGAGTTAAACTGAACAGAGTGAACCCCTCGAGAAATATCTGCCAGATCGAGCCCTGTTCCATCCGGATCGATAGTGATCTTCATCCCCTCAGGGGTAGGGGCTAGCTGCTTCACTCTGCCGCCGGCTAAGAAACGTAGCTCTAGGACTATATGAGTCGTTTGCGGGCTAGTGAGTCCAACTCGCTGAAGCAGTTTAACAGCACCCTTGGCTTTTGAGACATGTGACACACCATCTACCCATAGGATGCCCTCCTGGAGGTTAACAGTTTCTTCTGGTCCATCGAATGGACGACGCAGCAGGAGCTTTCCACCTGTAACCCCGATCTGGTGCCCCACCCTCGTCAGGGAGACACCTTCACTTATGTAGGTGAGGAAGGATGATCCCCGATTGTAGAGCTTTCGAACTGTTCCATCCCTTTTCACAACAGTGGAGAGGGGAGTAACCTCTATGTCAATGACTGCGGGAGGCCTATATAGTGGCAACCATGTTTGCCAGTCACCTCCAGGTCCAGCACGGTACCACACTACATTCTTCTCAAACATGAACTGCAGCTTTTTTGCCAGGGTCAATAGCAGACCATCATGTGTCATCGGCGGGGCAATGCTCGAATAGGGTTTGAGCAGATGAAAGCCGAGGTCGTCATTTAGGGTGTTGATGTCTGCCACCTCTGTATCCGAAACCTCAATCAACGGCTCGAGGATGTACTTCCTCCCCGGGAAATCGTACCGAAACATGATCTTGTGGCCATCTATGTTGCGACCCAGGCGCTCCTTCGACACATCCTTGAGGTCTGTGAGCAGCTCCACCCCATCACCACCAATGGGGTGGAGGGAGAATGCCTTTGAGTTTGCTTCGTACTGTAGGGCGAATGACTTGCCATCGCTCTCTTCTACCTTGGCAGCATCAACTGCGTATACATCTGCCAGGTCAGCAAGACCAGTCGAGTGAGCAAATATGGGTTCCATAGCACGCTATAGGATGGGTTTAAACAGGAGATATAACCATGCCGATTGTCCGACTGCTGCTCTCCGGTGGTGAGAACGTAATCTCACCCTTTCTAGAGGGGAGACGGGTGGTACAGTACCGTGTAGAATGGGTCCTCTTCGAGGTGCCCCAGCGGGGCACAACATACATAAACACTGATGTGCTACATCAACCTCCGGGCAGTGCACACAGCAGCTCACTGGTAGAAGTCGGTCGGGACGTGATAGAGTATCTCCCAGGTGCCAACAGCAACCTATGGAAAGCTATCAGTCCTAGCCTTTTCACACCTGTAAATCACCTGTTTGACAGCCCCTGTATTAACATATATGCCAGCACGGATGGGATATCGGATGCCCATTTAGAGTTTACACTCTTATTACTCCTTGACCTGACGATAAAATGATATCACACCAGGAATATCTGACCTTTGCCGAGATGATGAACCCGATAGAGGGTTGCCCAAAGGCCTTAAATGCACAGATGCTCGCACAGCAACAGATCTGTCAACAAGAAGGAGAGCAACTACAGCGGGAGAGCTGGTATCAACAGGCTGCCAGCAAGGCAAGGAGGCAAAGGAACAGTGAAGGTTCCCGATACTGGCAGGCCCTCCTGGAGGAGAGTAAGCGGGACGCAGGAGTCTTGACAGACGACGATGAGCCAGATGTCTTCACATATGACGATGAGCCAGGTGTCTTCACAGACGAGGATGAGCCAGATGTCATACAGTGGGAAGAGGAGATGGCGCAGAAGTGTAAGACCAAGAAAGCCATCCAGCGGCGGACCTACTTTCTTGGTCATAAGGTGAAGTTCCAGATGTCACGTCTCAGAAAGCTACTGGCACCCGACATAGGGCTGGCTGACCACTTTCTAAGAGACGTCTGTCTCAACATTAAAAGCTTGCATGGTTCACCAGGCTCTCCAAAATGAACCCTTCTATGACTCATGAACAGATTCTGCAGGTGATGCAGGTTGAATCTCCAGGTATACTATGGCAAAATCAGAGTGCAGGTTTAATCTCCAGGTATACTATGGCAAAATCAGAGTGGTGGAAGCAACCAGAACTATACCCCTCCCTGACTGCTGACGAGGGTGGTACAGTACACGGCTGGCGACTCCAGCAAATAGATGCCATCAGGCAGAATCTGGTCCATGAGGCAGAAAAGTACAGCAGAACATGCAGGCGATATAAGACAGCCTACAACGTCCTCGCATGTACAACCACTGCTACAGGTGTGAATGGAGCCAGTGCTGGTGGGGCAGCTGTGGCCACTCTCGCTACAGGGGTGGGTGCCATCGTCGCCCTCCTGCTGGGTGGCGTGACACTAGCTACCACTGTCTTGGCCACTGGCTTGGTGGTGGGGCAGTGGCAGATCACAAGGAGGCTGGTGAAGGATGCTATGTACATGACACTGGCACAGAGTATGCTATGGACTATCGACAAGTCTGTCAGCAAAGCTCTCGATGATGGCCAGGTCACCGATGAAGAGTACCACCATACATTGAAGGTCCAAGCCCTGTACTGCACGGAGAAACCTAAAGTGTGACAGCAATACCTCAAAGGCTCCAGCGGGCGGGTTGATGTGGAGGAGCTAAAAAATGAGATGTTACAGCGAGGTCGCCTCGCTAGTCTCTGGAGTCGAGATGACTAAAATAGTGTGCTGCCTGGACGGTAGCTTTAAGAACACCAGTATAGATGACCTTCCCACTGAACCTTACGACAGTCATCCGGAGCCAACCACCCCTCCTGGGTACACCCTTGACTGGCCTGAGAGGTCTGTTGTCTAATATACCAGAGCTAACATCGTTCTCCATCACAGTGGATGGACGGTCCCGAACCAGCTTCTCCGTCAGCCCACGACCGCTGACCAACCGCCCCATCACCATCAAGGATGCGAACAAGCTCATACTTGGATAGCTGCTCCAAGCCTCTCATACTGGAATCAGCAGCTGTACTTTGCCGTGCGGTGTGCCATGGCAGGATGTGGAGTAAGTTCCACCCTGCTTCACTCCTATTCTGGTACTCCTGAAGCTGTGCTCATCGCCAGCTGTCTCAGATTCCACGTGTACTTCACGGTGCGATGAATCCTCCATGAGCTGGGTGCAAGCCTCCCTGATACTAACGACTTCGACCCACAGCTCAACAGTCATAACGTCTCAGTGGCCAGCAGACTACAGAGAGAGTTCAGCACTCACCCAGACTTTCGGTGGCATAGTGGTGACAACAGCGGTCTAGGGGTTATGTACGGTGACCCGAGATGTGACTACTCAGGATTCCCCTATCGAACACCCCGACGAGTAGGCCGTCGGAAGACAGCGACATTCTCGTTCGATCCAGACTCCGATCCTGGAGCGCTGGTGCAAAATATGCACATCACTGGTTTGCGGCAGGACTATCCAGATGTGTGGAAGTACTTTGTCCCACACACCACCTCAGGCCTCACAGCAGCAGGGATCGTTAGGATCAACCAGTCCCTGGAAGCACTGTGCTACTGCCTCCTTACAGCACAGACCAAGCTGCGTCATTCCATAGATGGTGTCAGCGGAGCAGAGGTCCAGGCCATGTTCATCAGTCTCGTTGAGGATATGCTCACCGTGGCAGACCCCAGTAGTCTTATTGCTAAGTTCCAGCAGGGGTTGCAGAAGGCCTGTCACAAACTTGACGTTGCTATTTCACTACACCTACAGTTGATTCCGAGCAACATGATCGTGAACATTGAGAACCTCCAAGTCAGGGGCTATAACAACATTATAGTCAAGGGGAGTTCCCCCGGTGTCCACTTCGGCTTCAACACTGATATCAACGCACCTATGCGTAGTACGGGCATGGCAGCATATACAGTCGTTCCGACCCTGACACTGCAACCAGTCGACACGACGCTTCCCATGGCAGCTCCACATAAAGGCGTTCCAACCCCGACACTGCAACCAGTCGACACGACACCGCTTCCCGTGGCAGCTCTATGAGTGGTGTCAGGCCTAGCTATCGTGGCGCTCGGGATCAGCCTACTCCGCCGCTAGCAAATCAGCTATAAGACTATCCTGACTTTCTACAGTAGCAGTGGGGACCACGTTGAGACACTGAACCAGCTTGGCATGCCCTACAGCCCCTAGACACGCTGCCAACATGCACATCCCTTTTCCAGCTTGTAGTATCGCAGAGCCTTGTTCAGCTCTGAGTCCGGTGAGGCCATGTCGGTCTGCAACTGCTTGAACACATCTGCCAGATACTCCTGATCCTTGTAGAAACCTTTAGCTCTCAGGAGCTGCTCGACGATACTCCCACCCATGATAAGGTATTCGATAAAGCAGATCTGTCCCTTACCAAATCCTAGATAGAGTTTCACAGCTGTCAGCTCCTCTGTCAGCTCAGCACCGGAGAGCTGAGCGAGCTCATCTGGTGTCTTCTTCTTGTAGTCCCTCAACTCCCTCCGGAAGACATCATAGTACTTCTCGCATAGCGTGAGCCCAGACATGTTTAAGATATCTCAATAGAGAGATGAATATTCCTGCGTACCAACCCGGACACCTGGCAGATGCAGACTGGGAAGATCTTATTAGCTGTCTCGACAGGGGATGCAGACGTTTAACCGCGTTGTATACTCAGTGCTTAAACAATGACGTCAATGGTACAGATCGTGAAGCAACTGCCCGAGAGCCAGGCGAGTCTTCAGAAGGTGGAGAACCTGCTGCGAACCAAGACACAGAAGTTACTGACCAAAGCAAAACCTCTGGCAGTCCATGACGTGGCGGCGAATGTGGCCATGGTGAAGATGACAGGTGGAGATGGGGTTCTTCCTTCCGCAACTGCGGCTGTCCTCGTTACAGTGGTGAGTGGGGTGGCGGAGCACTGTCTCGGAATAACTCACCCCATCCCAAAGATCGCCATCAGTGGTGCCTCCTACACTGCTGCCGCCAAGATCATGGGTGAACCTCTTACACTAATGGAGTCCGCGGTTTTAGGGCTAGCAATGAGTGCAATGGCTCAGATCATCATCGCCTACGTTTAAAACCTCTGAATAGTGAGAGATGGATCACGAGACCCCTGCAGCATATGGGGCATAGCATGCTGGAGGGCGGTGTGTAGCCCATAGTCGAGCACGCGGACTGAGCATTGCCAATGCCCGGGAATGGTGGACCGCCCACAAGGCATGCCCCTGCAGAGAGGGCCAGTACCCTGAGCACTGCTACCTATTCCCTTGGCCGACTCCTAAACCCAACTATTTCAGTGGGGTATGACTAATAGGTTTAAGCTGTTTGAATATAGCACTATGCCTTTGGCACTCACAGACATAGAAAGCAGAGCTAGGCGATCTTGCTCACTTGGGCGAGGAACGCCTCGGTTCAGAGGCCACTATTGCCCCTATCTCCTTCCTAAACTTTGACGAGAGGATGGCTTCGACGATGAGGAGGGCTCGGACGATGAGGCGGGAGTCATCAAGGTTATTGCTGAGGAACGCCTCGGTTCAGAGGACACTATTGCCCCTATCGCCTTCCTAGACTTCGACGATGAGGATGGCTTCGACGATGAGGAGGGCTCCGACGATGAGGCTGGAGTCATCAAGGTTATTGCTGAGGCCTTTGCTGGGGCCTTTGCTGAGGCTGTCCTTGCTACAGTGGTGAGTGGGGCGGCCGAGCACTGTCGCGGAATAACTCACCCCATCCCAAAGATCACCATTGGTGGTGCCTCCTACATTGCCGCGCCAAGATCATGGGTGAACCTATTACACTAATGGAGGCCGCGGTTCTAGGGCTAGTAGAAGGTTTAAGCCGTCTGTATATAGCACTATGACTCTGTCACTCACAGACCTAGAAAGCAAAGAGCTAGGCGATCTTGCTCACTTGGGCGAGGCATGCCTCGGTTCAAAGGACACTGTTGCCCCTATCTCCTTCCTAGACTTCGATGAGAAGGAAGACCCGCGTGAGATCCGATGTACCATCCCAGCCCGAGATCTCATCAGGAACACTGATACGGTAGGACAATCAGCCATTAACAAGGCCAAGACTGTATACAAGGGGATGGGCATCAACGAGAGGGCGACAATGCGAGGTATGCTCGGAGTCGATGAGGCTGGAGCCATCAAGGTTATGGCCGAGTCCTTTGCACAGGACCTGTGCTAAGGATCTCCTGAAATCACGGAGCTCATTGAAACAGGCTGGAGAGAATCTCAAGATAGGCACCATCGGCCTGAGCAATATCACTGTCGATGGCAAAAAAGGTGCTACCGGCAGCCTCCAGCTACCAGAGGGGAAGAAGTCAGGGTTCTTTGGTTTGCCGTTTAAGACCACAGGGTAGTCATGGCTTCCCGTGCATGTATCATACAGATACTGGATGTACTGTGGGACCTCTACGCTATCTTCTCAGCTGCTGCTTGGATTTCTTGCTTGGCGCCTCCATCGCATCCTTCATATCCGCCGGAGGTGCAGAATTCCCCGCTCTGCAGGCGAAAGAGCTGGTGCAGGAAGTACTGCCGTTTAGTCTCCCAGATATAGACGAGGCTACCGCCGACCAAGTGCTAACCATCCTCCGCACGCATTTCTGTACCATTCGACGGTAGTCCGGCCAATGCTGGCCAGGTGGTGCTGATCATTGCCCCATCAGGACATGGGAAAAACATCTTGCTGCGGGCTCTTCTGGCCGAACATCTACACTCTCAATACATCCTTCTGGTGTCTGACTCCGCCGCTGAGGCGGTTGACAGTAATGATCAATGGTACAATGGCCCAATCACCAAGACGCAGAGCCTGCAAGCACTGATGGAGAAGCTGCTGGCAGCCCGACTGACAGAACCACTTGTTCTAGTTATCGATGACCCTGCAATGGACCAGAAGACAGTCACCTACCTCAGAAACATCACCAGGCACACAAAGATAACTGTCTTCATCCTCTTTCAGAAGTACACCCGCGAGATCTCAGCGGACATCCGCCACAATGCCCGGTTGCTATACTTCAGCTCCAAGTGTGGACGTGCCCTGCTCGAGACCATATACGACAGCCTAACCCTCAAGGAGACCAAAGGGGACTTTATCGCAGGTGTACAGAGGGTAGCTGATCTGTACCACTTCATCTTCAGCAACAAGGAGACAGGTGAGCTGTCACACGTCAAACCATCTCTGGAAAAGGCGCAGACCTTCACCTACAGGCTGAATCCAGCCAGGAAACTAGCCTGCTCTATGTGTCATCGCTGACAGATTGTCGCAGCTGCCTCAACTTTTTTTTCATTCCTCAGAAGGCTGAGGAACTTCGTCCGCGGTCTCCGCTACTTCGTCAGATGCTTGAGGACCTTCGTCAGAAGCTTGAGGAACTTCGTCAGAAGCTTGAGGAACTTCGTCAGTTTCGTCAGAAGCCTGTCGCTTAAACTGTCGCTTAAACTCTTTCCACTGAGGGTCAGATGGTAGAACTCTCTTCTTCTGGAACTTCTCACAGAAGACCCACTTTTTCCATGCGTGATTAGCATCTGACTTGCGAGTGGATTTGATGACGTAGTCCTGGTAGTTATCTGGGAATTTCAGAAATGCTGGCAGATTACTGGCCAATCTCCTGTGCCCTCTTTCGTTGAAGATGTGCTCAACAGCCTCCTTTTGGCCAACAGTGAGCCCCTCCTTGCGGCCAACAGTGAGCCCCTCCTGAGTACCTTCTGCATGACCGGTGTCGTGGCTCTCCGCTACAGCGGCACTGACCTCCTCCCTGAAGTAGTTATTTGCTTCAGACTGAAGGCTATCCAGTATATCTCGCTCTTCCTGGCTATGGAGGCTAAATACGGCACCCCACTTCCCGACCGTTAGTAGATCTTTGGGTTCGACCTTCGCCCTTTGGAGAGCTAGAATAACAGGACTGTTGGTTTGGGCCACAGGTAGGTTGATTGAGTCAGGAGTTCTTTTGTACTACGAGCTGGTGCTCCTTCCTCTATGGCGGCCAGTATCTCAGCATCAGACGGAGGTGTGACCGTGGCTCGCTCGTGGATAATGTTGATGCCACGAAGCAGTCCTTGAACCCTGCCACAGTGGGACAGAGTACGCCGTGGCTGTCGTGTTGACTGTCGTGCCGACTTGTCCTGCTGCCTATAGACAATCTGCTGGAGAACTTTACCGAACATGGCAGCCATTTAAAACCTCTATATACCCAGACCTTAAACATGCTGCAGTATGTGTAACATCCAGATGGGGGCCATTGAACCCGTGACATCGCACCGCACTGATCCTCGGAAGGACCGCCTGACGGTCATTTGACCCAGTATACACGATGAGAATTCGTTGTCCGCTGCTAGGAAGTACATCGACTTTGCAATCTCGGCACGGATCCACGAGATCAAGAGCATGACACTCGAGTTCAAGCTTCAGAGCACAACAGAACGGACGGTAGAGCTACCGCAGGTTCTGAACAGGTGGGAGATGAGATCATGCAGAGCAACAGCACCGTGGACACCATCTATGTGAACGATGAGTACCGAGTCCTAGGTCCACTGGCTCGTGGACCAACCTTTTATGCGAAGGGAAAGGGGTACTACACTGGGCTGGGGTGCAATGATGGGTTCACGGAATTCGTACTACCGGTAGGTGCCGAGAGGCCCGTGGCAGATCCTCTCTTAACCCTCCTCGAGAACACACACGTGAATCGGGCTGCCATGCAGGATAGGCTGTTCCTCCGGGTGTACACTGAGCGGCTCGCAGATGTGACGATGAATGCTCCAAGACTTCATGTCTGGCATGACGAGAATGACCAGGGGCTGAAGCAAACGGGTTCCAAACAGCGGATCGTGCATGTGGAGCGAGAACACCAGCAGGTCCAAGCCACAGCTAACCAACAGGTAGAGCTGACATTGCATCGTGGTGTATCGGACTGTGTCGCTGTTGCGGTCCTGGTTCAGATGGGAATAGTCATCCAGCAGGTGGATACGCTAGACGACTTCAAACTTGTGGTTGCTGGGACCAATGTTCTTGGTGAGGTACGCGAGCTGGCTGATTGCCAACTCTACAGACAGAGAACTAAGTCACATGTCCTTCAGCAACTAACCAGTGTAAGCGACGACCTCGAGTCGGTACTCGAGGGCCATCACCCTCTCAGGGGCAGGGACATCCCACCTAATCATGGCTCAGCTTCAACATCGGAAACCTCATAGCTGGGACTCGCTCATTAGGTGTGATGGTACTTTACTTTGGCTATGCTAAGGTATGCGTGTCAAACACATCAGGTATTCAGCTTGAGTGTGCGTAGAGCATGACTCCTGTCGTCACAGCTGCAGCTACCACCACTACGATAAGCTCTGCTCTCTTCTGACCTGTCGATGCTTCATAGTCGAGCATTGGCTCAGATATCTTTACAGCCTCGTAGTACTCATCGAGACACTCATCTGCCTCTTTGATGCTCTGGTTGGCCTGAGCTCGGAGTTGTCGTCGGCGTGCCTCCCTCTGGCACATATGCTCGAGTGCTTTGCTGTACTCACACTTCTCCTTAGACAGCTTCTCCATCGCCTGGTTATGACGCTCACGCTCGACCTCTGCCGCCTTCTTGTCGGCGAAGATGATTCCCCAGTTCGCTAAGGCAAACACGCCCGCATTCAAGATTTAAAGCTACTATATAGCTGTCCCCCAGAGGCGTATAAAGATCATATCGAGGATATAGATGACGAGGACTATGAGGAGGACTATGAGGAGGAGGATTATGATGCAGACTACGATGTCTGTGGTGAGTATGATGATGCAGAGCCTGAATCCCGCAAGCTATTACACAGAGCGAAAGGAATCTATTGCACCTACGTAAAAGGTTCTATCTGTCCGCTGGCAGCAGTTGGGGCTCTGATCGCTCTGTTCACAACGAAGGCTGGCGAGACGGTCCGCAAGATCGCCAACAATGCTCTCCATGGTGTGGAGAAGATTTCTGAAGCCATACCAGCCATCGCCTCAGGAGTAGGTACGTTCTTCGGAGTCGCAGGCCCTTGGCTACCGTACATTGCCATATCACTCACGGCCATCTGGGCTGCCGAACATTTAAGCCGTACTATATAAGGATGGCATCTCTGTATGACCTGGTCAAGACACTTAACCTCCGAGGGTTGGTCGATAAATTACCGTTCAGTGAGGACGCCAGTGTACGGAGGTGTTTGAGGAGGTCTTCAGTGATGGTCGATTGATGGACGGCCGTCTGTTCATCTGTTTAGAGTTCACCCAGGCCGTGCATAGCAGGACAGGAGTGGACATCAGTGATGAAATCACCCATGCCATGCGTGACAGGACGGGAGTGGATGTCAGTGATGAAATCCGGGAGCTTATCAACCGTCTTTCTTGAGGAACTCTACTATCAGCCTGGCAGATATTACCATGGGCCCCCTCAGCTACTCGAGGCTGCACGTCACAAGGGCCACAACTTCACATTGGAGGCAGTTAGCCAGTGGCTCAGCCGCCAGGCGATGTAGCAGATATACAGACCTCGTCCACGGCACATCAGGCATACCCATTTTGATGAAACTGTCCCGAACAGAGTTCACTAGGCAGATGTTCTAATCCTTCCACACGACTCGGTTGGTCGTAAGACCTACAAGTATGCCCTCACCATCGTCGATGTCGCCAGCAGGTACAAGGCTGCAGTACCGCTCACAGACAAGTCAGCTGGCCACGAGACTTCGGAAAATCCCCTCCAGTGGCCGGAATTGTTGCAGGTGGATGAGGGTAAGGAGTTCAGAGGTGAGACTGCAGCCCTCATGCGGAAACACGGTGTGGCAGTTAGGCGAGGCAAGGTAGGGCATCACTGTGCCCAGGCTATCGTTGAGCGGTAGAATCAGACACTGACAGAGAGATTGTTCCCACAGCAATATGCCAAGGAAATGGCCGCGCCGAGTGAACGTTCTAGAGTATGGGTGAGAGGGCTGCCTGCTGTGGTGGAGAGATCCAATGCCGAGGTTACCAGGCTAATCGGGAAGAAGCCGGTAGAGGCTATCAGCCACTCTGCTGTTGCCAGTCTAGAGGAGCGAACAAGGGTGAGGAGTGCCTACCACCTGATGCTCTGGTTCGGTACCTGTATGGGCCTGGTGAGCTGGAAGGTGGTCGACGGCGTGCAACAGATCCTAACTGGTCGATAGATGTTCATAGGCTTGACAGGTATGTGGAGGCGGAGGGGCGGCCTACAATGTACTACCTGGCATGCCAGCACGGAGTGCCTAGGCAACCATTTGTCGTAAAAGAGCTTCAGCTAGTCCCTGCAGACACACAGCTACCACCACCTAGGGTGCATGAGACTCGATTGGCTCGGTATGGACACCATCTGGCAGCACATGGCGCTTATCATAGTAAGCGGAGAGTCCGAGTTTTTCCTGCTCATACGTCACCATACCCTGGTTGCGCATGCGTAGGCCTCAGTTTTTAGCTCTGTCCCCCCCCGCCATGTAGGGCACTGTAGAACCTCTGCCAAAAGACCTCACTCTGCCGCTTTGACATTCCCTTAGCCGAAAACTTACTTGCAGCTGTGCTCTCCACGTAGTAGCATTGGAGCAGAGAGCGATGCCCCGAGAGCCTTCGAACTTGAGCTTGAGCTTGAACAGTCCCGGAGTCCGTCCAGACCATTTGTCCCAAGCTAGCCAGTCCCGCTTATGAGCCTGGTATTTTGCTCGCGTCTCAGGGCGAATGACGTCGTAGAGGTTGGAGCCTGCTATAGCGATATACGCGGAGTCAGTGTCCATCTGCAGGTACTCAAAGCTGTCACGAGCTACGTAGCGATCGAGGAAGTCGTAGTAGAACGCCAGCATTCGCAGCTTCGAGAGCTCATAAACGGCTATCCACACCTGGAAGGTCCTTCGAATAGTGATTCTCGCCCTGTGACTGGTGCTCGTATGACTCACCGATCGCGAGATCTTCGACCCATGCACTACGCAGGGCCTTGTCTACCACGCGTTCATCCTTCGATGAGCTTCCCATAGGCACTGTTGCCGAGGAGTTTGATGAGATTTGCCAGGAGCGCTTTGCTCTTATCTACATCTCCTGAGCGGCGGGCCTCCATAACATTCTCCACGAACCACTCGAATGGGTGCTTGGCCTCATAGTCTATGGTGTGGTATACAGCAGTAATCTCCAGGCCATGGGTTATATACCACTTGAGTGTCGGTGCGTACAGCAGCTGCTTCTTGCCAGAGAGGGCACCGACCAACTTCTGGGTGGTGCGACACTTCCTCCCTGTTCGGCCTAGATATGCCAGCATCTCAGATGAGATTGCCTCTACTGGGATCTCGCGGTTATAGAAGAGAGGGGGGACCTCTATATCCACCTCAGCAAACGCAAACCAGCTGTCTGCTAGGACAGCCTCCTTAAAGCTAGCTACACCACTGGCACCGGACCAATGGCACACTTTCTCCTTACCACATGGCATCTCTTTGGCCATCGTTGACAGGTACAGAGCATTTGCATCGGAGCCGAGTAGACGTTGGCAGCCACGCTCGCTCTGGCGGATTCGAGTCACACCGGCCTCGTGGTATCTGGTGAACACGATGCTGGGACTTCCAACAACAGCCCCCTTCAGCATCTCGTAGGCCTCCTTGCCCGGTGAATAGAGGCTAACATCTGGCATGTGCTGAGCGGTTCCACGTAGGAGATACTGCAGTGACACACCTGGGAGAGACACCGCATCTTTGAGATGTCTATTTCTCATTCTGTGTAGAACTCCCACATCTGCTCTAGGGCTTCGATGAATGGACTGACGTCCAGGTTTTTGTAGTATCACAGCCAGTCGGCGAATGTCCGCATTCCATGCTCGCTGAATGTCTGGTTACACTGTTCCCACTCTGATCGCGTCAAGAGGTAGCCACCCGTGAGCTTAGATGTCCATGCTGAGTAGTCAGGAAGCCCTGGATAGTTGAGCTTCTCATGTGTGTCAAACCATTCATACGGGAATCAGCTCTTCTGCTGTGTGCACCCGTAAACTTTGACCCATACCTCGTACGAGACTCCTGTGCCGAGGTAGTTCAGCACATCGAGAAACCGTAGCTCAGGTGTTATGAGGAACATGGTCTGACTAGCCATCTTGGCGACTTTCACTGTACCTATACTGTCAGTCAGCTCATCGACAAATCACTTCTTGATGAGGTTCAGGTCATAGTGCCCAGAGTTGAACCCCAGTAAAGGCACTTGGTCACACCACTCATTGATCAGTTGCTGCTGTCGCTTTGGGAGCTTGTCCAGGTCTGTCGGTATGTACTGTACCCTAACCCTTGTCTGGATTAGATATGCTCGCCATTGGATCACCAGCATGAACTCTCTGATCAGTTCTTTGGGGTCAGGATTGCAGAGGTGAGTGGGCCCGCTTGTGGTGCCATCTAAGGAGCAGCCAACTGACACAGAAATAGGTATGTGAGTACTCTCGATCGTGAGAGTCTCCGTAGAATGAGTCTTGATACCATCAAGAAGTGCTTTGAAGTCGTAAACTATGAAGTGTGGGTATGGGACAGTCCGAACTCATTTATGGACACTTGGACAGCGTTTTATACAGCACTCCAACTGTACCACAAGCGTGCATCCAGATGCTCTCAGCTTCTCCTCTCTCAGGACTGTCTTGCGGTATCTTTGTTCAGCCTCCTCACCTCGCTGGTGTTGTGGACACCTGTGCCAGTAACAGCCATGGAAGTGGTAAACGGTGTTGGTGGTCGGATCATAACCGTCTACGGGAGCACCCTCAATCCAACGCTCGCCACCGTGCCTACAGTCTACATGGTGTATGTGCCATACTCGATCCAATGAGTAGCCGCTGAACTGGATGGTTGGGGCGGATAGAAGGCTTTCTCATACGCAGACTGTGGTACCTCAACCTTCTCGCCAGGACACGATTGTTGTTTTGCCGCCTGTACAGTGCTCAGCATGGTGTTGAAGATTGCATGCCTTTGTAAACCTCTGCTGACAGTGACTGCAGACTAGTGTATGTGCCAACTTGGAGATGTTCTTGATGTAGAAGGCGTGGTGGTCCCACACTCCGATGGTCATGGTGTCACAGTAGTGAGCCGCTTGCCTGATCAAGTGCCAGGTGCCCTCTTCGGTTGGTTCATACACGCAAATCCCGATCTTGGCAAAGAACTCTACCTTGTCCAGCTGATCCAGCTATGTCGCGGACATCAGGTACAGTCACTGTCTTGCCGTAAAACCTTGCGACAAGCTCTCGTGCAGGAGCTTTACTTCTATCAGCTCTCGCTCCTCGGTGGACTGCTAGATATCTCCAGAGACACATGTTGTCCCTGTAGGTGTCGAGGGCAGTCATACTCTTCTTCTGTCGTAGCCAGTCTGGGAGGGGGGCCTGTCCCAAGCAGAGGTTGGCGGTCGATGACAGCCCTGACCGCAACGTTAATTGATCGAACGAAAGCCCACTTGGTGTTGGGTCGATCAATATTGTCTGTGTCGAGGCGGGCTTGCTCTCTTGCTGCCACCCAGTCCTGAGCTGCTCCTATCGTGTTCAGCCACGGGCTCCCTGGAGCATTCTTGTGGAAGAGCATCACCCTACTGTCTTCGATGTTGACGACTCGAGAATGTGTTCGCCTTCTCGCCTCATGCTCCGGGCTAAGGGTTCAGACCTCGGGCCCCCCCCCCACCTATCACTCGCTTACTGATCCTGCGTAGGGGAGGTAAGCGCTCCAGTGGATGGTCCACCATCCGCCTCGCTACAGTCTTGGTTCACAAGCTAGCAGTCACCTCCTCGTCCAACTGACGAAGCTCACGGATCCGCTGCGCTTTCTTGTGGGGATTCCAAGGATCATCTTTGGTAAGCGCTGGAAACCTTCCCGTCTTCATTGCTCAGGAGAGTCGCTTCTGCCACTCCTCTGATCATCTGGAGCAGGTCGGCTTTCTTGGCCTTAGAGGCTACTCTAAGGCTGGATTGCTTTACAATAGCGCGAAGCTGTGCAACAGTAATCAAGGTGTATATCACTGTGGAGGCCTGTCTCTACATGGGCGTTGACCCTATTATGTGTGGTGATTGCAAGGTGATCAGTACCTGGAAAAACCTGTGGGTGGTCCGTCGTGTCGATGTGATACCGACGGAGACTATGTGTTTGTGTGAGATGTGGTCAAGCTGATGTGATACGTGGGAGTAGTGCGCGCATTGAGAGGTTGGTTGTCGAGGGATCACTGCATTTCTTGTTCCCACTCTTGTTCCAACTCGATAGCAGCATCCACATCACGTTTCTAAATAATTCATATACTTGAAGAGTTTGTCCATCGCTATCACAGTCATCGGATAACATCCGCAACACGTAAGGCATGTTAGTAGAAATGATGGGCGGAATGTTGGGATCCCTGAGCTTCTCCATTTCTCAAGATTTTGATCTGCATGGTTGCCCATATCACGCAATGGCCCTGGTACTTTTTCTTGTCACGCCACACAGCCTATATCATGCATGCATGACCATAGCTCTTCAGGCCAGCCCATTGTGTGTAATATTGGTTGTAGATGAGCATTTACACGTAGTTGAGTACATGTAATGTATGGTTGTGCGTTCACACATAATTTATGATCGCTGATATACCATTATGGATGCTGTGTCTAATTAGATGTTAACGCATATCAGCTACTATTCTTGACTTTGGCCCAGTCATGGGTTTGTGGTCTGCAATCATGGGTTTTATGTGGTCAGTCAATGACTGTGCGAGTTGGTCTTGACGTGATGTTTTACGGGTAAAGAGTAATTGTAGACATGTTTACCTTTGCTAATAACACATAACGAGATTTGAACCTGTGATTTTACCATTTGCTAATAACACATAACGAGATTTGAACCTGTGATTTTAAAAGTGTATAATACAACGCATTGACTATCTCGGCCATGTAGGCGGTAATAAATATAGCTGATACGTTATGTGAGTTGCTGTGTTGCTGCGCTATCGGGCTCGACTCACTCTAGATCTTGATATCACTTCAAGATAACGCATAACAGCGATTTCACAACTCACGCTCAGAGATAAAGTTACTAAGAGTCGAAATCTTAACGGTGTCGCGGTAGGTCTATCAATAGAGCCGCAGAGTCGTCGAATTGCATAGCAGTCCCAGGCTGCAGACTGGGGTTCAAATCCGCTCAAAAGACTAGGTAAGACTAAGGCCGGGGTAGACCCACCACGACACCCCCCCCCCCCCCCAGTGCGAGGTCAAAGCACCACCAGCCGGCTGGAATAGCAACAGGGTAAGATAGGTAGGATAGGTACAAAAGAGATAGGTGGGATAGGTAGGATAGGAACAAAGGATAGGTTACAAAAAAAACCCCAAAAAACCAAACAAAAAACCCCACAGATAGAAAACCCCCACGAAGAACCATCCACACAAGTCTTGTCAAGATCACTTAAGTAGAACCTGAGTTATTTTCATTGAGAACTCCTGTTCAAATATTTTTCATAGTAATCCTTTTTAGATTGACTTTATGAAGTAAAACAAGCTATTGTGATTATCCTGCACATCGCCTGATGCCAGCGTCCAATTTGTGTTTAGCTCAACTTTTATATTTATATCTCATGTTTGGTTAATCACATTAGACCCAAACTTGGACACATGCTTCCTTATAATGACACGGCATCACACAATGATGTTGGGTCAAAAGATTACGGTCACGGTGACCTTGGTAATTTCAACATTAACATTTTCCATTTAGCTCAACATAGCAATTTATATGTCATCTTTGGTTAAGTATACTGGACCCAAACTTGGACACATGCTACCTTATAATAACAGGGCATCACACAATAATGTTAGGGTCAAAGGGCAAGGTTATTGTGACCTTGGTAAAACATGAGTTTTTTCCACATTAACGTTTTCCGTTTAGCTCAACTTAGCAGTTCATATCTCAACTCAGTCATACTGAACCCAAACTTGGACACATGCTCCCATTTTATGAGGGAGCATCATATAATAATCTTGGGGTCAAAAAGTTGAAGGTCAAGGTCAATGGGACATTGGTAAAAAGTTTGCTATTTCAATATTAACATTTTGCAATTAGCTCAACTTATCTCATCTTTGGTTAAGTAGTATACTGCACCCAACTATAGACATACTTCCTTATAATTGTAGGGCATCACACAAAAGGAAAATGTCAAGGTTATTGTCAAATTGATTAAAAATTTGGTTTTTTTTCAACACTACCGTTTTGTGTTTGTCTCCGCTTAGCGGTTCATATCTCATCTTTGGGATTTATCACTAGAATAACTGGCTCGGTCCCAGCCAGTCATTCCATTGGTAAATTTTCAAAAATTATTCTCTTGGCCTGTAAATGGACATTCCACAAGACCATAACATGGCCAGTATGACCATAAAGGGGCTAAGCGAAGATAAATAAACATTTTGTCTTCACAAATACTAGAGAACTATTAAATGTATAAATTCTCCTCCAAGCTAACACATTTGATTGATTTTTGGAAATAATTTAACTGAATAATAATAATAATAATAATAATAATAATAATAATAATATAGTTGTTTAGTTCTGAACCCTGTAGAACACAACAACAAAAGTAGAGATTTTTTTGCCATTATGGACACGTCTTTAAGGGTCTGTACTTAACTATAAAGCTAGGTTTCTCAATGTCTAGGCCAAAATGGGATTTTTCAATCGATCAGGCTTAGCTTCAAGAATCCAATCTTTGTTCATTAATTCAACTGTTCCAGGTAAGCCCAACAGGTGCGTGGACTTTTTTGTCGTCGTCGTCATTGTTGGACATTTGTTGTTGAACAGTTGTTGTTGAACAGTTATTGTTGTTGTGGTGGTGATGATTGTGATGGTGGTCGTGCTGCTGTGGCTGTGGTGGTGGTGGTGGTGGTGGTGGTGGTGGTGGTGGTGGTGGTGGTGGTGGTGATAATATGTGCCTTGCAAGCTAGCTTTTCTCCTATGCTGACAGGACAAGTGATGGGCTGTTAAACAGCTATGGTGGTGGGTGGTTAAATCTAATTAACCCCTATCATCCGCTTCTGTATTAATGGCTTATTAATCGATGAATGGTGCTATGGATGTAGACTAATGCATGTTCCAGCAGTTCTGAGAAGAGGGCCACTCCAGGTGCCACTGTCTAGACATGGACTGCCTGAAGCAATAATGCCCACAAATATAGACCCATTATTATGTTTAAATAGAAGTAAATTTTTGCATGTTATAACACAGTGTGCTAGGATTCTATAGAAATGTTCTATTATCAAGTTAATAACCTTTTGTTTAAATGACATGAGTGATGATTTCATGTTTCTGTGGGTGCTTTGCACTGTTGCTATTCCCTAGTTGTATGGCTTGTGTAGATTTTTATCAGGATGTTTTTCTCTAACTGTAGTCTACATGTAAAATATTAACCCTTTAACCCTCGAATTTGTTCAAGAAAATTTCAATTTTCCCATACAAAATGTCCATTTGCAGACCAAGAGAAGACTGTTTTTGAAAATTTACCACTGGAATGACTGGCTCGGTTATCGAGCCAGCCATTACAGTGGTAAATTTTCAAAAATAGTCTTCTTGGTCTGCAAATGGATATTTCTCAAGAGCACTGCAGGAGTAATTTTTGTCTGATATAAGTGTTGAAGAGTTAATGGCTCACATGAGAGGAAGGCTTAGGAGTGAGCTCTTGTGCAGGCTAATGAGCTATACAGCCTCAGGTGTCTTATGAGATTTCTAAATGTGTGTGTTTCTGATTATCCCATTTGGTTGATGCCAAACATTGCCTACATGAAGCCTTTGGCGCCTCTGATCAACGCTGCAGATTTTGCGGTCAACATGTTATGGTTATTGTTATTGGAGCTCTTTCAAAGACGTGTTTCTGGACAATAACTTGAGCAGAATCTTCAGCAAACCCAAATGGCATATACATGTTACACTTAGGGCCCAAAGAGCTACGTTTATGTTGTTGTTTCATAGAGAGTTATAATTATATTGGCATATAATATAATGCAGTAATGGCAGATCTATGTGTACACAGAATTGTCATTCTGTTCCACCCTTTAACACTTACAACTCTGTTGTCAAAATTTTCAATTTTCATCGCTTACCACTCTGTTGTCAAAATTTTCAATTTTTAGCTCACCTGGACAGAATGGCCAAGTGAGCTTATGCCATGGCGACCGTCCGTCGTCTGTCCAGCATCCATCCGTCCATCCATCCATCCGTCTGTCTGTCAACTTTATTCTTTAAAGGACTTCTTCTCAAGAACCACTGGGCTGATTTCAATTATATTTCCCAGGAAGTATCCTTAGCACATAGGGATCCAAGTTTGTTCAAATCAAGCCGATCGGCCAATTTGGCCAGCGGCCATCTTGGATTTCGGCTGATTTTAGGAAATGTCTAAAATCTCCGAAACCCCATGGTGGATCGAGTCAAAACTCACTAAATATCATATAGGGCAAGAGCTGAACCAAGTTTGTTTGAAGCAACTTGATTGGCCAAGTAGTTCGGCAACCATCTTGGATGACCTAGTTTTCATGAAAATGACTTCTGCAGAACCGCTGAACGGATCGGGCTGAAATTTTGGGGATATGATTATGGACTAGGGGCCATTAAAGTTTGTTCATGGGAAGTTGATAGGTAAAAAACATGGCCACCATGCACCAATCAAATTTTAGCTTGGTTGGGTGCCATATTCAATTATTTTATTTGATGGATTTTGAAGCCGAAATTGGTTTTCTTAACTCAGCTTACTTGTCAGTCAGCTGTCGTATAGCGATGACCCCGTCCGTCTTCTGTATGTCCGTCCATCCATCTGTCTGTCCGTCACCAACAAAATATCATTTTGATATTTCTTGACGGATTGACACCAAACTTGGTCACAATGTTAATGTCGGCATCTAATATCTGTGCTGTGAAAATGAAACTGATAGGATGTCAAATGCCAAAGTTATCACCTCTTAAATATTTGCTGTCTCACTTTCATAGGGGAGATATAAGTTTGTTCCCACCGTCCACTGATTTATCACCATGTCAGATTTTATTGCCAAAGTAGATTAAACTCCAATTAACAGATTAAAGGACAATTCCAGGATGATAAAAAGTGTGCTTTATTTGAAAGATTATTACATGTTTAGAATAATAACCAGATAGAAATAGCATAACCAACTATCGCTAGATAAAGTCGGTAAAATTGACAATTTTTCACACAGGCGCTGCCATTTTATCGCGTCTAGCGATGTCAGCCCTGCACCACCGCTATTGCTATGACTGGAAGAGCGAGGCCAATAGATGCGGGTATATATTTTAAGGAAGTATACGTAAATGATAGTAGCAAACTAACCGTTGAAGCGATTCCAATGATTCTAGGACCTCTAAATAGGTGCCGACCTCGGGATTAATATGATATAATGGATGTTAATATCGGACAAGAGGTTCAAAAGACTGGAATATATTTAAAAAATTTCATCTAAGATACGATCTGAGAATATGTTATTCTTTTTTGGCTAAAATTCAGCATGAGATGGTTTTTGTCTCGCAGACTCTATCTTTGTGTATTGTCATTAACTTGGAGTGTGCTTAAAGCTGAAAGAAATGGCTATTTGCCTAACCAATTATAATTTTGCTCACGTGAATATTGCCAGAGATATCACCAAATGAATTAACATTTTGACATAAAATCTTGAAATTTTCATCAACGATCATATTACGCGGCAAGCTGTAGTAATTTCAATAATTAAGATATTTTGATGGAATTTTTCACGTTATGTGATAACATTGTAAAGCTTCGGCGCAGCAAATTCTATCATTGTAGCTGTAATACTCATTCTGATATGGGGTGATGGACAGAGCGCATCCTGAAATGTTTGTATAAAATTTGCTAGCTTAGTTTTTCCCGCAGACTGTATCTTTTGAACCACTAGGCCGATTCTAACATCTCTAGCATTGGATAGATCTTCGAATTTGCAGCTACAGGTAGGTATCAGAATTATTACAATCGGTTCTGTGGTTCCGGCAATATTATCATATCATAAGTTTTCTTGGAATATATATTTACACTGCCCGCTACACACGCTATAACGGTATCTTGAGTTGGCTAAGTAATTTGACAATAAGCATGTGTCAAGTGTGCCACTTCATTTAACCCATATCGCATGGTGTAAAATGCGTAATAGCCTACTTACAGAGATAGTGCCGTGGTACATTTTGAAAAAAAAATGTTGCTGAAACGTGTTGCTGCCGTGCACAGCAATGACTTACAGCAACATTGTTACCAAAATGAACACATTCTGATAGGATAGAGAAAATGGAATCTATGCTTCAGCAGTCTAGGGGTTAACGATTTCCCATCGACTTCGGATACCAGAATTACTTGAAAAACTTACTAGCTTAACTGGACAATGTCCTAATGATTACAAATTAGCAAATGTTAGGCCTCCATGCATATACATATTTACTGTACGGTCTTCGTGCTCGGCAAAGATAGCGTTGGTGCGGGGATGACGTCAGGATTTGTCTATTGTTTTTATTTAGAATCCAATATGTTAGTCATATAATAGTCTTTCAAATAAAATACACTTTTACAAATCCCGGAATTGTCCTTTAACCTTTCCAATGCTGCCTAAATATTTAAGATATGTATTATGTGCTCTGAGATCTATGCTCTTAAAAATATTTTGAAATGTATTTGATTGAAAGTTGTTGGCTTAGGCAGCAATGAAAGTTGTTGCTGCCTAAGGCAGCAATGACTTTCAGGCAAATTATTTTCTAAATCAACTCCAGCTCACCCTACCCCTGATGCTAAGTTGGTGATTCAGCCAAAAGCGCATGTGTTAAATGGATTGTGTGGTGGTGGGGAATAACCTGCTATAAAGACCACCTACCTGCCTTTAGAGACCATTTTCTTCAATTGTATTTAAACCTAGTAACCGTCTGGCTGCTAAGTTTTTGCAGATGACACATTCCAACGGTTATATCTCTGAACCTGATAAATATTTTGAAAACAATTGGACTGAAAGTTGTTGGTGGCTAAGCCGCCAACAACTTTCAGTCTTATTGTTTTCAAAATATTCAACACGTCAAGAGCTTTTGAAAATTGAAATTGTTGGCTGCACTGGCTTGCAGCAGTGAGACAGTTAAGAAATCAGCTGTTGTTAACACTGATATCATCTATTTTCACATAAACATTGTTCAAAATCACTAATGCAAAAAAACCAGTTCAGCGATTGTTGTCAATACCTCAAAAACTAAACCATTTGACTGAAAGTCATAGGAAGTGACACCGATGGATGTAAAACTTAAGTAAGATTAGTTGAAATGCCAATGTTCCAGGTGAGCGATACAGGCCCATTGGGCCTCTTGTTAAATTAAAGTAAAAGATGAACAGGTGTTTATTTTTCAACAAATTTGGTGAAAGATGGTGCTGCCATAGACAGCAACATCTTCCACCGAAATTGTTGAAAAAGTACACTAGTTTCTTTGCTATTGAAGCAGTAAAAGATAGAATATTGACATCAGAGTGGTAAGTGTTAATGTTCTCATATATTGATAAAAGATATCTATTCTAACTAAATTTAACACTATTTGTTACTTTATGGACACTGTAACTACCTAGAAGTGTAGCCGCCATTTTAGATAGATATTTACTGGCACGATTATTTCAGATTCTTTTGTCTTTGCCGGTGTGCAATTGTTGGTGTAAAACATTCTCATAATATTAATGCTAATGCTGTTCATTATTCTGCTGGCTTCCATGGTGAGCGCATAGTAAATGCATAGTGCAGTTCAATACTAGTTGTATATTTCCTATGGTGCAAGTGAAAACTAAAATATATTTATAACAGGTTTACTGAAAAATGTTGCTGCTCATATCATTGTCAAAATAATCCCTGATAATACAATTGTCACTAAGTAAAGATTTGATAACAATTTGACTGAAAATTGTTGATGCCACAACTTTAAATCAAATTTTCTCAAAATAACCAGCAGGGCTATCAATGTTGCAAGACTTGCTGAAGATATATATATATATATATATCTTCAGCACCCAGTCAAATTAGTTTCAAATTATTCAACAGAATGTTTATTAAACAGGAAAGACATACAATCCGTACAACTTGACAGACTATTAAGCATTGATGATGGATTTAGATACGTCATTCATGGCATAATTGATTGTGATGTCAACCTACATGTGCCATAATTTATTATGATGTCATAAAACTCATATACTTGACTGACAGATTGAATTCCTTTATTGCCGAATTCAGTCAAGATAGTTTCAATTCTCTTGACTGGTCAAGAGATTATTTTTCAAGCTTTGCTACTGGAATGACTGGGTCTGTTATCGAGCCAGTCATTCCAATAGTAAATTCTCCAAACACTATTTTTTCCCCCACAAATGAACATGGCAAGGCTACAACAATTTTTTTGGCTTGATTGATAATTAATAGATTAACCACTGGAAAGGGTTCAGTGACCTTGGTTCATTCTTCAGACATGTCCTCTCATGCTTCTGCCATGAACGGTTCACAATCCCATAGCAAGATGGCTTATATTCAGTGACAAGATGAAGAATTTGTGTATGTCGACAAATATTCCCCTGTCACATGGTGATAGATGTTATGTTACAGTTTAAACTTTAATCCATCAAATCAGTTGTCACAGAGATGTTCATCATTCTACATTGAACTGTAATAGCACACGATCAATCTATGTCATTCCCAGGCACACAGATCACCATCTTAACATTCATAGGAGTGCTATTTGACCAGTCTAGAGAAATATTTGCACATCATAATTAGCACTAGACCTTATTATTAGCTCGAGAGGTGGCTTATGACTTGCTCATTCAGTCAGCTTTTCTACGTTTTTGTCTGCTGTTGATCATGTGACAAGATTAATCTATGTTTCTGCTAGGATTGGAGCACATTAATCTTTCACTTTTACCAGTTACCACTCTGATGTCAAGCTTTAAAATTTTTCAAATTAAATTAAAAGATGAACTGGTGTTCATTTTTCAACAAATTTGGTGGAAGATGGTGCTGTCGTGGACGGCAACATGGTCCACCAAAATTGCTGAAAAATGTACAGCAGATTCTTCGCTGTCGAAACAAACAAAAAATTGAATTTTGACATCAGAGTGGTAAGGGTTAATGATTAAGCCAGCCCAAAATATACTTGAGAAATCTCCATTTGCATGTCATGAAAAGCCTATTTTTGAAAATTTATCACTGGATCTCTCAATCATTCATTCCAGTCATTCTAGTGGTAAATTAAAAAAAATTGTCTTGGCCTACAAATCGTTAATGCAAAAAAGATAGAATCACCAAATTTGACACATCCATTCATATTGTGGCTGGCTAAAAAGAATTTGAGTTTGATTTTGAAGTCAAAGCATCAAATATCTAGTTCATGTGATCGCTAAATGCATACCAGAATACACATTTATTTTACCCTAACTGTAATTTACAAGAAGATAGAATAACCAGATTTGACACACACCTTCATATTGTGATAATAGTCAATCTGCTCTAATATCTAAAAAACACCTATGTGAAAGCCACCTATGATATATAAAGGCCAATACATTTCAATAATACATTTGACGCTCAATATAAAGGCCACCAGTCTATAAAGTCCCCGTTTGATTGGTTCCCATGGTGACCTTTATAGACAGGGTCAACTTATTTGGGATTGCTTAAGGTTAAAGAGTCAAATATCAAGATTGTTGGTAGGCTTGCACAATTTTGCCATAGCAGGATATTGTGATATTTCGATATATCATGTCTTACTGTATTAGTGCAGCGGGCAAATCTCAAAAGGGGGACTAAAAATGGGAGTAACCCCTACCTATCTTAGAACAAAAGACAACATATTTTTTCTTGAACAGAAAAGTATTATTAATGAGAAAATGATGGTTGTGTCAAAATAAAATGTGTTTTTCATATATTGCCATGGGCCTTTTCAGATGTACTGCTAAATACGTATAATTAATCGGCTTTCGACCAGTTGTATTTCGACATCACATACAAAAAGTGCCACAAATAAATTATTTGTTGTCATAGGATAACGCATTAGGTGGCATTTGAAAGAAGATATATTCCTCTTATATATGAATTAATTATTTTTATATGTAGATTTATATTCAACAACAAACTAAGAGCGATATGTACAGTATGTATGTATTTCTACCGTAATACTGTAGTTTTCTCAAACCAGCCTATTTAACAGGCACAGTATGGAGCAACAAAAATGGTTACTAAAGATAAATGGTTGCTTATTATAATTTAATGTACTATAAAAATAGATTTTGGGATCACAAAACAGTAGTTATTTAAGAATAGTGGGTCCTACCATAACCTGTCTTACGGAACCACAATAGTAAAGCCAAAAACCCACAATGCTGGATAGCATTATTCAGTAGTATTATGTAGGTGCCAATTATTACAAGTTTCTCTGCTATGAAACTTGCTTTAAGGATCGCTAAATGTTGGTTATTTAAGACAGGTGGGCTTACAACCACATGTCTAAGAGAACCATCATGTATTGTAGCCCCAATAACATATGGTCACTACAGACAGTTTTTGCTGTACATCACTTTTAATTTGTTGTTTGTATGTTCCATTACACTACAGTCATGATCACTGGGTGATTTGAAAGAACATTGATTCGTCTTACAATGTATATAGGGTATTAATTATTTATACATAACACATTAATAGTGATATACAGTGTGTATGTATTTCTGTCATGATTAATGAAACCGCCTATAACACACATTAGCGAGCAACAAAATGGTGCTTATCACAAGTCAGTCTGCTATTAAAATGGATTTTTATGTCACAAAAGGGAGATATGTAAGAAAGGTAGTGCGCGCACATCCTTTCTTAAAGAAACAACACATTATGGGGCCAAAACCAAATGACCGCTATAGACAGGTTAAATTGTATATCGCTCTTAATTTGTAGGTGTTTGCAGCAAATTATATGTTTATCACAATTCAATTACTAAAATCATCACTATCATAACTAATAATGAAAATACTATCTGCATTTAGACAGGCTAGAAGATCGCAAGGACAAAATTCCATGGCAACCCAGATGATGCACAATGGCATGTTTTAACGAGTGTACCGTTATCATCAGTGCAGTACAAATTGGTGAGGTCACGTACTTCCGCACTGCATCCTTCTGATAGAGTACTGATGTACTCTTACAGTCACTGAACATGACCCACCTGTTGCCATCTGGTTGCCAAAGGGCATTGATCCATATTGCGATGTGATAATTTGCATGCCAACAATGTTGTCTGAAGGGCATCATCTGTCAGTGGGAAGATGCTACCTCATCAGTTGTACATACATAGCATAACCCAACTGATCCAGGGAATCACATGACTTGTGCTTGGATCCATACAAATGTATGGTTGGAAATATACCTGATATATCGCTTGACTGGCCTAGCCTTCGTAGTTGTAATAAGTCGTTGACGTTCTGCTTGAGCTTTGTGTATGCTGTACGCTTTCCTAACTTGATCAAAGATGATTTTGAGTCACTTCCACTCAAAGCATGCACTGCTGGCAAACAGGGACACATTTCCCCAATCTGGGCAGGTATACTGTTGACTGACGATTAGTAACTTTGCTAGCATCTCCTGCAGGCATATGTATAGCGCTCCTGCTAAACATGCCTTTGGTGCAATAGTATATTAACAAGGCTAGGACGTCTGTGTCATTGCATCATACAATAGTGCTCGAATAACTTAGCTAGTGTGATGGCGTGCAGTAGTATCTTCGTGTCTGCCTCTTAGTGCATACTAAGTAGATCAGGACTCTCTGCAACACCACTGTGCTGGACAGCTTTGACTATTTGTCCATCTTCGTGCCCTGCAGCCAGAACAACAGATTGATCTTCCTCAAGAACAGGTCGGCCATTCAACATTATGTAGTTACAGAGGAACTCTGTCTGAGCGGCTTTGTTTCTGGTATTTCTGGGGAATTTTCTGTAGTTTGGGACTCTGCGACTTCCTTGGATGACATAGCATGGTGCTGTATCACCATCTGTACCTCATTCTCATCCCGTCTGCTTAATGGAGTTGGCATTATCATATCTATCGGATACTATTGTCAATGAACCAACTTCAGGTCACCAACCATCAATATTTTGATCCTCTGTAGCACTCTGCATCCAAGATCGTTGAAGCTGTTGAAATGCGTTTCATCGAGTGCCTGAAGAAATGCCTTTCCATCTATGATGTATGTGGTGTCATCTTGGTCAATATGAAACAATACATATATTACACTGCGGTGAGCTTCTAAGACCTTAGCTAAGTCAACTTTGCCTGTCCCTCATGGCTCCATCATTATTGAAGGGAGCTAATGGTACAGCAGCTAATTCAAGGGTTAACATTTGGGCGAGGCGGATATCTCGCTGCTGTGACAGTCAACAGTCGTCGGAACAATATTTCAGAGTCAGTCGTGGTTTTATCTATATTTCCTGATGTGAGAGGCTTGCACATACTTTCAAAGGTTTGTGTCTTTGATGATTTGGTTCCCAGTAACTGATTGTTCTGTCCTCGAGAAATGATTTTTCAACAAATGTCTTATTACGCATCTCGCCATCTCAGAATTGTCACATTTCTTTGGCTGCTTGTTGTGATGCAAGCTCTCCTGTTGCTATGTTTACCAGCTCATCTGTGACGGTGTGAATATCAAATGGGTTTTGAAAGTTTGAGTTTTATCTTGTCGCCCTTGTGGAATGTGAATGCTATCAACCTGGCCTTCCTGATCAACAGCCACAGATGTAAGGACGCATTAAACTTCATCATATGAAACACAATATCCGAAAGAAAAGAGAACACCAATCACGTGTTTCTCCCAAAGTCATGATGCAGCGTTAGTGCTAAACTCATTGTTATAGCAGTACATACTTGCCGACACTTTGATATGATATCGTGGCATATGGCAATCGCTTTACAATCGTTCTTAGGCACATCTTCATCGCTACAGCTTGTGACATTCATATAAGACTTACTGCTTAGACACCACTATGCAAAGTCATACATTATATTGGGACCATATTCTGCACAATGGCTAATATCTAATTGTTCAGCTGAAACGTACACACTCGACGAATCATGTGTTTCCTCCAGGATAGCACCCGCAGTATGCAATATTTCCAGCCCATTAAATGATGTCACACTTGTGGGTTCAGGAGATTCAGTCTCATTGTCATCAATCATATCCTGTAGGGGAGATGCTTTCTTTAGAGCATCACCTGCTGCACCCGCAGAAGAAATATTAAATAAGGTCAATTTGCCCTTGAAATTTCAGACAAACCAATTGGTTGCCAGAATAGTGAGTAGTAGTGTCGGGGTCAAGATGATACCACCTCCCTCAACTGGATTTCCATTTAGACAAATGAGCCCCCACCTCCCTCAACTGGATTTCCATTTAGACAAATGAGCCCCACCGGTCTCTCAATCCCTGGGGCATAGATTGTGGGGGCCACCACGGATCGCCGAATGGGTGCCAGGGAGGTAGGATCATCCCGACAATACTACTACCAGGGGCTGAACGCCCATTTAGAGACAGGAATCCACAGGGGTATACACCACCCACAGGTACTTATCGCCAGCACCACACATAATAGGCCTGAACGCCCAGACAGGGGATATACACCACCCACAGGTACTGATCGCCACATAATAGGGACTGAACGCCCATTTAGAGACAGGCATCTACAGGGATATACACCACCCACAGGTATTAATCGCCAGCACCACACATAATAGGCCTGAACGCTGATCGCCACACATAATAGGGTCTGAATGGGGGTGGTGTATATCCCTGTGAATGCCTGTCTCTAACCATTTAGAGACGGGCATCCACAGGGATATACACCACCCACAGGTGCTAATCGCCAGCACCACACGTAATAGGTCTGAATGCCCAGACAGGGGATATACACCACCCACAGGTACTGATCGCCACACATAATAGGGTCTGAAAGCCCATTTAGAGACAGGCATCCACAGGGATATACATCACCCACAGGTACTGATCACCAGCACCACACATAATAGGTCTGAATGCTGATCGCCACACATAATAGGGTCTGAATGCCCATTTAGAGATGGCATTCACAGGGATATACACCACCCACGGGTACTGATCGCCAGCACCACACATAATAGGGTCTGAACGCCCATTTAGAGACAGGCATCCACAGGGATATACACCATGAGTACTGTTGCACAGATTCACGCTATTGCAAAGCTAGAGGCTACTCTAAGGCCAAGAAAGTCGACCTGCTCCAGATGATTGACCAGGTCCATGCCGAGGAGTGGCAGAAGCGACTCCCGGAGAAATGAATACGGGAAGGTTTCGAGCGCTTACCGAGGATCCTTGGAATCCCCACAAGAAAGCACATTGGATATGTGAGTTTAGTCAGTTGGACGAGGAGGTGACTGCTAGCTTGCGAGCCAAGGAGCGAGGTGGATGGAGGCCCATTCACTGGAGCCCTTAACTCTCCAATGCAGGGGGCCCCCACACCCTATGCAGGCATCCACAGGGATATACACCATGAGTACTGTTGCACAGCTTCACGCTATTGCAAAGCAATTCGGCCTTAGAGTCGACTCTAAGGCCAAGAAAGGCGACCTGCTCCAAATGATTGGACAGGTCCGTGCCGAGGAGTGGGAGAAGCGACTCCTGAGCAATGAATACGGGAGGGTTTCCAGCGCTTACCAAAGAGGATTCTTGGAATCCCCACAAGAAAGCGCAGCGGCTACGTGAGCGTCGTCAGTTGGCCGAGGAGGAGACTGTAGCGAGGCGGAGGGTGGCCCATCCACTGGAGCGCTTAACTCTCAAACGCAGTATCGTTAAGCAATGCCGAGGTCTGAACCCATCCCGGAGCATAAGGGGGCCGAGGTCTGAACCCTTAGCCCGGAGCATGAGGCGAGAAGGCGAACACATTCTTGACCAGCGTGTCGGTGAAAGGGAGACAGGATAGGATGCCGGTCGGTATGCTGGACATTCTTCAGAGGTCTAGAAGGAGACCTCACAGGCCAGATCATGCAAAAGATCCAACAGACTGTCCAGAGCGCCTTCTACCTCCGCTACACCCATACCTATCGCAGGGTGATGCTCTTCCACAAGAATGCTCCATGGAGCCCGTGGCTGAACACGATAGGAGCAGCTCAGGACTGGGTGGCAGCAAGAGAGCAAGCCCACCTAGACAATATCGATCGACCCAACACCAAGTGGGCTTTAGTTCGATCAATCAACGTTGAGGTCAGGGCTGTCATCGACCGCCAACCTCTGCTTGGGACAGGCCCCCTCCCAGACTGGCTACGACAGAAGAAGAGTATGACTGGCCTCGACACCTACAGGGACAACATGTGTCTCTGGAGATATCTAGCAGTCCACCGAGGAGCGAGAGCTGATAGAAGTACAGCTCCTGCATGAGAGCTTGCCACACAGTTCTACGGCAAGACAGTACCTGATGTCCGCAAGCCCTCGCTGGATCAGCTGAACAAGGTAGAGTTCTTCGCCAAGATCGGGATTCGCGTGTATGAATCAACCGAAGAGGGCACCTGGCACATGACCAGGCAAGCGGCTCACTACTGTGACACCATGACCATCGGCGTATGGGACCACCATGCCTTCTACATCAAGAACATCTCCAAGCTGGCACATACAATAGTCTGCAGTCACTGAGTCAAGAAACAGTACACATACACCATGTAGAGTGTGGGCACGGTGGCGAGCATTGGATCAAGGGCGCTCCCGTAGATGGTTGTGATCCGACCACCAACACCGTTTACCAGTTCCATGGCTGTAACTGGCACGAGTGTCCACAACACCAGCGAGGTGAGGATGCCGAACAAAGATACCGGAAGACAGTCCTGAGAGAGGAGGAGTGAGAGCCTCTGAATGCACGCTTGTGGTACAGTGGGAGGGCTGTATAAAACGCTGCCCAAGCGTCCCTAAACGAGTTCGGACTGTCCCATACCTACACTTCATAGTTTACGACTTCGAAGCACTCCTAGATGGTATCAAGACTCATCCTACGGAGACTCTCACTATCGAGAGTACTCACATACCTATCTCTGTGTCAGTTGGCTACTCCTTAGAGGGCGCCACGAGTGAGCCCACTCACCTCTGCAACCCTAACCCCAAAGAACTGATCAGAGAGTTCATGCTGGAGATCCAACGGCGAGCATCTCTAATCCGGACAAGGGTTAGGGCACAGTACATACCGACAGACCTGGACAAGCTCCCAAAGCAACAGCAGCGACTGATCAACTAGTGGTGTGACCAAGTGCCTGTACTGAGGTTCAACTGTGGGTGGTATGACCTGAACCTCATCAAGAAGTACTTTGTCGATGAGCTGACTGACTACAGATACAGTGAAAGTCGCCAAGAAGGCTAGTCTTCTTCTTTTCGATCGCTGGTATCACACTTGGAGAGCCGTTCTCAAGATGAAATCTGTGGGTTTCTGCAGTTCTTCCACAACGCCATACAGCTTTTCAAGAAAAGAGGTTGACAAAAGCCAGATATATTCTCTCAGCAGCTGATACGTACTGCAACATTGAAGTATGTGCTCTGTGGTCTGTTCTGCTTCTCCACAAGGACAAGCGGGCGATGTCGTAAGGTGGAACCGCCTGTACATGTGTTGGTTTAGTCTGTTGTGTCCAGTTCCGAGACGAAAAATGATCACTTGCTCTGGCCTCGAGAGATGATGGTAAGCATCTTCTGATTGAGGTGTTCTATAGAGTGACTTGATGATAGTCTTCATCTCTGTATGTGTAACCATGTTTTCTGTCTGATTCTCTTCTGTACCCACCTTTGCCATCTTATCTGCTTCCTCATTTCTTTGGACTCCACAGTGTGAGGGGATCCACTGCAATGCTATCCGAAAGCATTTGATGGTTTGTAGTGCTTCTTCAAGTTGTGGCAGCTTACTTTGGTGATAGCCTCAGAACTGGACATAACAGACTAAACCAACACATGTACAGGCGGTTCCACCTTACGACATCGCCCGCTTGTCCTTGTGGAGAAGCAGCACAGACCACAGAGCACATACTTCAAAGTTGCAGTACGTATCAGCTGCTGAGAGAAGAGATCTGGCCTTTGTAAACCTCTTTTCTTGAAAAGCTGTATGGGCTTGTGGAAGAACTGCAGAAAACCACAGATTTCATCTTGAGAACGGCTCTCCAAGTGTGATACCAGCGATCGAAAAGAAGAAGAAGAGCAAAGCGTTCTTGGCAGATCTCTTCAAACTCCTCGGCAACAGTGCCTACGGGAAGCTCATCGAGGCCCTAGAACATCATAGCAACACCAGCTTCACGAAGGATGACGCGTGCTAGAGAAGGCCCTGCATAGTGCATGGTTCGAAGATCTCAAGGAGATCGGTGAGTCATACGAGCTCCAGAGTCACAAGCCGAGAATCACAAGTCGAAGGCCCTTCCAGGTGGGGATAGCCGTTTATGAGCTCGCGAAGCTGCGAATGCTGGAGTTCTACTGCGACTTCCTCGATCGCTACGTAGCTCGTGACAGCTTTGAGTACCTGCAGATGGACACTGACTCCGCGTATATCGCTATAGCAGGCTCCAACCTCGATGACATCATTCGCCCTGAGATGCGAGCAGAGTATCATGTTAGCACCCTAGGGGGGTGGTAGCTGTGTGTCTTCAGGGACTAGCTGAAGCTCTTCTGCGACAAATGGTCGCCTATGCACTCCATGCTGGTGTGCCAGGTAGTACAGTGTAGGCCAGGCCTCCGCCTCCACATACCTGTCAAGCCTGTGAACATCTATCGACCAGTTAGGATCTGTTGCACGCCGTTGGCCACCTTCCAGCTCACCAGGCTCATACAGGTACCGAACCAGAGCATCAGGTGGTAGGCACGCCTCTCCCTGGTTCGCTCCTCTAGAGCTGTGACCAGCAGTGTCTGATAGCCTCTACCATCTTCTTCCTGATTAGCCTAGGAACCTCGGCCTTGGATCTCTCCACAACAACAGGCAGCCCTCTCACCCATACTCTAGAACGTTCACTCGGCGCGGCCATTTCCTGGGCGTATTGGTGTTGGAACAGTCTCTCTGCCAGTGTCCGATTCCACCGCTCAACCATAGCCTGGGCACGGTGATGCCCTCCCTCGCCTCGCCTCGCCTAACTGCCCGAACGTGTTTCCGCATGAGGGCTGCAGTCTCCCCTCTGAACTCCTTACCCTCATCCACCTGCAACAATTCCGGCCACTGGAGGGGAATTTCTGAAGCCTCGTAGACACCATGGAATGCCTGGGCCACCTGGCCAGCTGATTTGTCTGTGAGCGGTACTGCCACCTTGTACCTGCTGGCGACATCGACAATGGTGAGGGCATACTTGTAGGTCTTACGACCAACCGAGTCATGTGGAAGGAATAGAACATCCGCCTGGTGAACTGTGTTCGGGACAGTTTCCTCGAAATGGGCATGCCTGATGTGCCGTGGATGAGGTCTGTATATCTGCCACATCACCTGGCGGCTGAGCCACTGGCTAACTGTCTCCAATGTGAAGTTGTGGCCCTTGCGACGTGCAGCCTCGAGTAGTTGAGGCGGCTCCCACCAGGCTGATAGTAGAGTTCCTCAAGAAAGACGGTTGATAAACTCCCGGATTTCATCACTGACGTCCACACCCGTCCTGTCATGCACTGCCTGGGTGAACCCTAAACAGATGAACAGACGGCCGTCATTCATTCGACCATCACTGAAGAACTCCTCAAACACCTCCTTGCACTGGCGTCTAATCTCTGCTGGATCCTCACTGAACAGTAGTTTATCAACCAACCCTCGGAAGTTAAGGGCCTTGACCAGGTCGTACTGAGACGCCATCCTTATATAGTACGGCTTAAATGTTCGGTGACCCAGATGGCCGCGAGTGCTATGGCAACGTACGGTAGCCAAGGGCCTGCGACTCCAAAGAACATACCTACTCCTGAGGCGATGGCTGGTATGGCTTCAGAAATCTTCTCCACCCAATGGAGAGCATTGTTGGCGATCTTGCGGACCGTCTCGCCAGCCTTCGTTGTAAACAGAGCGATCAGAGCCCCAAATGCTGCCAGCGGACCGATAGAACCTTTTACGTAAGTGTGACAAATTCCTTTCACTCTGTGTACTAGCTTGTGGGATTCAGGCTCTACATCATCATACTCACCCGTGGTCTCCGCTACATCGTAGTCGTCTGCATCATCATCCTCATCATAGTCCTCCTCATAGTCCTCGTCAATTATATCCTCGACTGGATCTTCATAAGCCTCTGGTTCATACATCGCTCTGGGGATCCGTCGCTGGGGGACAGCTATATAGTAACTTTAAACTGTAGTGTATAGCATGGCATCCGCAATCTTGAATGCGGACGTGTTTGCCTTAGCGAACTGGGGACTCAGCTTCGTGAACAAGAAGGCAGCAGGGGTCGAGCGTGAGCATCATAACCAGGTGATGGAGACGCTGTCTAAGAAGTTTGAGTACAGCAAAGCACTCGAGCATATGTGCCAGACGGAGGCACGCCGACGACAACTCCGAGCTCGGGCCAACCAGAGCCTCGAAGAGGCAGATGAGAGTCTTGATGAGTACTACGAGGCTGTAAAGATATCTGAACCAACGCTCGACTATGAAGCATCGACAGGTCAGAAGACAGCAGAGCTTATAGTAGTGGTGGCAGCTGCAGCGGTGACGACAGGAGTCGTGCTCTACGCACGCTCAAGCTGAATACCTGATGTGTTCGACACGCATACCTTAGCATAGCCAAAGTAAAGTACCATCACACCTAATGAGCGAGTCCCAGATATGAGGTTTCCAATCTTGAAGCTGAGCCGGTTGCCCTGATTAGGTGGGATGTCCCTGCCCCCGAGGTGGTGACGCCCATCGAGTGCCAACTCGAGGTCATCGCTTCCACTGGTTAAGCACAGAAGTGCATATGGCTTAGTTTTCTGTCTGTAGAGTTGGCAATCAGCCAGCTCACATACCTCACCAAGAACATTGGTTGCAGCAACCCCAAGCTTGAAGTCGTCTAGCTTATCCACTTGCTGGATGGCTCCTCCCTTCTGAACCAGGACTGCAACAGCGACACAATCCGATGCATCACGATGCAATGTCAGCTCTACCCGTTGGTTAGCTGTGGCTTGGACCTGCTGGTGTTCTCGCTCCACATGCATGATCCGCTGTTTGGAACCCGTTAGCTTCAGCTCCTGGTCATTCTCGTCATGCCAGACATGAAGTCTTGGAGCATTCATCGTCACATCTGCGAGCTGGTCAGTGTACACCCGGAGGAACAGCCTATCCTGCATTGCAGCTGGATTCACGTGTGTGTTCTTGATGAGGGTTAAGAGTGGAACTGCCACAGGCTTCTCGACACCTGCCCGTGGTTCGAATTCCATGAACCCATCATTGCACCCCAGCCCAGTGTAGTACCCCTTTCCCTTCGCATAGAAGGTTGGTCCACCAGCCAGCGGACCTAGGACTCGGTACTCATCATTCACATAGGTGGTGTCCACGGTGCTGTTGCTCTGCACGATCTCCCACCTGTTCAGAACCTGCGGGCGCTCTACCGTCTGTTCTATTGTGTTCTGAAGCTTGAACTCAAGTGTCATGCTCTTGATCTCGTGGATCTGTGCTGAGATTGCAAAGTCAATGTACTTCCCAGCAGCGGACAATGGGTTCTCATCGTTTATACTGGGTCGAATGACCGTCAGGCAGTCCTTCCGTGGATTAGTGTGGTGCGATGTCGCGGGTTCAATGGCCCTATCTGGATGTTGCACATGCTGCAGCATATTTAAGGTCTGGGTATATAGAGGGGTTAAACGGCTGCCATGTTTGGTAAAGTTCTCCAGCAGATTGTCTATAGGCAGCAGGACAAGTCGACACGACAGCCACGGCGTGCACTGTCCCACTGTGACAGGGTCCGAGGAATGCTTCGTGACATCAACATTATCCACGAGCGAGCCAAGGTCACACCTCCATCTGATGCAGAGATTCTGGCTGCCATAGAGGAAGGAGTGCCAGCTCGTAGTACAAAAGAACTCCTGACTCGGATACTCTACTGGAAGTTTGACAGCACCCAGAGCAGGACACTCGACCTACCTCCTGTGGCCCAAACCAACAGTCCTGTTATTCTAGCTCTCCAAAAGGTGAGGGTCGACCCCAAAGATCTACTAAAGGTCGGGAAGTGGGCTGCCGTATTTAGCCTCCATAGCCAGCAAGAGCGAGATATGCTGGATAGCCTCCAGTCCGGAGCAAATAACTACTTCACGGAGGAGGTCAGTACCGCTGTAGCGGAGACCCATGACACCGGTCATGCAGAAGGTACTCAGGAGGGATTCACTGTTGGCCACAAGGAGGCTGTTGAGCACATCTTCAACGAGGAAGGGCGTAGGCGATTAGCCATTGATCTGGCAGCATTTCTGAAATTCCCAGATAACTACCAGGACTACCTCATCAAATCCGCTCACAAGTCAGATGCTCGTTGCGCATGGACAAAGTGGATCATACGTGAGAAGTTCCAGAAGAAGAGAGCCCTAGACTCTGACCCTAAATGGGTAGAGTTTAAGCGACAGGCTTCTGACGAAGTTCCTCACGCTTCTGACGAAGTTCCTCAAGCTTCTGACGAAGTTCCTCAAGCATCTGATGAAGTAGCAGAGACTGCGGACGAAGTAGCGGAGACTGCGCAGCCTTCTGATGAATGAAAAAAAAAGGTTGCGGCAGCTGCGACAGTCTGTCAGCGATGACGCGTAGGGCAGGCTAGTTTCCTGGCTGGATTCAGCTTGTAGGTGAAGGTCTGCGCCTTTTCCAGAGATGGCTTGAAGTGTGACAGCTCACCTGTCTCCTTTTTGCTGAAGATGAAGCAGTACAGCTCAGCTGCCCTCTGTACACCTGCGATAAAGTCCCCTTTGGTCTCCTTGAGGGTTAGGCTGTCGTATATGGTCTCGAGCAGGGCATGTCCACACTTGGAGCTGAAGTATAGCAACTGGGCATTGTGGCGGATGTCTGGTGAGATCTCGTGGGTGTACTTCTTAAAGAGGATGAAGACAATTATCTTTGTGTGCCGGATGCGCCTGGTGATGTTGTTGAGGTAGGTGACTGTCTTCTGGTTCATTGCAGGGTCATCGATAACTAGAACAAGTGGTGCTGTCAGTCGGGCTGCCAGCAGCTTCTCCATCAGTGCTTGCAGGTTCTGCGTCTTGGTGATTAGGCCATTGTACCATTGATCATTACTGTCAACCGCCTCAGCGGCGGAGTCCGACACCAGAAGGATGTATTGAGGGTGTAGATGTTTGGCCAGGAGAGCCCGCAGCAAGATGTTTTCCCGTGTCCTGACGGGGCAATGATCAGCACCACCTGGCCAGCATCAGCCGGCCTACTGTCGAATGGCACAGAAATGCGTGTGGAGGATGGGTAGCACCTGATCGGCAGTTGCCTCGTCTATATCTGGGAGACTAAACGGCAGTACTTCCTGCACCAGCTCTTTCGCCTGCAGAGCGGGGAATCCTGCTCCTCCGGCGGATACGAAGGATGCGATGGAGGCGCTAGAGGACTATCCTGTGGTCTTAAATGGCAAACCAAAGAACCCTGACTTCTTCACCTCTGGTAGCCGGAGGCTGGCGGTAGCACCTGTTTGGCCGTCGACAGTGATATGGCTCAGGCCAATTGTGCCTATCTTGAGATTCTCTCCATCCTGTCGGAATGAGCTCTGTGGTTTCAGGAGATCCGTAACCAGGTCCTGTGCAAAGGACTCAGCCATAACCTTGATGGCTCCAGCCTCATCGACTCCAAGCATACCTCGCATTGTCGCCCTCTCCTTGATGCCCATCCCCTTGTATACAGTCTTGGCCTTGTTAATGGCCGATTGTCCTACCGTATCAGTGTTCCCGATGAGATCTCGGCCTGGGATGGTCATAGTCATATACAGATGGCTTAAACCTACTAGTCACACCACCAGTGAAATAGTTGGGCATAGGAGGACCACGTGGTCGGCCAAGGGAATAGGTAGCAGTGCTCAGGGTACTGGCCCTCTGCAGGGGCATGCTCGACTATGGGCTACACACCACCCTTCGGCACGCCATTCCTCATGTGCTGCAGGGGTCTCGTGATCCATCTTTCACTATTCAGAGGGGTTAAACGTAGGCGACGATGATCTCAGCCATTGCATTCGTTGCTAGCCCTAGAGCTATGGCCTCCATTAGTGTAACATGTTCACCCATGATCTTGGCGGCAACAGTGTAGGAGGCACCACTGAGGGCAATCTTTGGAATTGGGTGCGTTATTCCGAGAAAGTGTCCGGCCACCCCACTCACCACTAGCCAGGACAGCCGCAGTGGTGGCAGGAAGAACCTCATTTCACCCTGTCATCTTCACCATGGCCACATTCGCCGCCACGTTACCGGCGTCTTGGTTTGCAGCAGGTTCTCCACCTTTTGAAGACTCGCCTGGCTCTCGGGCAGTTGCTTCACAATGTGTACCGTTGACGTCATTGTTTACGCACTGAGTATACAACGCGGTTAAACATCTGCGTCCCCTGTCGAGAGAGCTAATAAGATCTTCACAGTCTGCGTCTGCCAGGTGGCCGGGTTGGTACTCAGGAATATTCATCTCTATTGAGACATCTTAAACATGTCCGGGCTCACGCTATGTGAGAAGTACTATGATGTCTTCCGGAGGGAGTTGAAGGACTACAAGAAGAAGACACCAGATGAGCTCGCTCTGCTCTCCAGTGCTGAGCTGACAGAGGAGCTGACAGCTGTGAAGCTCTATCTAGGATTTGGCAAGGGACAGATTTGCTTCCTCGAATACCTTATCATGGGTGGGAGTATCGTCGAGAAGCTCCTGCGAGCTAAAGGTTTCTACAAGGATCGGGAGTATCTGTCAGATGTGTTCCAGCAGTTGCAGACCACCATGGCCTCACCGGACTCCGAGCTGAACAAGGCTCTGCGATACTACAAGCTGGAAAAAGGATGCGCTGCCGAACCCTCCAGCCCTTGGATGTGCATGTTGGCAGCGTGTCTAGGGGCTGTAGGGCATGCCAACTGGTTCAGTGTCTCACCGTGGTCCCCACTGCTACTGTGCTAGCGGCGGAGTAGGCTGATCCCGAGCGCCACGATAGCTAGGCCTACCACATGTTGACTGGCTGCAGTGTCGGGGCGTCTGGAGCTGCCGTGTCGACTGGCTGCAGTGTCAGGGTCGTACTACGCGTAGGTGCGTTGATGGCAGTGTTGAAGCCGAAGTGGACACCGGGGGAACTCCCCTCGACTATCATGTTGTTATAGCCCCTGACTTGGAGGTCCTCGATGTTCACGATCATGTTGCTCGGAATCAACCGTATGTGTGGCGAAATAGCAAGGTCAAGTTTGCGACGGGCCTTCTGCTGGAACTTAGCAATAAGACTACTGGGGGTCTGCCACGATGATCATATCCTCAACGAGACTGATAAATGGAATAAATGGATCTATGGAATGCCGCAGCTGGGTCTGCCTTAAGGAGGCAGTAGCACAGTGCTTCCAGGAACTGGTTGATCCGAACGATCCCTGCTGGTGTGAGGCCTGAGGTGGTGTGTGGGACAAAGTACTTCCACACATCGGGATAGTCCTGCCGCAAGCCTGTGATGTGCATATTTTGTACCAGCGCTCCAGGGTCAGAGTCTGGATCGAACAAGAATGTTGCTGTCTTCCGACGGCCTACTTGTCGGGGGGGTTCGATAGGGGAATCCTGAGTAGTCACGTCTCGGGTCACCGTACATAACCCCATGACGGCTGTTGTCACCACCATGCCACCGATAATCTTGGTGAGTGCTGAACTCTCTCTGTAGTCTGCTGGCCACTGAGACGTTATGACTGTTGAGCTGTGGGTCGAAGTCGTATTTATCAGGGAGGCTTGCACCCAGCTCATGGAGGATTCATCGCACCGTGAAGTACACGTGGAATCTGAGACAGCTGGTGATGAGCACAGCTTCAGGAGTACCAGAATAGGAGTGAAGCAGGGTGGAACTTACTCCACATCCTGCCGTGGCACACCACACGGCAAAGTTCAGCTGCTGATTACAGTATGAGAGGCTTGGAGCAGCAATCCAAGTATGAGCTTGCTTCGCATCCTTGATGGTGATGGGGTGGTTGGTCAGCGGTCGTGGGTTGACGGAGAAGCTGATTTGGGACCGTCCATCCACTGTGATGGAGAATGGTGTTAGCTTTGGTATATCATCCAGGAGGCCTCTCAGACCAGTCAATGATATACCCAGGAGGGGCGGTTGGCTCCGGATGACTGTCATGAGGTTCAGTGGGAAGGTCATCTATACTGGTGTTCTTAAAGCTACAGCAGCACACTATTTGTAGTCATCTCGACTCCAGAGACCAGCGAGGTGACCTTGCCGTAACATCTCATTTTTTAACTCCTCCATATCAACCCGCCCGCTGGAGCCTTTGAGGTATTGCTGTCGCACTTTAGGTTTCTCCGTGAGGTACAGGGCTTGGACCATCAATATATGGTGGTACTATTCATCGGTAACCTGGCCATCCTCGAGAGCTTTGCTGACAGACTCGTCGATAGTCCGTAGCATACTCTGTGCCAGTGCCACGTACTTAGCATGCTTCTCCAGCCTCCTTGTGATCTGCCGCTGCCCCACCCCCATGCCCGTGGCCAAAACAGTGGTGGCTAGTGTCACGCTACCCAGCGGGATGGCGACGATGGGCCCCACCACTGTAGCGAGAGTGGCCACAGCTGCCACCCCAGCACTGGCTCCAATCACACCCGCAGCAGTGGTTGTATGCGCGAGGACGTTGTAGGCTGTCTTATATCACCTGCGTGTTCTGCTGTACTTTTCTGCCTCATGGACGAGATTCTGTCTGATGGTATCTATCTGCTGGAGTCGCCAGCCGTGTACTGTACCCCCCTCATCAGCCATCAGGGAGGGGTATATTTCTGGTTGCTTCCGCCACTCTGATTTTGCCATAGTATACCTGGAGCTTAAACCTGCATCACCTGCACAATCTGCTCATGAGTCATAGAAGGGTTCATTTTGGAGAGCCTGGCGAGACAGACGTCTCTTAGACACAGGTCATCCAGCACTATGTCGGGTGCCAGTAGCTTTCTGAGACGTGACATCTGGAACTTCACCGTATCACCAAGATAGTAGGTCCGCCGCTGGATGTTTTTTTTGGTCTTCTACTTCTGCGCCATCTCCTCTTTCCACTGTATGACATCTGGCTCATCCTCGTCTGAGAAGCCACCTAGCTCATCCTCGTCTGTGAAGACATCTAGCTCATCGTCGTCTGTCAAGACTCCTGCATCCCGCTTACTCTCCTCCAGGAGGGCCTGCCAGTATCGGAAATTTTCACTGTTCCTTCGCCTCCTTCAAGGCTTGCGTTCTGTTGATACCAGTTATCCCGCTGTAGTCGTTCTCCTTCTTGTTGCAGTGCAAGCCTCTGTTCATTTAAAGCCTTTATTTGTTCAGGGGTCATGACGGGGCGAACCTCTTTCTTCATCATCTCGACCACGGTCAGATAATGCTGGTATGATATCATGTCAGGTCAGTGAGTAATAAGAGTGTAAACTCTAAATGGGCGTCCGATATCCCATCCATGCTGGCATATATGTTAATGGAGGGGCTGTCAAACAGGTGATTTACAGGTGTGAACAGGCTAGGACTGATAGCTTTCCATAGGTTGTTGTTGGCACCTGGGAGATACTCTATCACATCCCGGCTTACTTCTACTAGTGAGCTGCTGTGTGCACTGCCCGGAGGTTGATGTAGCACATCGGCGTGTATGTTGTACCCTGCTGGGGCACCTCGAAGAGGACCCATTCAACACGGTACTGTACCACCCATCTCCCCTCTAGAGAGGGTGAGATTACGTTCTCACCACCGGAGAGCAGCAGTCGGACAATCAGCATGGTTATATGTCTTGTTTAAACCCCTCCTATATCATGCTATGGAACCCATATTTGCTCACTCGACTGGTCTTGCTGATGCTGCCAAGGTAGAACAGAGCGATGGCAAGTCATTCGCCCTACAGTACGAAGCAAACTCAAAGGCATTCTCCCTCCACCCCATTGTAGGTGATGGGGTGGTGCTGCTCACAGACCTCAAGGATGTGACGCAGGAGCGCCTGGGTCGCAACATAGATGGCCACAAGATCGTGTTTCGGTACAATTTCCCGAAGATGAAGTACATCCTCGAGCCATTGATTGTGCTATCGGATACAGAGGTGGCAGACATCAACACCCTAAATAACGACCTCAGCTTTCATCTGGTCAAACCCTATTCGAGCGCTGCCCCGCCGATGGCCCATGATGGCCTGCTATTGACCCTGATAAAAAACCTGCAGTTCATATTTGAGAAGAATGAAGTGTGGTACTGTGCTGGGCCTGGGGGTGACTGGCAAACATGGTTGCCCCTATATAGGCCTCCCACAGTCATTGACATAGAGGTTACTCCCCTCTCCACTGTTGTGAAAAAGGATCGGACAGTTCGAAAGCTCTACAATTGGGGATCATCCTTCCTCACCTACATAGGTGAAGGTGTCCACCTGACGAGGGTGGCTCACTGGATCGGGGTTACAGGTGGGAAGCTCCTGCTGCTGCATCCATTCGATGGACCAGAAGAAGCTGTTAACCTCCAGGAGGGCACCTTATGGGTAGATGGTATGTCACATGTCTCCAAAGTCATGGGTGCTGTTAAACTGCTTCAGCGAGTCGGACTCACTAGCCCGCAAACGACTCATATAGTCCTAGAACTACGTTTCTTAGCCGGCGGCAGAGTGAAGCAGCTAGCCCCTGCCCCTGAGGGGATGAAGATCACTATCGATCCGGATGGAACAGGGTTCGATCTGGCACAGATATTTCTTGAGGGGTTCACTCTGTTCAGTTTAACTCTTCATATATAGCCATGATTCTCATCATACTGCTCGTGCTGTCATCTACAGCAGTGGCACAAGGCGCTGAGACTGCCATGATAATGGATGCCAAGTGGGCCCACTTCCGGGATGCCCCCCAGTACAATCCTTGGGTCGACCCTTGCGGAGAAACATTTATGACCGCTTTCACCCACGTAAAGAGATCGAGTCTGTCTGCCAATTCTATGGGGTGGAGAGGGTAGGCTGTGGTTGTCCGCTGGAGCCCCCTGCTCAGCACCAGATTCTCTGCGTAACATGTGAACATGCCAGAGTCTGCCGTAGTTCACATGCTAATCACTTTAGCCTCCTCCCAGGTGGGCCTTGTTAAGGTAGATGGAAGCCCCTATGGGTGGTCCCATTATGCCGATGCGACTGGCAGAGACTACATGTTTGTCTGAGCCTACACAGAATAGAGAGGCTGACCCTGTGGTTGATGGCGATCAGTGGTGTATATCACTGTGGAGGCTCGTCTCTAAATGGGTTTTCAGCCGCTGGTAGTAGTAGTGTTGGGATGATCCTACCTCCCTGGCAGCCGTTCAGCGATCCGTGGTGGCCCCCGTCTCAACAATCTATGCCCCAGGGATTGAGAGGGCAGTGGGGCTCATTTGTCTAAATGGAAATCCAGTTGAGGGAGGTGGGGGCTCATTTGTCTAAATGGAAATCCAGTTGATGGAGGTGGTATCATTTTGACCCTGACACAACTACTTGAGTTTAGCTGTCTTCTTTCCATGTTTTATACTGGTCTACACTAGTTACACCATGTTCAGCTAATATTTTGTTGAACTGTGATCTCAACCTGCTAAGTGTAGTCACTGTTGTGGGTCTTGAAAGACAGTTTAATGCAACTGTTTGGCGAGGTCCTCAAAAGTTTTATCATACAGTGTTTGTGATTTGGCTTCCCCTGCCTTTCGTCTGCAGAGGAAAGAGCAGACCTTTGAAGGCTTTCTTGCCATGACTTGTTCGCATATGATGCCAAATATCATCCTTGGTGTTATTCACATATATATATAACACCAAGGATGATATTTGGCATCATTAAAACTTAACATTGTTGACACCACCGTCATATGCCCGTCAAAGAGGTAACACATGTCTCGCTCTCTGCTTCGCAGTCGAGACAAAAATTGAAATATCGGCAAAATTATGCTTCTAAATGTTGAATTTTTACAATTTTAGTATATACGCTATTGGTAAATAATAAATTATAGTTGGCCAGACGAGCGTGCATGAACTGTGGAAACTAGACCTCCATGTCACCATCCTTGTTGGTTTTGTTGACAGGGAATAGGATTCAAATGTCATATTGTTTTATGTTTACTGATTGTTTTGATGTATTATGGCATGTTTCTCTAGTGATTGAATTCAATTGAATTTGCTTGAGAAATTATTATGTTTAATTTTTTTCCAATTTATTTTGAGATACGTGTATTATTGTGTGAGGCCGATGTATGAATTTGGTGGAACTAGCCTCCTTCATCATCTCACGTTCGCATTTGACATGCCGAGTGTGCATATATTGGGTATTTGTAATAATGCAAACTCTGGAATTGTGTTTATTTCTGTGTGCAAATAAACTCATTTTTGGAATAACCAAATATTTATATGATTTCCACATTATGTATGAGTACAACTTTGACTTCGTTTACTATCCGTCGGAATTGTGATATATCATAGGTTTGGACTCTGTTGTTTAGATTCCTCCGTTCATGCACACTCATCTAGCCAACTATAATTTATTATTTACCAATAGCGTATTTCTTAAAATTGTGAAAATTCAACATTTAGAAGCATAATTTTGCCGATATTTCAATTTTTGTCTTGACTGCGAAGCATAGAGCGAGACATATGTGTCACCTTTTCGACGGGCATATGACGGCGGCGTCAACAATGTTAAGTTTTTGCATTTAGCAAAACCTCTTGGCTTATATTTCAGAATTGGTTTATCCTATTAGAACTAAACTTGGATACATTGTTATCTATAACGTTAGGAAGCAGCATGTTAATACTGTGGTCACACGGTCATGGTCACAGTCACCTTGATACAAAACTGTTTTTCAATGGTACATTTTTACATTTAGCAAAACTTCTCGGCTTATCTTTCATGATTGGTTAATCGTATTGGAACTAAACTTGGATACATTGTTACCTATAATGTTAGGAAGCAGCATGTTGACATTGATGTCACAACGTCAAAGGTCAAGGTCAATCTGACCTCAACAAAACTTGTTTTTCAATGGTTTCAAAATGTTTTTAGGCTTAGCAAATCTTATATGTTATATTTCGGGATTGCTTAACCCTAATGGAACACAACTTGGGTACGTGGTTGCATATACCAAGAGGATACAAGATGGTGACATGGAGGTCACCAGGTCTGGTGACATGGAGGACACCAGGTCAAAGGTCAAGAGCATTCTAATATTGCTATTTGACCTCTGCTTTTTCAATTTTAAGTTTTTCCATTCAGCAAATCATTTATATTTCAGGATTGGTTAATCCTATTGGAACAAAAGTCGATTACATGGTTACCTATAATGTTTGGAAGCAGCATGATAACACGGAGGTCACAAGGTCAAAGTTCAATGCCACTGTGACAAACAGGAGACAGACGAGACATTTAATTCCACAGAATTCTTGTTTTTAAGTTACATGATAATAAATGGGTAAAAATTGAATAATCTAGCGGCTAACTGAGGGTCCAGATTTACCTGCAAGAGAGGTCATCTGAGAGCACCTAGATTTTAAAATTTCATGGGGAAGAACACCCCATATGGTTTGGCTACCACTAGGCCAGGTGTTTGAGAGGTACCTTTTTTTCATCCACCCCTGTCCTAAAAAATTCCTGGATCCACCCCTGCATTGCATTATAAACACACTAATTTAAGCTCTGATGGACACACCTTCGCTTTATATCTATCTATGATATTACACATGTATTATGCAGTCACACACATTCCATTTCTGAAGAGTACTTTATGATGGATACTAATTATCCCCATGTTTTAAAAAAACGTTGGGTATATTGTAATCGCCTCCGTCCATCTGTCCGTCTGTCCATCCGTCCATCACGCTATCTCCTCCCAAACCATTGAGTGGAATTAAATCAAATTTGGTATGTAGGTTACCCATATAATTCCGCTTTGCAAGACAATATTTAGATTTGGCTCCGCCCCCAGTGGGAGTGGCAGGGGTCAAAAGGTCAAATCAGTTGTAACGCAACTCCTCTGAAATCGTTAGATGGAACTCAACTAAATTTGATATCTGAGTTACCCATATGATTGCAGAGTGCTAGAGGCCATTTAGATTTGGCTCATCCCCCAGCAGGTGGAGTGGTCAGAAGGTCAAATTTTTACCTGCGGAAATTGATTGTAACGGATCTCCTCTGAAACCGTTTGACAGAATTCAACCAAATTTGGTCTATGGATTACCCATATCAATGTGGAGTACATGAGCACATTTACATTTGGCCCCATCCCAAGGGGTGGGTGAGAGGTGGGGGTCAAAAGGTAAAAAGGTTGATTGTAATGCCACGTCTCTGACACTGTTGGATGGAATTCAACCAAATTTAGTATGTCAGTTACCCATATCAATGTGGAGTATATGAGCACATTTACATTTGGCCCCGCCCACAGGGGTTGGGGGATGGAGTCAAAAGGTCATGAAGTTGATTGTAATGCAACTCCTGTGAAATCGTTAGACGGAACTCAATCAAATTTGATATCTGAGTTACTGTTATGATTGCGAAGTGCAAGAGGCCATTTTGATTTGGCTCCACCCCCAGTGGGTGGGAGAGGGGTGGTCAAAAGTTCAAATTTTAACCTGCTGAAATTGATTCTAATGCATCTCGTCCGAAACCATTGGACGGAATTCAACCAAATTTGGTATGTGAGTTACCCATATCAATGCGGAGTGGATGAGCACATTTACATTTGGCCCTGCCCCCAGGGGTGGGGGGAATTGGGTCAAAAGGTCATGAAATTGATTGTAATGCAACTCCTCTGACACTGTTTGACGGAATTCAACCACATTTGGTATGTGAATTACCCATATCATCGTGGAGTGCAAAATAACATTTACATTTGGCTCCGTCCCCGGGGGTGAGATGTGGGATGTGTCAAAAGTTCAAAGCCGTGAACGTGGGGATTTGCGATGACGCGTCATCGACCAATCAATAAGGTTCTGTATTGTTTTTAATGTGAGTTGGCTTGGTGGTACAAGTAGAAGACTTTAATAACAGATAGTAACGCGTCAATATCATTTTGATATAAATACTATGGGATATAACGTAAGTTCTATTTTAGATATCGTCACAACTTTTCACATATATTTTAATTTTTTGCGATCTGTATAGACCTATATTTAACAATGCAAATGTTAAGGGTCACAGACATGTCTGTCATCTAATAGCACCATCACACTTGAGAAGACACAGGGAAGTTTGACAAAATGCTATAAATGATACAGAGTGTTTTGCCTACTAATCAGTAATGGCTTTACAAATACATGAAACAGCCATATTAGAGTAGTGCATGCCCAGAGTGAGACAGGCCATTGCCATTTACTGCCCTTAACACAGTGAGTCAATACATGCTACAGCTAAGTGTTCTGTTACTCTCTGTCTGATGCTGCATACTGATCTTCTCATTTAGCCTTTTAACCCTAACACACCGATGTCAATATTCTGTCTTTTACTGCATCAATAACAAAGAAACTGGTGTACATTTTTCAACAATTTTGGTGGAGAATATTGCTGTCTTCCACCAAATTTGTTGAAAAATGAACAGCAGTTCATCTCTTAATTTAATTTGAAAATTTAAAATTTTGACATCTGAGTGGCAAGGTTTAACTTGCAAAGCCAAATTTGAAAACTAATTTTCAATTTAATATATGTTTTGTTGAATATTTTGAAATTTATTTGGCTGGGAGATGTTTCTGTCTATGGCAGTAACAGGTTCCAGTCAAATTAGTTTCAAAATATTCACCACCTTAACTGTCTCTTTACCTTGAGAATGAGATTTGAACTAGAAATTTAGAGTTCAAAATGTTAAGCAGTGATCTCTGGCTCTGAAATAAAACAGTTACTCTTGAGATGATCTGCATAAGCTTAGTAGGCTATTATAGAAGTTAATATCTCAGCTTGAACTGACTGACCATTATGCATGCTAACAGTCTCTGAGAATATTCAAGGACAAAATAAATTAGGTTAGGGCCATCTCATTCTGAATAATGCAGAGTGTAAAACATTATACCTCTGTCCATGGATGTGCATTTACTAAAGGCCTCATGTACCAGTAAAAAGACATTTGCACAGGGTACGATGTATAGGATACTTTGGCAGATATGATTAGTGATTAAGGGCCAATAAAGTTTGTTCAATGGAAGTTGAACCATAAAAAAACATGGCCACCGTGGGCCAATCAAAATATAGCGTGTTTGGCGGCCATATTGGATTTTTTTATTTGATTGATTTTGAGGCTGAAATTGGTGTTATATGTGTTTTTTTGGTATTCTGATCGAAAATTTGCCATTTTCAAAACTGTCGGATAAATGGTTTGGCGACCATGGGAAATTTAAAATGTCTTCTTCTGGAGATCTACCAGGCCGATTTCAATTATATATGGCAGAAAGTATCCTTAGGGCTTAGGGATCCAAGTTTGTTCAAATGAAGCCGATCGGCTAATTTGACCGGTGGCCATCTTGGATTTCAGCCGATTTTAGGAAATGTCTTTAAGAATCTCGTTCTCTGAAATGGCTTGGGGAATCGATTCAAAACTTATGAAACCTCATCTAGGCAAAGACGTAAACCAAATTTGTTCAAGACGACTTGATTGGCCGAATGGTTCGGTGACCATCTTGGATGACCTAGTTTTCCCAAAAATGACTTCTTCTCCAGAACTGCTAAATGGATCATGCCGAAATTTGGGAGATATGATTAGGGACTAAGGTCCATTAAAGTTTGTTCAAGGGATGTTGCTCCATCAAAAAACATGGCCGCCGTGGGCCAATCAAAATGTGGCGTGTTTGGCAGACATATTGGATTTTTTTTATTTGATGGATTTTAAGGCCAAAATTGGTTCTATATATGTTTTTGGGTATTCCTAGCTCAAATTTGCAATTTTCGAAACTGTCGGATAAACAGTTTGGCGGCCATCTTGGATAATTTTCTCGTCAAAAGCTCCCATGCTAAAGCAATGGGAAATTTAAAATGTCTTCTCGAGAACTACCAGGTCGATTTCAATTATATTTGGCAGGAAGCATCCTTAGGGCATAAGGATCCAAGTTTGTTCAAATGAACCCAATTGGCCAATTTGCCCAGCGGCCATTTTGGATTTTGACTGATTTCAAGAAATGTCTTTAAAAATCTTCTCAGAAACCACTTGGGGAATCTTCATGCATCTAGGCCAAGAGGTAAACCAAGTTTGTTCAAGAGGACTTGATTGACCAAATGGTTTGGCGCCCATCTTGGATGACATAGTTTTCACGAAAATGACTCCTCCAGAACCTCTGAAGGGATCAGGCCGAAATTTGGGGCATTAACATTTTTTCACGGGAAGTTAATCCATCAAAAAAATATAGGCGCCATGGGCCAATCAAAATGTAGTGTGTTTGGCAGCCATATTGCACTTGTAAAAATGTCCACAAACTCATTTAAAAGACTGCTAAACCACCCACCAACAATTTTGACAAAAATTGATGGTGCTCCAGGTGAGCGACACAGGCCCCTTGGGCCTCTTGTTTTATAGTAAACATTGCAACAGTGGGAGATGACACAGAAATGTCAGGCACTGTACTTTTCTTTGCAATTCTCGTATTTGCCAAGAAAAGGATGTCTGCATCTGTTATCTTTATTAGCTTACCTGGCCTGAAAGGCCAAGTGATCTTAAGGCGTGGTGACCATCTGTCATCCGTCTGTGTGTCATCTGTCCATCAACTTTTACTTTAAATTTTTAGTCCTGATTAACCGCTTGGTGGGGGTAGGCTTCTGAACTTGTATACAGAGTTATGATTGGTCAATTTTGTGTGTGAAAAATTTACCTTTAGATTGTCAAAATGTTACTCCGCATTAACTGCTTGGCTGATTTCAACCTAATTTTGCCGGAAGAATCCTATAGGGGGGGGGGGGGGGGGTGCGGGGGTGGGGGTCTAGCTCCGATCTTGTATACAGAATTTTGATTGGTCAATTATTTGGGTGAAAGTTTAGATTTTATGAAAAATTTACCGGAAATTGCCAAAATACTACGCCTCATTAACCGCATGGTTCTGATTTCAACCTAATTTGGCTGGAAGGACCCTGTGGGGGTACGCCTCAGAACTTTTATACAGAATTTTGATTGGTCAATTTTTTTGGTGAAAAATTTAGATTTTATTAAAAATTTATATGAAATTGTCAAAACACTACTACTCATTAACAGCTTGACGGATTTCAACTTAATTTGGCTGGAACGACCAAATTGGGCTTGCCTATAAAAATCTATACAGAATTTTGATTAAGCAGTTTTTTGGGTGAAAATCTTAGATTTTGTTAAAAAATTTACTGGAAATTGTCAAAACATGATTATTGTATACCTAATTTTTATTGTTCATTGTTTTTGGTGAAAATCTGAGATTTTATGAAAAATGTACAGGAAATTGTAAAAACGCTACTCCTCATTAACCTCTTGCCAGATTTCAATTTAATTCAGCTGGAAACTAGTTATATTTTATGACAAATTTACTGGAAATTGTCGGAATTCTACTCTTGATTAACTACTTGCCAGATTTCATTTTTCATAGTTGGCTGGACAGACCCTATTGGGGTAGGCTCCAATTCAGAATTTTGATTGGTCAATTTTCTGGGTGAAAATCTTAGATATTACGAAAAATTTACTGGAAATTGTCAAAACGCTTCTCCATAGCTGCTTGACAGATTTCAACAAAATTAGGCTTTAATGACCCTTTAATGGTAGGCTCCAAACTTCTATTCACGTTTTGTGGTGAAAATCATAGATTTTATGAAAAATTTACCGAAATTGTCAAAACGTATCTCCCTAACCATTTGGTATCTCCTCCTTAACCGCTTGTTGGATTGTATCCAAATTTGTTAGGAAGTATTCTATTGTCGTAGGCTCTAGAACTTATATTCAGAATTTTGGTTGGTCGCTTCTTTGGTGGCCATCATGAATTTTTTGAAAATTTTCTGTAGCCATTTAAAACGCTACTCCTCAATAATGTCCAGATTTTAGCGAAACTTGTGTGGAATTATCCTTTAATGGTGGTAGGCTTCAACATACCAAACAAAAATTTTGATTGGTTAATATTTCTTTCATGTCCATCTTATCCATGTCTCCTATATTTAAATGCAAATGGTTTAAATGCTAAAGGTCCAGCTGAGCATCACAGGCCCTCAGCGGGCATCTTGTTTTTGCATGACCATGACAGCATGATGGTGATCTGACTAATTATTGATGGTTTATTATGAATTCGAGCAATTGCTCACTGGCAATATATATATATATATATATATATATATATATATATATATATATATATATATAAATATATATAATATATATATATAATATAATATAATATATATATATATATATATATATATATATATATATATATATACTGAACCAAAAAAGTTTAGCAACACTGAGAATATTACTGTATAAATCTTATTTAACAAAAACAATAAATTGATTCGAATATATTATTTAATCGATATGTCATTTTCCAATTTGAACAACAGTCTCTTGTTACTGTAATGCTAGCATCGCGCCTTTAACACGGCATCATTCAACGGAAGGGTCCAATTTAAAAAATGACACTGAGCTTTCAATACCGGTTGTGACCTCCGCGCGCATTAACCACCGCCGTACATCGCTTTCTCATGCTTCGAATTAAGCACCTGATGTCACGAAGAGGAATCGCATCCCATTCCTGGAGCAGTGCAGCTTCCAACTCCCGCACGTTGTGAAGATGTGGATGGTTCTCACGCACCATACGGCCAAGAATGTCCCACACGTGTTCGATAGGAGACAGGTCCAGTGATCGCGCTGGCCAGTCCAACACCGCAACATTGTTAGCCTCAAGGAAATCACTGGTGACCCTAGTTGAATGAGGATGGGCGTTGTCTTGCTGGAACATAAAGTCTGCATGATGCTGCATAAAAGGGATGAAAACAGGGGTGACAACTTCTTCACAGTAACGTTGAGCCGTTAAATTTCCACGAATCACAATAAGATCTGTTTTGCCATTTTCATGGATTCCAGCCCACACCATGACACTGCCGCCACCGAATCTGTCGTGCTGAATGATGTTGGCTGCATCATACCGTTCTCCTAAATGTCGCCAAACCTGTTGCCTACCATCCGCCACATCCACACAAAACCTCGACTCATCACTGAACAAAACGTGGCTCCATTGTTGAGCACGCCAACGCTGATGAGTTCTTGCCCATGCAAACCGATTCTCGATGTGACGCTCTGTAAGCAGAACAGTAACAAGTGGATGACGGGCATGCAGTCCAGCATCATGGAGTCTGTTTTGCACAGTTTGTGCATGCACTGTAGTGCCGGTAGCGGTGTGCAAATTACGGGACAGCCGTGGCGCAGTCTCAAACCTGTGACGTTGTAATGACGTCATTAAGTAGCGGTCTTCTCGTGGTGTTGTTGCTCTCAGTCTGCCAGATCGTTGTCGGTCATTAACATGTCCACTTTCCTGCTCACGTTGGCGGAGACGGGAAATGGTTGAGGCGTGAACATTAAAATGTCGAGCAACAGCGCGAACGCTCTGCCCAGCAGCGAGTCCTCCCATTGCCTCATGGCACTGATTTTCGGGTAGCCCTGGGCGGCGGCACATGTTCGGTAGGGTAAACTTTTAAGCGTTTTCTGTTAACGTTCGTTATCTGCTTTTGCAATATGGTGAATTTTTGTCTTCACTACCCGCCAATGTGGGCCAGTGCATGAAAAATGCATTTTCACATGCAGTAAGCGTGCAGCCAAGAAATGCAAGAAATATATATACTGGTCTCTCAATCTTATAAAATCTTATAAAATACTTAGCCGAAGACCTCAAGATAATAGTGTTATGAAATCTTGTTGATAGTAACCACATTATTCCGTATGTATAATAAGCCTCAAACATATTTCAGAAAACCTTATCTAGCCAGCATTTATATATCCTGAGTGCCTAATATTAGAACATTGACACCATAGAGTATTTGTGTGATCAAATACAATTGGTGTGTACATTCAGTCACCCCCACCCCTACTGTGCACAGGACCTTTTAGCAGTTATTTTGTGAGTCTGTGGTACATCTCCATAAATACCATATTGTTTGTGGGAAAGAATAACTGGTGAATTATAAATGACCAATTACTATTCTTACATGTTTCACCACAGAATAATGTTTTACTGTGTCAGGATAATAACCTGTTCTGCAATTTGTCTTATTACACACCAGGTCATTGTTTTCAGTGAGGTGTAATAAAACCCAACATTGTTTCCTGTTGCCGCAGTAACAAGAATAGCTGATAGCATACTCGTTCAAGTATTAGTTGTCACCAGGCGTCTAGATAACCTTGTTGTCACCGAGCGAGCAAGATAGAATGTTTTTTAGGATTTCTAGTAATTTGGTCATTGGGTCTACTAAAAAACCCATCAACTTGTAGACCTATGATTTAGCTTAATTAAACTGGAAAACAGATAAAACATTACTAATTTTAGAATAATGAGATTATTACAAATAAACTTAAAATTTTTCAGTAATTCATACTTCCATGCACCTGTGAATTTGATAAGAAAAGATAAAGCATTCGGTTAAAAATAAATTTTTTAACACATGCAGAGGCTTATATTCCATTGCATAACATTCAGTAAACCTTTTACCGATGAATTCCTCATATCTCATTTTCAACGCTACCATACAGAAAAATTGTTGAATATTTTAAAATTAATTTGACAGGAAGGCATTGCTGCCAATGGCAGCAACAGATTCCAGCCAAATTTATTTCAAAATATTCAACAGAATAAGTTTGTATAAGAATATACTTTTTCAGGGATTTGTCGGTGAAAGGGTTAAATCGTTATGTATCATTGTATATCCCACTAGTGCAATAATGTCCTTCCCATCAGAGACACACTTTGAGAGTGATATATTGCTGAGCCATTAAATGTCCCCTAACAGAGATTACGTAACAATACCACTTGTAATGTTATTTTGCTAGTACTATTAAAATGCTGTTGAATAAAAATTTGATAAGAAAGATCAGAAATTTTAAAATGTCATTTACAAATAGTTAAAGACCTGAGATAATGAGATGGTGTGTTTAGTCAGTATATTTTGTTGTGCGTTATTCAAAACTCACATTAGTGAATCCTACAATGCAAAATGGGGACAAAATTACAAGAACCGGTGTGAAAATTTGAAATCATATAAAGCTTATGTGATAAACAGAATGTCACACTCATTGGCATGTCATATCAAATTTATCACTCGTTTTCTAAGATCTTATTTGTCATGTTTGGAACTCGATAAGCTCATTACAAATGCAATCTTATTAAACTTGTCATAAATTTGATACAAAATTGCAATTCTGGACTGTATTGTCACTGTTTAACACTTGTAACAAGCTGAACATCCCTGCTGAATTAGACAACAACAACAACTTTCAGCCACATTCTTTCCAGAATATTCAGCAGGCCTCATATTTAGCTCCTTTTAAATCATTTATTTGCTCACCTGATCAGAATGGCCAATTGAGCTTATGCCATGGCGACTGTCCATCCGCCTGTCGTCTGTCCGTCAACTTTTTCGTTTTTCTTAAAGTCAGCTTCCCCAGAACCATTGGGCCGATTTGGCAGCAAGCATAGAGATTCAACTTTGTTAAAAGGAAGCCGATCGGCCAATAGGGCCATTTTGAATTTTGCCAGATTTTTTGAAATCTTGAAAACCATTTGGGCGATCGATTCAAAACTTATAAAATATCATCTAGGGCAAGAGCTGAACCAAGCTTGTTCAAGGGAACTTGATTGACCAAATGGTTTGGCGGCCACCTTGGATGACCTAGCTTTCACGAAAATTACTTCTCCAGAACCACTGAATGGATCAGGCCGAAATTTGGCAGGTATAATTTGGAAGTAAAGGCCATTAAAAAAAACATGGCTACGGTTGACCAATAAAAATGTAACCTGTTTGGTGGCCATTTTGGATTTTTTTATTTGATGGATTTTGAATCCGAAATTGGTTTTATTTATTTTTTTGGGTATGCTGATTTCAAATTTCCACTTTGAAAACTGTCGGATATCGATTTGGAGGCCATCTTGGATCTTTTTCCCACCAAAAACTCCCATACTAAAGCAATGTGAAATTTTTAATGTCTTCTCGAGAAGCACTCACTCTATTTCAAGTATGTTTGGCAGGAAGCATCCTTAGGGCATAGAGATCAAGTTTGTTCAAAGGAAGTCGACTTGGCCGCCAGCCATCTTGGATTTTGACCGAATTTTAGAAACGTTTTTAAAAATCTCCGAAACCTGTAAGGGGATTGATTCAAAACTCATGAAATCTTATCTAGGGCAAGAGCTGAACCAAGTTTGTTCAAGGTTGCTTGATTGGCCAAATGGTTTGGCGGCCATCTTGGATGACCTTGTTTTTGCAAAAATGATTTTCTTTTCCAGAAGTGCTGAACAGATCGGGCCAAAATTTGGGAGGTGTGATGAGGAAGTAAGCGCCATTACAGTTTTTTCAAGGGATGTTGATCATGTAAAAATACATGACAGCCGTGAACCAATCAAATTTTTTAATTTAATAACTCGAAACTGTCAAATAAATGGTTTGGCGGCCATCTTAGATATTTTCCCGCCAAAAACTCCCATACTAAAGCATAGTAAATGTAAAATCACTTCTAAAGAACCAAAATGGGCCGATTTCAAGAGGTTTTTTCAAAGGAAACTGATTGGCCAATTTGGCCAGTGTCCATCTTGGATTTTAGCCAATTTTTAGAAACATCTTTAAAAATCTTCTTCAAAATGGCTTGTGGGGAGGTGGTCAATTCAAAACTCATGAAACATCATCTGGTGCCACAGCTGATCGACTCAAGTTTGTTCAAGGGAGCCCAAATGTTTTCGGCGGCCATCTTGGATGACCTAGTTTTCGCAAAAACAACTCCAGTACCACTAAACAGAGCAGGCAGTAATTTTGGTGATATGATTTGGGCCATTACGGTTTGTCTATGTAAAGTTGATACATAAAAAAAACATGGCCATCGTGGATCAGACACAATTTAGCTTGTTTGGTGCCTATTTCTGAGAAAATTATATAAATAACTACATGTACTTATTAATCTCTGGGCCAATTTTTATTAAAATTCAGCTAAACCGTCTTCACAGCAATTATATTGGTAAGTTCTTCCAGTGGTTATCTCATCTTATTGTGTTGTGCAGAAATAAGTTACGGTGATCTATACAGGCCGTGTGCCTCTTGTATTTAGATAAGTAGAATAGGAAGAATTTGTATAGGAAGAATCCAAACAAACTTAAACCAGCATTATGTTCCGTAAGAGGTGCAAAAAATGGTTTCAATAGACTGCTCTAACAGAGCGCTCTGCTACAAAACTATTCTATACGGAACGATAATGTTTGCTAAGAAAACGGTATCCCAACATCCTTTGCGCAACACGCTTATGACGTAATATATGCCTCTGTGATGTATGACATTGTTTCGCGTGCAATTACGTCACAGATTGAAAACATGTTTTGCTTTTCCCGAGTCACCTCAAACATGTTTCGCGAAATAGCAGAGCGCTCTAACAAAATTTATCGTACCGTAGGAGAGGAAAGTTTCTGCCTTGCTAATCTAGCAGAGCGCTCTGGAGCACTTTCCCTACTGAACGAGCTCCATCTCAATCTTATTAGCTAAAAATGGGATCTATGACATCACACTATCTCTCCATGATCTATGACATCACACTGTTTCTGAATGATCTATGACATCACACTATCTCTCCATGATTTATGACATCACACTGCTTCTGAATGATCTATAGCATCACACTGTCTCTCAATGATATATGACATCAGAAGGGAAGCATACACGATATATAATCTCCACAACATAGAGTCTCTAGGCACCAGCCATATGGTTAAAGAGCCATTAGCCAGCCCCTACCCCTCTGTTCCCCCATCCGACATTATAAATTCTTCGACAACGCTCTTTTTCCAGCACACATTCACCACGTCACTGAACAATGTATCTGCAAATTTTAATAACGTCACACCTCCAGGACGTTAAGGCTAACTCCGGCATTAGCCTACCTATGCATGTCTACCCAGAAATTTGAGAAAAATATATCACCTGAAATCTTTATGGTGTCTATCTGTAAACCACTACATGCAAACATGTATATAAATCCTCTGATGAGCTTCCAAAATGGAGTCAAATGCCATAGTCAGATCTCAGAATGGGTTTGGAAACTCTTCTCCCATTGCCGTACTATTTATTGTAAGAGCCACTCATCCCTACCACCAATTCCATGTTTATGCCAAAAGGGAACACACTGTGTATATGCACATAAATGTGCAAAACAATGGCACTCCCAAGCCATTTACCCTTCAAATGCTGACACTTGTCAGTGGTAGGGGCCCTACATACAGGGTCCAGCTAAGAACAATCAGTGAACATGTGCATACACATGCCCAGTAGCAGGGACCCTGAATCAATGGTCCCCAGCTAATCAAGGGTCTCCAGCTAAGAACAATCAGTGAGCATGTGCACGCATATTGCTCAGTAGCAGGAATCCTGAATCAAGGGTCCCAGCTAATCAAGGATCCCTAGCTAAGAACAATCAGTGAGCATGTGCACGCACATGCTCAGTAGCAGGGACCCTGAATCAAAGGTACCCAGCTAATCAAGGGGCCCCAGGTAAGACCAATTAGTGAGCATGTGCGTGCACATGCTCAGTGGTAAGGACCCTTGCCGGGTCCCATGGCCTATAAATAGGAGGCACTTCACCAGTATCAGGCATCTGACTTTCCTCCAACCGAAGACAAGTGTCAGGTATACTTCAGCGACGTGGCTTATCGCATTTTACCAGATATATGACATCACACTGTATCTAAATGATCTATGACATCACACTGTCTCTCAATGATCTATAGCATCACACTGTCTCTGAATGATCTATGGCATCCATAGGAATCTACATATAGTATCTGGAAGCCTCATTTACTCTAGTTTTGCATTCACTGGGTGACCTCTTGCTGCTCCCAAAAAGCAATTTCTATAGTAGCCAATGGCAAAAAACCCACACCATCCTTATTCAAATTCCTGTTGTATAAGAACTACTTGATATTTTAAAATGAAATCTAGATGATTCATGTGGTAATGTCTGTTTCAAATGATACCAAATTTTTTTTAGAGAAAAATGTTTTCTTGTTTAGATACAATGCCAGATTGAATATGACAACTGCTACACAAACAACTGCATGTTATCATCAATTTGCCAATAAACAACACTCCCTCTCTGCTGTGTGATAGTGAGCTAATGACTCATTTCATTCTGCACAAATACGCATGATAAGTTTCTAACTCTTTGCGGGAATCCTGTTAATTATTCTTAAAACAATTTGATTAAAAGTTGTGTTCACTAAAGGTGGGAAGAGATTCCGTTTGAATATTTTCAAAATAGATATGATGTTTAATATATTTAGCTCTCTTGAAAATAAGTTTCTAGGGAATTTAGAATGAAATGTCTGTGTCATTATCCCTGGCAAACTGGCATATATATTTATGTCTTCTGTAGCTGTATTGCCTCATTTAAAAATTATTTAATTCGAGCAATACAGGTATTCGGCTTAACCGGAAACGGGTGCTTTAAATATTTGTTTTGTCTTGTTTTGTTTTTTGATTTGCCATTTATTTATTAACATAATAAATAGGCAATCAATCCTAAGCATTTGCACGTGAGGACGTCTTCTTTCAGCTGAATGTTCAAAGTTCCCTTGGCCGAAGATGTCCAAGGCTTCTATATATATTCTATAAACTATTGTTATTAAGATCCAGTCTTCTTATTGGCCGAATGTAGCCATTTTAATGTTAGTCTGTATTGATTGATCCGAGACCTGCTTAGGTATAAACAGTGTATAGCTAAGCCAAGTGTCACTAATGTTCAAGACAGAAAGTGCTGATGCCAAAAAGGTTGGAGCTCGATCCTTCATCACTGGATTGTCGCAGCACCATGTGTATGAGTAAGTCATGAGCCTTAGACCTAGTGGATGCCGCGGTGATGAAGCGAGTTTGGTGCGCCGAAGCTCTCAATTTCTGAAGGCCACTATAAACACGAGCCGGACTGGTCGTTTTCCTTATACAAGGAGAGCTGAGTTCATCACTCAGAGCGGGTTTATGTTTTTTGGAAACCGAAACTGTCGACATTGGTGGCTTGTCAGTGAAAGTCGGCCATTCGAGCATGGGCGGTACTAAAAGCTGTTTAAACATGTTAAAATCATTTTTTGGACAGTTTTACCATTAATCACAATAGAAAGCAAATTTTCTCTATGAAATCAAATGTGTTACATAACCCTTCTAGTCTCAGTTGTATTGCATTTGGTTTACACTGCATCTATTTCTCTGTGTTCCAGTAACAAGGGTCCGCACACATGGTCATGTTGTGGTATCATTCAACATCGTAATGAAGGACCTGAAAAAGCTTGGTTATGACGTCAGTCCAGCAGACGTGAACAATTCATCCGCACCAGAGACTGTCGGTGCAACAGTCGCCTCAACAGCTGCCTCCTGAGGAAATTCATAACATAAAATATCCAGTCATTTATAATTTATTATTTCTTAAGATTTATTATTTTAAAATAACATGTATAGAAATCCATTTGTCATGTGTTTATTAAGATTTTTATAGTTTTTAACCTTATTATCCCCAGAATCTCAATATTTATCCGTTTAAAACTGTCTGGCTGCTGAATTTCCGCAGACTACATTTTCCATGCGTTTTAACACTGGATAATGCTGAATTATTTGCAAACAATTAGGCTACGCAACCATCAATCAAATTGTTTTCAAAATATTCAGCAGGTCCAGAGATATTGACGATTAAAATTATTGTCTGGTGGCTTACAGCAGGATTTATTTGGTCAAGATCAAAATATTTGGTTACTGAATGTCTATTTGTAGGCTAAGAGAATACTAGTTTTGAAAATTTACCACTAGAATGATGATTGGTTTGTTTACCAAGCCAGTCATTTCAGTGGCAATTTAAAAAAAAAAAGTTCGCTTGGCCTGCAAATAGAAATTGCTGAAGACCAATGCAGAGTTTGGTCTGCCTGTTTTTGCCATAAAAGTCTTAAATTTCAAAGGAGATGATGTTGAATATTTTGAAATAATTTACCTGGAAATTGTTATTACTGTTTACATTCCTGTTAACCACACCCAATTCAATGTAATATTTTTTATATCCTAACAAATGGATGAATCCACATTTAGCTACACCCCACGCATCTCTAGCTAATCTCCACCCACCCTTTGGGATCGATTGAGCCAGTCTAAGAGAAGGCTATTTAAAAAAAAAATTATCACCCTAATGGCTGGCTTGATAACCGAGCCAGCCATTCCAGTGGTAAATTATCAAAAATAGCCTGCTTGATCTGCAAATTGACATTCAATGACCAAAATTGTTGAGTTTCTTGAGCGTTCTTGATCGTGAAAGGGGTAAAATATGAAATCCCTGTGCATTAATATCAAGGCACCTAATCTGCTAAGCTGGAACATAAATAATTCTAAAACTAATTTTACTGGAAGATGTTGCTACATGCGGCAACAGCTACCTCTGTTTAAAGTGATGCTAATCTCATCTCAAATGTTAAATTGCACCGATAGAATAGGGTTTATAGATTCCATATCATTCATATCCTGTCACATTCCCTGATCTGTATCACAATTATCTGCTTTGTAATATCAAGTAAATGTTGAATAGTGATCGCCGCCATTTTGTCTCCTCAAGCTATAGTGTGTGATGTCATGTAAGCACCAATGCATTGCATTCTTTATTATGTAATGCTCATCCCGTTTAATATTTTGAAACTAATTTGACTGGAAGTTGTTGCCGCCTATGGCAGCAAGAACTTCCAGTCAAATTAGTTTCAAAATATTCAACAGCTTAGCTGTAGGATTGCTTTTATACCATATCGCCAAACTATAGCTGGCACCTCTAAGACTGAGCATATATACCGAGGAGCGCACACTAGCTTTTTTTGATTGGTTTAAAAGTAAATCCTGACAGCCATCATATGGTGTAGAAATGTACCAACGTTTAACTACTAAACCCTGAGTATCTTTCCTTAGTGCCATGATAAAAAGCTTAAAATTACTTGGCTAGTTTATGGGCAGCGTGTTAGATCACCTGAATAGCTATCAAGAGATGAGATTAGTTATCCTTTAATGTAAGTGCAAGTTATTCAACACAATTATTGTTATGTCAGTAACAAGTCTATTTTACATGGCCCATAGAGTTGGAAGAATTAACCCTTTAATGATTAAATTTTGTCAAGAAAATTAAAATATTTCCTTATTGAAAGTCCATTTGTAGGCCAAGAAAGGGGTAATTTTGAAGATTTAGCGCTAGAATGGCTCGGTCATCGAACCAGTCATTACAGTGGTAAATCTTCAAAAATCATCGTCTTGTCCTGTAAATGAACATTCCTCAAAACCACTGCAGAGGCTGATTTGGGCCGACTTCATCAGGAAAGGGTTAATTAATGTGCTTCCCTGCCTTGCAATGAAAACTTATTCCACCATGAAGTTCAGATATCTGATTTTCATAACAATCATCATTGAATATTCTGAGACATATCTGACTGGAAATTGTTGGTGCATGAGACACAACTTCTGGTCAAGTTTGGTTCAAATCTTTATGTCATACATAATTTATGGATGCTAATTTCAAGGATCATATTTGTTAATATACTTCTTTTGCTGGATTCTGTCATGATTATATATAGTTGGAGGGACAGCAGTATTTTGTTGCTTGTAACACTGATCATCAGACAGTAGTCCATCCTTTAAAAGAATATCTGTCTTGTTCAGAGAATTGTGAGAACGTGGAAAGTATGGCATTCTTGTTCTTTAGGCTAAACAGTCCTAGACCTACCTTCCTTTCTAATATTAAGTTGAAGGATGCAGTTTCTATTACATTTGCTTAGGAATATAGGCTACAAATCTTTGTTTCTAATAGAAAGATGACAGGAGCAAAACATGATTTTGACATGGAAGTCAATGGAAATTGACACTCTAATGCATTCTCATTTATAAGGAATGTGGAATTTTGCTCGTTTGTGGAAATTCCCCATCATTAATTAAGCCATATCTATCCAATGATACTGACAGAAATCAGAGGCTATGTAGGTGGCTTGAATTGAACAGATTATCTCATCTTATCCGTTTTACACCAGCCAGTCGGCTAAAGCAAAAGATGGGTGAGTGGTTAGAGACTTGAGCTTGTAACTCTATGCTCGCCGGTTCGATTCCCCGCCAGTCCACCGCATTGTGTCCATAAGCCTGTCACTTAACTCTACATTGCTCAAGTCGACCTCGCTGTAAATAAGTAGCTTGATCTGATGGTATAGTATACATGTGCGCCTATATATAGCTACCGCCAAAGGAACAGGAGATAAAATGTAAAGTGCCTAAAGTATGCCTTCGTGTGAATTGGTGCTATATACATGTACCATCTACCATCTATCTACTTTCTAACAAATGTTTCTTAATCATACAAGCCAAATTATATGAGAATGTAGATTATGAAACTATGACTTTAAAATGTGTTAAGATTTGTCAAAAATGAGCAAGTGTTAGTTACCATGTGCCCTTTCTTTGGATACATCACAAAATGCACCTCCAGATAAACTAGATATATTCTTGTATGACAGATCTCAATTTTAGCTCGCCTGGTCCGGCCTGAAAGGCCATGTGAGTTTATGGCATGGCAACCATCCATCGTCCGTCCATTGTCCATCAGGTCCTGCATTAGATTGGTTTCATTCATACTTGACTGATAGATGTCAATCAGTATACATAAATGGAACCCCTTCGGAATCAATCCAGCTTACGTGCGGCGTACCACAAGGGTCTATACTGGGCCCCATTCTATTCACCCTGTACACTCGACAACTAGGTTCAGTAATCGAAAAACATAATATCAAAAGACACCTTTACGCAGATGATATTCAACTAATCAACAATTTTACGCCATCCACATCCGCTGCAACTATCGCTTCCAATCAAATAACAAACTGTTGCTCCGATATTAAATTATGGATGACCTCTAACATGTTGATGTTGAATGATGATAAAACCGAAGCGATGTTGATTGGGCCAGCAATTCGGCATGCCAAAACAGAGTTATCTGCGATTACCATCGGCTCAGCTCAAATTCCCTTGGTAGACACTGTTAAGGACTTGGGTGTCATGTTAGACAATGAACTTAGTATGGAACATCATGTCCATTATCTGCTTAAGGTGTGTTTTATGCAGCTGCGGAATATATCAAACATCAGAAAATACATAACTCGCGAAGCTGCTATTATGCTGGTACTAACATTAATTATCTCAAGGTTAGACTATTGTAACAGTCTGTTTATAGGCGCCTCAAAAGATGCTATGCGCAAACTCCAAGCAATTCAGAATGCAGCCGCTAGAGTTGTTTCCCTAAAGCGTAAGAGTGATCATATCAGTCCCATTCTCCAAGATCTTCACTGGCTTCCAATAGAACAGAGAATACGCTTCAAAGTCCTCTGCCTAACCTATCAATGTATCATATCTACAGCACCAACCTACCTTTCAGAACTGCTAGAAACGTACACGCCAAGCAAATCTAAACCAGCTTAAAATTCCGAAAGTTAAATCAAAAACCTATGGTCACAGAACATTTGCTTTTGTTGCTTCTACAGAATGGAATGATCTTCCAGCTAGTCTTAAATCTTCATCCACTCTAGCTATATTTAAATCAAATCTTAAAACGTTTTTGTTCCGTCAGGCATATCCAACTGTATGATCATTTTATTTTATTATTGTAAGCGCTTAGAGCACGCAATATTTGCGTGGAATTATAGCGCACTATAAATATCCTATTATTATTATTATTATTATTATTATTATTATTATTATTATTATTATTATCTGTTGTCCATCAACTTTTGCTTTAAAACACCACTCTTCATTAACCTCTTGGTGGTTTTCAACCTAATTTGGCTGGAAGGATGTAACGACTGCTCATTAACCCCTTGACGATAAGCTGATTTCAACCAAACTTGGATGGAATGACCCTATGGTTGTAGACATCAGAAGTTGTACATAGAATTTTGATTGGCCACTTTTCCCGACCGGCTATCTTGGATTCTTCTAAAATTTTGTGGAAATCAAGTAAAAGATGACTCATTATTAACCATTTGACTGATTTAAAACAAACACCAGAGGAAGGACCCTTGTGTGGTAGGCTTCAAAACTTGTATACAGAATTTTGATTGTTCATTTTTTTGGCGCCATCTAGGGCATCAAGGGAGATAGCTCTCTTTTGCTTTAAAACGTATCTCATTAACTGCTTTGTGGATTTGAAACAAATTTTGGTTTGAGGACCCTTGCATAGTAGGCTTGTGAACTTCTATACAGAAATTTGATTGGCCAGTTTGTCCGATGATCATGCATCTTGGATTTTGCGGATTATTTTGGAAATCCTTCAAAACTGTTCGTTTCCTTCAAATATGATCCGATTTTATCAAACTTTATCAGCCTGTAGAAGTTTCAGGAACTATCAAGTATGAAGCATTTCTAATAATAATGTTGCAGGTGAGCGACGGGCCATTAGACCTCTTGTTCATTCATATATCCGTCCATTATTTAGAATCATACAGGTCGTAAATATGATATATATATATATATATATATATATATATATACACCTGTGCAAAAGTTAAGCACCACCCTATTTTTACGCACATGCGAGGGTATATTCATGTGCTATGAAGAAAGCAATAGCATAAACATTTATGTACCCATCCATCTTAGTGCAAGAGGTAATAATGCAACTAGAGGAATGCTGATTATGATGGTGGGGAAACACTGTATGTTTTTTGTTTGAACTTGAAAACGAGGCCTGAATATGGTTACGTTGACACAACTGACAACTATTGCCCTACAGTTGACACACATGGCTAGATTGTCATTAATGGTGTCTGAAAACGAAGTTTAACATCTGTGCACGAGTTTGAGACTGTCATTATTAATACCGGGTATATCCACCTTGTGCATGGATGACGGCCTGGACACGACGTCTCATGCTGGTCACCAACCGACTGATACGCCATTGTGGTATTCGTTGCCATTCAAGATGGAGTGCGTCTGTTAATTCCTGTAGGTTCTGCACAGGAGGATCCCTCCTCACCATGTTTCCCAGAATGTCCCAGATATGCTCAATAGGGTTCATGTCAGGGCTCCTTGCTGGCCATGGTAGGGTTTCAATAGCATTCTGGCGGAGGTATTCATGCACAGCTCTAGCACGATGTGGTCGGGCGTTGTCATCCATGAATATAGGGTGGGTTCCAGGTGCATGATTTACAAAATGAGGGACCACAACTCTATCCAGTATGGAATCTTGATATCTTTGTCCATTTAGTGTTCCAGGTACAGTCAACAGATCCAGCTTACAATCAAATGAGATGCACCCCCATATCATAACGGAACCTCCACCAAATGGAACTTCTTCCATGATGTTACGTTGGTCGTACGCCGTGCGTCTGGACCTCCATATACGAATTCGACCATCTGTGGCATGAAGCAGGAACCGACTTTCATCGGACCAGTGTACCCGTCTCCAGGATCTCATGTTCCAGTGTCTTCTTTCGTTGCACCACCTCAGACGCTCCTCTTTGTGGTGTGCAGTGAGGAGAGGACGTCTGACAGGTCTCCTAGCTTTCATGCCAGCAGCATACAGTCTCCTTTTGACGGTAGACATTGACACTCTATTGCGCGTTTCCCATTGCTGGCTGAGCACTCTGCTGTTGGTGAATGGAGATCTCCTAACAAGGCGTACTAGGGCTCGATCATCACGGGCAGTAGTCTTCTTCGGTCTTCCAGATCTAGGCCTGTCCTTCACCTCGTTAGTTTGCCCATGTTTTGCAATCAAACGACTGATTACAGTATGGTTAATGTTCAGCTGTCTGCCAATCTCTCTGCATGACATACCAGTGGTATGCATGCCTATGATTTGCCATTTCACACGATCACTTAACCTTCGTCTTGCCATAGCGGTTCACAATCAAGAGCTAATTCTCTCTGTACAAATAAACCATGGTCATGAACACAAAATTCCTAATCTTGTCGCCTAAATCTGTATGTAATGTTCTACACCTCAAACTGGACTTTTACATAACTGAACATGTGTGCTGTTTCCCGCCACGCACGGACATCAAGCGGCGTGAAGTCATGCATGCATGTGCATTTCGTACTTGGAATTATGTCAGCTAACGCGGGGACAAAAAGTATGGCAGCCTAGTTGTACCATCATGTTTCTACGTTCTATTGTTTTTGCTGGTGCTTAACTTTTGCACAGGTGTATATATATATATATATATATATATATATATATATATATATATATATATATATATATATATATATATATATATAAATATATATATATACATTTTGTATATATATATATATATATATATATATATATATATATATATATATATATATATATATATATATATATATATATATATATATATACAGTTTATGTTGTAATATTTACCTTATCAGCTGCATGGTGCTCTGTCATATTACCACCTCATCTATGAGTCATACAGTACGTGTCTGGAGTTACTACACATATTACATGTGTTATATTCATCCTGATGATTATAATATCGTCAAATCATTGTAATATTAATTTGAATATTTTATAAAATACAATTTATATTTTATTTACATCATGTCTTGAACTTCATTTCAGTTGACTACATATAATCTTAAGCCTCACTTTGTTCAAAGGCTATTCATGGGTTTACTTCTGTCCAGCCCACTTAAGTTTGAATCATTGCTATGACATGTATGAGTACCGTTGCCATGATGATCCTAAATCTCAAATTCAGGACAATCATACTGCGGGTATGTGCTTGAATATTTTGAAGTTAATTTAGTAGGAACATTTTACTGCCATGTTCCTGGTGAATTACTGGAGTCAGTGATCTGGATGAACTATTTGAGTGAGTGTTCTGGATGAATTACTGGGGTGAGAGTGTTCTGGATGAATTACTGGCGTGAGAGTGTTGTGAGTGAATTAGTGGAGTCAGTGTTCTGGAAGAACTATTTGAATTAGAATGTTCTGGATGAATTACTGGAGTGAGTGTTCTGGATGAACTATTTGAGTGAGTGTTCTGGATGAATTACTGGAGTGAGAGTGTTCTGGATGAATTACTGAAGTCAGTGTGTTGTGAATGAATTACTGGAGTGAGAATATTTTGGATGAATTACTGGAGTGAGAGTGTCCTGGATTAATTACTGGTATGAGTGTTCTGGTTGAAGTACTCAAGTGAGTGTGTTCTGGATGAATTATTGAAGTGAGAGTGTTCTGGATGAATTACTGAAGTCAGTGTGTTGTGAATGAATTACTGGAGTGAGAATATTTTGAATGTATTACCTGAGTGAGAGTGTTCCGGATTAATTACTTGAACTAGTTGAGTACTTGAGTGAGAGTCGTCCAGATGGATACTGCTCTAGTGAGAGTTGTCTAGATGAGCGCTGCTGTAGTGAGAGTTGTCTGGATGGGTGCGGCTCTAGTGAGATTGGTTCAGATGGGTGCTGCTCTAGTGAGAGTTGTTTGGATGGGCGCTTCTCTAGTGAGACTTGTCTGGATGGGTGCTTCTCTAGTTAGAGTTGTCATGGATGAGTACTCTAGTGTGGGTGGTCTGGAATGGTGCTGCTCTAGTGAGAGTTGTCTGGATGGGCGCTTCTCTAGTGGGAGATGTCTGGATGAGCACTTCTCTAGTGTGAGTGGCCTGGAATGGTGCTGCTATAGTGAGAGTTGTCTGGATGAGCGCTTCTCTAGGGAGAGTTGTCTGGATGGGCGCTTCTCTAGCGAAAGTTGTCTGGATGAGCACTTCTCTGGTGTGAGTGGTCTGGAATGGTGCTTCTCTAGTGAGTTGTCTGGATGGGCACTTCTCTAGTGAGAGTTGTGTGGATGGGCGCTTCACTAGCGAAAGTTGTCTGGATGGGCGCTTCTCTAGCGAGAGTTGTCTGGATGAGCACTTCTCTAGTCTGAGTGGTGTGGAATGGTGCTGCTCACAATTATCTCTGAATGGGCGCTTCTCTAGTGAGAGTGGTCTGGGTGGGCACTGCTCTAGTTTGTGGTTTGGATGGGCTCTGCTCTACTGAGAGAGTGGTCTGAATGGGCTCTGCTCTAGGTAGATGGGAAGGAGTACTTAGGTCAGAATGTTTAGGATGTGCTATGTATAATGGACTCTTCATGCCCAAATGAAATTGTACGGTAATTAGCGAAATTTGTAGATTTCATGCTCATGAATTCGGTTTGGGACCAATGTGAAGATGATGGATGTTCTATTAGTAAACAGTTGTTTGCCAAAATTAACGGTTACTGTCAGAATGTCACAATTATGAATAATTGGGGTTCCTTTCTTCAGGGAAACAAGCTTTTCTCACTAGCTGGTGATGGCAAATGTATGAATAAATATCCGGGTTATTAATAATTTATCTTTGTCATTCAAAAAAACTGTTCTGACTATTGATTTTTCTTTCCATCATGTGTAGAAAGAGCATCAATTATACTCTGATAATGTGTACACATTTTGCATTCAGCTAACCTTCCATCTAGGAGAGTCCAAATCATTTTTATCTGATGCAAGATACTGAGAAAATGTTTGAATATCAATTTCCATAGAAGGTGCAAATTCTACTCAAACAAGCACTATAGTTACAATTTAGCTGCACAGACCTACTTATACTGCTTGTGAGGCACAACTAAATATCTAACAGTTGTATCATTATTTGTTCTCCTGGCACAAATGGCCAAGTGACCTTATGACATGTTGATTGTTCATCATCCATCCATTCATTATTTGTCTGTCCATTCATCAAATTAACTGCTTTGATGATTTTAATTTATTTTGGATGGAAGACGGGTAGGGTGGTAGTCATCAGATATTTGATGGTTAATCTATCTTAGATTTCAGAAATTTTCAGGGAATTGGTTGAAAGATTAATCATCATTAATCGTTGGACCAATTTCAGTGAAACTTGTCTGGAAAGATCCTAGGGTGGTAGACTTAAAAATCTATACAGAAATAGTCTAATGGCCAGATGTAAGAATTTCAAGAATTAGTACGAGTCAGAGGGATAAAGCCTCATAGTATTCTTTATAGATCAATATCTATAGTTAAGTTAATAGGATTTGCAAGTGATTAGTTTTTTCTAGTTATTACCCTCCCCTCCGCAAGCACGACGCACATGCCAACGAAGGAATCAAGTTTTAGCTATGCCCCACCCATCTCTAACTAAGCTCCACCCACACTTCGCCCATGTTGAGATTGATCAATCCCTGAACTCCCTGACTATCAATCTCCAGAAAACTATACGGTGAGCTGTTGAATATATTGAAACTACTTTGACTGGGTGCAGTTGCTGCCTATGGCAGCAACAGGCACCCAGTCAAATTAGTTTCAAAATAATCAGCAGCATGTTTATTAAATAGTAATGATCTACATCATTCATGATGTCATTGATTATGACATCATCCTACACGTAACATGGTTGATTATGACATCATTTGATTGATAGATAAACCGGATAGGTCCATTTTGGGACAATTTAGTTGTAGGGAAACAAAATCGAGCATACATTTTTAACCAATTGTCATATAGAAATAATGTGCCTCACAAAATGTATGTGTTCATTTCATTTATATGATGACTATTGTAACTAAGCTAATAAGTAGGTCAAAACCTCACAGATTTTCGGTATTACCCAAAATCTGTGAACTGGTAGGTTCATCAGTACATGACCAAATAAGAAATATTTTTTCAGAGATAATTGTGAGCGTTTGTCAAAGACCGTTACATCCCAACCTAAGAAACACATGTTGAATTTTTAGCTCGGGCCAAGTGAGCTTATGCCATGGCGACCGTCCGTCACCCGTCCGTTGTCCATCCGTCCATCAACTTTTACTTTAAAACACTATCCTCATTAACCGCTTGGGCTATTAGAACTAAATTTGGCTGGAAGGACCCTATGGTCATAGGTTCCAGAACTTCCTTTCAGAATTTTGATTCATCAATTTTTTTGGTTAAAAATCTTAGACTGAAAAATGTACCGGAGATTGTCAAATTGGTACTTCTTACCATTTTGGCCGATTTCAACCAAATTTGGCTGGAAGTACCCTATGGTCATAAGTTCCAGAACATCCATTCAGAATTTTGATTCATCAATTTTTTTAGTGAAAATCTTAGATTTTATCAAAAATGCACTGGAAATTGTCAAATTGCTACTTCTTACCATTCTGGCCGATTTCAACCAAATTTGGCTGAAAGGATCCTATGGTGATGGGCTCTAGAACTTCCATTCAGAATTTTGATTCATCAATTTTTTTGTGTGAATATCTTAAAATTTATGAAAAATGTACCGGAAATTGTCAAATTGCTTCTTACCATTCTGATCGTTTTTAAGTAATTAAGGAATGACTATTGTTATATTGCAAAGTAAACAAATAAGTAGGTCACTCAGTGTTAAGATATTAGAAATAAACACATTGTGAATATTATTATAGGTACACTTGATACAACAAATGTTCCAGATGTATTTTTTAATAGTGTTAGTGTATAATCATATGCTAGATTTTCATTGAATGGCACTCAGATACTGTTAATACAATGATGGTATGTGTTGACTTATTATTAGCTCACCTGGTCAGAATGGCCTAGTGAGCTTATGCCATGGCCACTGTCCTTCGTCTGTCTCCGGCATTCGGACGTCAACCTTTTTAGCTCACCTGGGATGAAATGCCAAGTGAGCTTAAGCCGTGGCGACCGTCTGTCATGTGTCCATCCGTCGTCCATCAACTTTTCCTTTAAACGACTTCTCAAGAACCACTGGGACAATTTCAACTATATTTGGCAGGAAGTATCCTTAGGGCATAGGGATCCAAGTTTGTTCAAATGAAGCCAATCGGCCAATTTGGCTGGCAGCCATCTTGGATTTCGGCCGATTTTATTGAAAAATCTCCGAAAACGCATGAGGAATCGATTCAAAACTCATGAAACCTCATCTAGGGAAAGGAGTAAGACAAGTTTGTTTAAGAAAACTTGATTGACCAACTGGTTCAGCGGCCATCTAGGATGACCTAGTTTTCCCCAAAACGACTTCTCATGAACCCCTGAAGGGATCGGGCCGAAATTTGGGAGATATGATTAGAGACTAAGGGCCATTAAAGTTTGTTCAAGGGAAATTGATCCGTCAATAAACATGGCCACTGTGGGCCAATAAAAATGTAGCGTGTTTGGTGGCCATATTGGATTTTTTTATTTGATGGATTTTGAGGCCAAAATTGGTTCTATATATCTTTTTGGGTATTCTGAGCTAAAATTTGCCATTTTCGGATAAACAGTTTGGTGGCCATCTTGGATTATTTTCCGGTCAAAGGTGCCCATACTAAAGCAATGGGAATTTTAAAATGTCTTCTCGAAAACTTCTAGGCCGATTTCAATTATATTTGGCAGGAAGGCTCCTTAGGGTATAGGGATTTAAGGTTGTTCAAATGAAGCCGATCGGCCAATTGGGCTAGTGGCCATCTTGGATTCCGGCTGATTTTAGGAAGCCTCTTTAAAAATCCTCTCCGAAACCGCTTGAGGGATCGATTCATAACTCATGAAATATCATCTAGGGCAAGAGCTGAACGAAATTTGTTCAAGAGAACCTGATTGACCAAACTTGATTGGCCATCTTGGATGACCTATTTTTTTGGAAAACAACTCCAGAACCGCTGAAGGGATCGGGCCGAAGTTTGAGAGATATGATTATGGAACAAGCACCATTAAAGTTTGTTTGATAACAACTTGGTAGATGTGTTCAATGGAGTGTTGTGGCCCCTTACAAATTGGTACAAAGCTAACTTCATTAACAGTACAGAGCTATTCAGTGAAATCAAAGGTGACCCACACTGCTCCCATGTTGGAATGATGTCCACCCTAACCACGAAGGCCTCTGCCTACTGTCAGATAACATCAGTTATCACCTCGAAATCACAGGAATTTTTATTTCCAAGCTACACCGTGGAGAAGATGAAGCCAGCTACAAACCAGTTCATGTATCACACAATGCCAACACAGCTCTCAAACCTGTCCTCAGTACTAAACGCTGAAATTGTAGACATACCTAACAATGATAGGTCAGGATAGGGTTACAGAAGCAGTGCTAAAAGAAACCGCCAGTTTAACAAGAAGTTTTCAGCAAGACGCTCTCAGCACAGCACTTCTCAACAGAAACAGATAAGTACCACCATCTCGTCACAGCTTACCTATTTTCCTATTAATTGCTCAATCTATCACACTTAAAAATTGACATAATCATGACAGAGCATAACAACCAGATATCAATCATGGAGCCCCGTCATGTTACTTCCTCAACCAATCAAGTATACAGGAATAGCGGAAGAGAGCAGCAACAACACCCACAACAACAACACATGCACCACCCCAAGGTTTCGCATACTACTAGTAAACCCAACATAGACGGCAACTGCAAGCTAAATGTCAACCGGGTTATGCAGAAGCAAATCGATGCTGTGAGTTGAGCATCAAATCTAAAACTAGAGCGCACAGGGGGAGGAATTGTTGTACTGGCTGACGCAGCTATCTATCACCTGATTAAACAAACTGCATACCACTTCTACATAAGCTCTCCCAGAGAGAAAGGGGATATCACAACACAAGTAACAACAGATAATCAAGGCACAGAAATACAAATGACATCGGATTTTCCTTAAGAACAGAACCAATGGGACAATGAAATATACAGTAAACCTTTATCACACAAGCTGCAAAATGTTGGTTAACGGTAATAACTCCGCTGTACGTCACTTCTTTACCATAGACTTAGATCAAATTCTAGACCTAGTCACATCCATAAGAGCTAATGGTGAAACGATCAACCTAGCTGCTTGGAACCTAACAAGACGCTATTTTAATCTGCTCGACGAAATGAGCAACGCGCTCCCTCAAAATCGAAAAGATTGCAGCAAGATAGACACCGCAGCTGATGAGCGGTGCTCCAGGTGCAAAAAGAAATGTCTTACTGGATCTGCCTTCTGTGAAAGCGGAAATCACTGGGTTCACTACAACTGTGTAAAGATGACAAAGGCAGATATAAACCAACTTGAAAATAGCAATAACACAGAGTTCTATCACTCCTGAGCATACAGAAGTTGATACAGCACCGAAACAACTTCAGCCAAACAGCCCCGTAGCAGCCATACAAAATCTACGCATTCCAGAAACATATAGTAACACTCGGAAGCGACCAGAACAGGCTGACAAATTAGTACCAAAGTCCGGTCTACATAATACCACAGTAGCAGAAGCTCTCCTGTATGAAGAGGCCTCGGCAGCTGAATCCAAAGAACCATATGCTACCTCTGCATAGAGAAGATTGGTCCGGACCCCTTTATCTTCTGTGAGAAATGTGAGTCAGTATTTCACAAAGCATGTACTAATCAACCCAGCACAGGTACCGAGAATTACACATGCTCGTCGTGCGATCTCATCCTCGATACTTCATCTTATCATAACAACAATAAACAGGATATAACAAACCCATCTCATTGCATTGTACAGTCAGGTAGCACGACGTACACGCCCGCACGGCCTGTACCCAGTGTAGATACAGCTCTAGTAATAATTGCACAGCCAGTGGCTAGTCTATATACAAATCCAGTAACAGCCGTGGCAGAAGTGATACCATAAAGCCTAAATGAGTCACTCAGAAGAATTCAGGAACCACAGTAATCGTGGAACAAAATTAAAGAGAGCAGAAGATGTGCTGAGAAAAAGAGGCCAGCCTGAAAGATCTTAGAAGCGACCTTGCGACAGCCCAAGCTTTCATCACAAGAAACGAAACACGTATAGACGAATTACAAAAAACAAACCAAATCCTGGGAATGCGCCTGCTTACATATGAGAATGAAGACCGCCAGAAGCCTCCACACCATGCACACCAGTCAAGCTACAATTCACACCTAGAGTATGACAGACTAAACCAACGTATCTTTGCTCTTGAGATCGAGGATATAAGTCGTCGTGTACAACTTATAGAAAATAGGCATCTACACCCATTTCCTCAACCTACTACAACACCACCTACCCAGCAATTTCATAGGCCACAACCTTTCATGCAGCCCGACGAGGGAACCCATCCTCCAATGTTCGGCACTGGATTTGTTCTGCCACCGACCACAAGTATTCCACCATATCTGTATCCACCAATGCCACTACCTTATATAATTCCAATGAATCATGGCACCAACCCTCAGCTCATTCAACGAAATATATCGCCTCCGCCTTTTCCACGGACATTACCATCACATCGAATATTTAACTTACCACACCAACTATTTCAGCAATACAGCTCACCACCGTATCGCCATATCTCACAGCACAGAACAGCCATGCAAACAAATACAGGCCTAATCAACCCATCAATCCCAGTGTGCAAATCCACAATCTAATTTAGAGTCACAACAAAGCACACCCGTAACCATCCCATCACATGCCATCGATCATACCAACGCATCCTCAGATCAGAACAGTATAACTAACCTGTCATCAGATCAGATCAATATGACTAACAAGTCAATGTCATCAGACCCGATCAGCACAATCAACCAATCTTCATCAGACCAGAGTAGTACAGCTAGCCAGTCTGATATACCACAATTTAATCAGTTTCCATCAGACCAGATTTGTACAACTAAGCAGTCATTAGATCAGAGCAGTACAACTAAACAGTCTTCATCAGACCAGATTAGCACAGCTAACCAGTCTCCTATATCACAACCTAATCAGTTTCCTCCAGACCAGATTTGTACAACTAAACAGTCACTAGATCAGAACAGTATAAATAAGCATTCCTCAGCAGACCAGTTCAGTACGGCTAACCAGTCATCACTTCAGCTCAGTAAAATTACACACTCCATCAGACCAGATCAGTACAACTAACCAGTCTGCAGACCAGATCAGCAGAATTAATCAGGCTTTTTTAGTACAGGACCACGACACAATACTCCAGACAACTTCATTCAACGCTCCCCACTTAGAAACAGGGATCAGAGTTGCTGTACAGCACTACTCTGGAGGAAGATGTTGAGTCAAGCAGTGAAACCAGTACCTGACGGGAACATGCGCATACAGTGTATAATGGTACAGTCAGAAAGAATCGTTGGCACTGCTGATAAGCTCTATATACATGCCATCTCGGAAAGACGCTGCAGCAGACAACGATTTCGCAGACACACTAGACCAACTCCACGAAATTCTTACTAAGTATCAGCCAACACAATATTATCATGGCTGAAAACTGTGACCTAACAACCAGTAACACCAGCAGAAGAAGGCGGATGCTGGAAGAATTTATCACAGAGTTTCATCTGGTTTATGCCACATCCGGCCCCACATTTGAGCAGATGAGCAGTATCGGTACCTCAACAATAGACTATTTCATCTACTCATCAGCTTTATGTGATCTTGTAGAACAGCCAGTGAACCTCAGTGAATTTCTTGTAAACTGCTCAGACCACCACCCACTACAAATTCAGTTCCATTGTGATATCAAACAAACAAGAGACCCAAAGAACACTTATCAGCAAAATTAATTGGGACAAAACAGACCAAACCATGTATCATGATCAGCTGTCACTTGCTCTAGAGAACTGCGATCTTAATTGCACAACCAACTACGAAATACATAGACCATATCTCAAACTTTGTGATATTCTTGTGACCTCAGCCAAATCTGCTTCTCAAGTCATATCCAAGCACAAGGTACTCGCACCTAGACTGTGGAATGTGAAAATAGTTACAGCTCTTGCAGAAAAGAAGACAGCTCACTATGAATGGAAAGCAAATGGGAGAGCATCAGACCCAACTCACGAATCATCCGCTAAGCACAGGAAAACTAAATTCAGACTTCGCCAAGCGCAGATGAAGGCTGCAGCTAACCCTAGGGAACAAGAGCTTCAAAATATCATGGCAGCTCACAATTCAGATAAAGATCTCTTCTATAAACTAGTCCGAAAACAACATAAACCACAATTGCTTCAAGTCGATCTGATAACGGTGGACAATGTGTCATAGACAGACACAGATATCCTCACAGGATGGCATTCCCACTTCAGCAAAATAAGTACAATGTCTGTTGCAACCAAAAAACAGAAGCTAGCTTAGAAGCAGAATTTGCCGACCTCGTAATCTCAGCCTACTGTGTCTCAAGATCACCAATTGGATCCAATCAGAGACAGAGTCTGCTGTAGCGTCACTGAATTCAAAGGAGTCTCCAGACTGCAATGGAGTAACAGCCGAGAATATCAAATACGGAGGCCATGTAGTAACCAAATTCCTTACCATATTCTTGAATGCTATATTTCAGCACATAGCCATACCAGACGCTATGAAAACCGGAATTCTCAGTCCTATCTTCGAAAAGAAAGGCAATCGCTCTCAAACATGTAACTATAGAGGAATCACAGTAACTCCTGTGATCAGCAAACTACTGTAGAAGATATTACGAGGACGGGTACAGTCACTTATTACCAACATGCACCACCCACTACAGTTTGGATTCACTGAGACAGTCTCCCCAATATGTAGCACACTAATACTACAGGATGTAGTGTTAGAATCAAATTCCAAAGGACTCCATACATATGCTGCCCTACTAGATGCTAAAGCAGCCGTCGACACAGTCAATCATGAGATCTTGTTTAGGAAGCTCTTCCTCATGGTGATGGACACTTCTACATGGCTTCTCCTCTCAGATAATCAGCGCAGAGCACATACCCAAGTTAAATGGAAGAATCAGCTATCGGAACCCATCCTATTGTAACAAGATGTACGCCAAGGCGGTGTGCTGTCAGCAGATCTATATAAGGTATTCATCAACAACCTACTGGGATTATGTACAAACTCAGGACTTGGTGCTACAATTGGAAATGAACCATGCGCCTCACCGACATGTGCAGATGACGTCGCCATAATAGCCACCAGTGAAGAAAGTCTTCAGGGACTGATGGATATTGCAGCTGATTATAGTACTACACATTGTTATCTCTTACAACCTACAAAGAGCGCGATAGTATCCAATGACAAAAACACATCCCAAGAATTCCTGATAAACGACTCCATTATTCCAATCAGCACCTCAATAGTTCACCTTGGCATACATAGACACCACACTCACAAAAGCTACTCCGACAATAGAGAATATAAAAAAAACTAGAAGAGCACCATATTCCCTTTTCGGAGCCGGTCTTCATGGCATCAATGGCTTGAATCCCACAGCTTCTTTACATCTGATCCATGTAGTGACATATGGGAGTGAGTCACTCATGTTAACGCAAGGTGATATAGACCAGATGGAGGTATTTTATAGAAAGATCCTCAAGCAAATTCTATCATTTCCAGACAGAGTCGCACAGCCAGCACCTTACAATCTTTTGGGTGTTATGCCAATTGAAGCACGTATCCACGTCCAACTACTGATCCTGCTAAGGAACATCTGCTCAAATGAACACAGTATTCTTCATGATCTTTGTGTTCGGCAAATGTTCATGAAAGGACTTCAAGGCAAGAGTTGGTTCAGTGAAGCAAGAAAAGTGATTGCACTATGAATTACCTTCAATTCACACTTTGTTGAACAAACCACCCAGCAAATATTTCTGGAAGAAAGAAACAAAACGTGCTGTAACCCTCTACTGGAATAACAGACTTCTAACTAGAGCAAAGCTGTATCCTTCTCTGCGATATGTAATCAACATCAATACCAGCATAGGATCCACTCATCCTGCAGTGTCATCAGTCTCCACCTCGCACACAGATATACGTGCAGTACCTGTGCAGCTTCGTCTCCTTACTAAAACATACATACTCCAGTCAAATCGAGCAGCATTCAACCAGTATCAAGTGAATCCGAATTGTATCATGTGCAAAGGAAGTGCCGAAACCTATCCTCACTTTCTCGTGGAATGTCACGCATTGGCTGATATACGTGACAAGTACCTGCTGCTACTACTATCAGCACCATGCAGTATTTGCCAAGAACAGCTCGAACCCACAAGGACCAACAGTGAGAAACTAGCAGAATTTATAATTAACCCGTCAGTCTTACTGAATGCATGCTGTCTACCAGAAACAGAATGTGCCATCAGACGGTACCTGTACACGCTCCATCATCGGTGAAATGAGCGGATGAACATTCTCAACCAAACTGATTAAACACGTAGTATATATTAGATATGTCTCCAACAAATAACATTAATAACAATACTAGCAACACAGAATATTTGCTAATATACAGTAATGTATCAAAATATGAACACATGTGCTATGCAACATCGTTGAAAATATCGTACAGTACTACTACAAAGTGACAACCTACTTACTCTACGGATGTGCTTCTATATAAAGGAGGAAACTACGACTATTGATTGATTGATTGAGGCACCCCAATATATCCCGTTGCAATGAAAACATAATAAGCACCACAACTTTGTACAAGGGAAGGAATGAAAGAACAAAACTAAAACACAGTCAGGAATAAAAACAAGGAAAACACTAACTGGTGAGTGCATAGACATCAATACATGCAAGACAAATACCAAAAAACAACAATGCACTTTAAAAAAAACTAACCGATACATGTATATACACAAATGTAGATAGTCTAATTAATAAAAGACACTGATCGTGAAATGCTAGTACACAAGGTTCGTCCTACTATCATACTAATTAGAAAAGCCTAAGGGCGCTATAGGGATATATTACGGTACATGAGAACCCCGCCCCCTCCCCAACCCCCGTTCCTACGGCTATGACTACAGATTGATGAGTACCATCACTCGGTGAATACTAAGAGGCATCATCTATATCCATGTATTAGTAAATGACAAAAACTGCACCACCTTAAATGATCGCGGGTTTAACGAATCTGTGTGGAGTATATGGGTGACACAACAAAAGGAAAACATTCGCGGTTGTTGTATCTACAGACGCCCCACTCAGGGATCATATTCTTATAGTAGGGGATTTCAACATCCTATCGATTAACTGGTCTGGATTTATTTTCAAATGAAGATTATGCATTTCTTATCACTACCGGCGGTATTCTCATACTGCAACTAGTTACTAATGCGACACGACATAGAATAAATCAGACTTCAAATCTTTTGCATCCAGTTTTATCAAACAACCAAAACACCATTCAGGAAATAACTCACCTTCATCCACTAGCTAAAAGTGGCCATTGTTTTCTACAAATATCACCACATCCTGACATCTTAAAGCTGTCGTGCTCCATCAAATAGACACTTGCACGAGATATGAGATGCCTGTTAAATTTACCCAGCATGCAATGCTACCAGGCGTGCAATGCTATCCAGCATGCAATGCCCTGACTCCATAATCGTTTGAACTATTGGACGCCATATTCGTTTAGTCTATTGTCTGCACAAGCCAGGATTTCTCAAACAAAACCAACCTGCGTGTGCAAATAGTCATTTGTCCTCCAGCTCTAGAAGCGCAAGCGTGCACGTAGAGCGTATTCACGGCAGTACATTCGACAGTCTGTATTTCAATACTGTTCAGAGAAAGTGTGTCAATGTCCAGGAGAAAATAGGAGAACGCTTTTATATACATTGACAGTAATTTGCGTGAAAGTTGTTGCTATCAATGGCAGCACCAACATTCAGTCAACTTGTCAAAATAATTAGTACGTAGTGCAATTACTACCTGCTATATAGTTGTTACAAATTTTATTGAAAAGTGTTGCTGCAACCGCTTTCAGTCTATGTATTCTAAAAGAATCATGATTCAGTCAACACTTGATACGGATTTGAAGACCAATTTGACTAAGTTATTGCTGACTAAGACACCAACAACGTTATTAAATTGTGGTCCATAGAATCACACGGCGCCCAGTATTACTATCTAAGTAGAGTGAGTATATGGCCAGAATACGCTTTGCCTGCACGAAGGAAATATTTCGCTTAGCTACCGTGTGTACGTTTATGTTCGACCAATGCATTTCACACTAATGCACAAATGTGTCAATGAAACACGCACGCCGTTTGCTAAGCATTCATTCTTGGCCAGAAAGCGTATATAGGCCTACGCTCACTTTACCTAAATAGTAATGTATTGATTGCACGTGTGTGGATAATAATTCGACAGTGTGGTTGGTGCCTTAGTCAGCAACAACTTAGTCAAATCACTCTTCAAAACCGTAGCGAGTGTTGACTGAAATTTATGATGATTATTTTCGATATAGTCTGAAAGCTGGCACAGCAACACTGTTCATTCAAAACTTTATCAAATATGTAAGAGGTAGTAATTGCATTACCTACTAATTGTGACAATAATTTGACTGGCATCTCATATCTCGTGCAAAAGTGTCTATATTTAATGGAACACGAGAGCTTTAACCACAAGCGAAAAAATAGGTAGCCTATGCCAAAGGTAATGTTGAACAAAGAACGGTATACCGAAATGAGAAATGACCTAGAAACAACTGTCTGGAATCATCTACACGAACTTATTGCGTCAGATGCTTGGAATATCCTACACTAAACATTGGTCACAATGAAAGAGTAGTATATTCCGTCGTCAAAAGAATATGGTCAGAAAAAGCAGCTCTGGCTCGACCGTACCACAACACAATTACCAAATAACAACAATGGGCATACATACGATACAATGAAACAAAGAAAACGACAGATTATGTGCTTTGTAAAATTGCTAGAAACAAATCCACAGCATGCATCAGAAAAGCAAAACAGACATTCAGATGTAGTGGCAAGTGAAAGCAAGAGAAATCCCAAAGCGTTTTTGGAACTATGTCAAGAGTAAAATGGTCCTACGTGAATCACTTATCAAGCTACGTAACCCAGCTAACGGCACTATGACTACAGACGATAAAGAAAAAGCAAGCATTCTTAGTGAATCTTCTCAAGTATGTTCTCTTCAGAAAATCTTCATTCTACATCAATCATTAGTCCCAGAAGCACTGGTATTGTACTAAAGGACATAATACTAATAATAATGATAATACTAATAATAATAATAATAATAATAATAATAATAATAATAATAACACCTACCTGGGGAACAAGTAGTGGTTTTCGGGACCGGTCTGCTTTCAAAGGATGTCATGTACCAAAATGATCCCTGCAGCATGGGGAATGTCATCCTACTAGACTTCCTTACGGATCTGGATGTTAAAGGTCAGGTCACAATGACCTTGACATGTTGGCTACGGTTACGGTTGTAAACAACTCACTGTATTTCGCTTCTACATTCCTTTAGAGATTTGCTGTATTAGATATATCATTCATACTGAATAACAATATGTTCTATGGTGACTTAGACTTAATAGGTCAATACTCAGATTAACCCTTTTAAGCCCTTAAGCCAGATTCTGCGTATTATTTGCAAAATATGAACTGCTATGTTGAATATTTTGAAGCACGTGTGGGTTTGACATTTCTGCCAAAGTAAAATCATTAACAGCTTCCCGTCAAATTAGTTAAACTATTCAATGCTGTTCCTGTATGGTTGAACTGAAATTAAATTCCGGAATTTCAGGATTGAAAGGGTTAAATACATTAACTATGCTGAATTTCCAATGCCCGTACTAAAAACTAATTGCATTCAACATAAATTTGAGTATACCTCAAGCGCTACTCAAATGTAGATCGAGTTGGTTGGCGCATTTTCATTTGTTCATATCTGAACTTGGAAACTTCATTCTGGTATGCTATAATATATTGGCCACCACTAGCCCAGCACACTGTCTTTAGTAGACTCATTACTTTGTTAATTATGTCTTTCTATATTTGCTTCTCTCATGAATCTGCATAAACGATGCTGTGGTTTGCAGATTGTTTTTTCATTGCTGTGTGTAATAAATTAATATTTACCAATTTGATTTGGCAAAGTAGATGTATAATCTTTGCAGCGATACTATGTAGAAATGAATTAAGGTCGGGGAGTGTTTGCTATTTCATGAATTGCAAGATAATTGTCTTGCTCTGCACGCCAGATTGGAAAAGAGTGCTGCCTTGGAAAGCAAAATTAGCAATGTCTTCCGATCCAATTATATTCAAAAAATTTAACAGTACGGCTATTGTAAGTTTCTGGATGATGTGTCGACAGTCGTGACAGTGGAGTCGGTTATCATGCATATAACATCTGGATCATTGCTACATGCTAAATTCTACTCCGCATACATGTTCGTCCCTTGCAGTATAACGTGTATCAAGAAAGACATGCTGATCCGCCTCTCCATGTGTGGTCATTAGGCATGGACTTGATTAAGCGTTGATGCTAGTGACATTAGCTTGTTCAGTTTTATAACTGAATCCACCATTCATGTACAACAGAATATACGAGTCCATATGCTCAGGACACAATGTTGTAGAAAGTTGTCATTATATATGGAAACTGCAGACACCATTTGGAACGGGAGCAGAAAATTCATCCATGACGTTGTAGGTTTTCAAGACGCGGTTTTCAATTCAATGTTGACTCCCACATTCCTTCAAACTGATCTATTCATATCAGTCACTGCAGAAATAAAGAATTGTTGTTTCACATCGGAAGGATGTTAGAAGCTTTGCTTGTTTTGCCTGTTTGCGAGTGTGTCGTGTTTGTGCGAATTAGATGCATAGCATCTATAACAACAGCTGTTTTGCAGTCTCCTCAGGATAATTCATACAGCACAGATGATTCAGTCTCTTTCAATAGTGTTTAACCAAGCTTAACTTTATACTATCTGACTGTGGGCCTTTTGAATGGACTGGTTTCACAACTACTATGACTTGCTTAATGTAAGTCTTTTCTCTGTTGTTGGTGGTTTTGCCACTACCATGGTGTATCTGTGTCAGATCTTACATGGAGCATATTCTTTACCCGAGCCTTACTTGCAGCCGTGATGGCTTCGTGTATATCTACTCTGCTCATGTTGCCACATTGAGGGGTATGCCATCCAAACCACTTCCTTCCTTAGCATCTGCATGACCCGTCTGCCTTAACAGGCTGGTATGCCTTTGTGGTCTCTCTCTGTCCATTTCTATGAGAAAGCCCCCATCCATCATAATTACATTATGAACTAAATGGCAATTGTTGGTAGCCGTTCCATTTCACGTAGGTATAGAGACTGCTGGTCGAACGCCCGCTGTGAAGTATCATAGCATCTTGACAGCTCCTGTCCAATTTGTCTCCCGCTCACAGAACAGGAATATCTGTAAATTATCAGCCATCAGACTTATTAACCATAAGATGGTGGTTGGGTTATCATTAATTGCCACTGCCGTCAAAGGAAGGCATGGATGATTGTCGCTCATCTGTGTTAGCTTGTATGCCATCTAGCATGTCTAAATTCGAAATTGACATTGTATTCTTTGCGACAAACTATCGTAGAACATGGTCAGTATCGCCATCACACACAATTCTGCCATTTTCTTGTAGCCACTTCGAATGCTTCTACTTGCAATGAGGGACATAGTAAATGTCCATAAGACCGAGTTTTACCACAAATAACACACATCTTTTTGCAATCAAAATCTTGTGTAGACGATCATGTAAACTCTTTGAATTCTGTAGATGGGCTATAGGCTGAGATATTGGTGTTACTGTCATATTGCCACACGCTTATGGAGTTTTGGTTGTGTGTATGCATTGCAACGCCTGGGATGTCACTTTGGTATCTTGTTTTATAACCATGTATCACAATTTATATAACATGCAAGGCATTTGCTGCGTCAGCGTGTCAGATATGTATGGCTGTTATACGTTTATCTGTAGATTTAATATTATCTGAAAGTTCAGTTTCGCATCGAGTCTGACATAATCCATATTTTTTCATAATCGGGCTTTAGTTTGGAGTTCGGGTACTGTCTTGTCTTTTGCATCAGCATGTGGACATTGTGTGATTCAGTTGATGCGATACTTTAAAGAATGGCACTTAAATCTTATTTTCAAGTCAGATATACACGATTCTTTACAATTATGACCTTGCCCTACATTTCAAGGTCAAAGTGACCTTTAACATCTAGATCCGCAAGGATGTCTAGTGATATGTATTCGCCTTGGTTCAAGGATCATCTTGGTATATGCCATCCTTTGACAGCAGATCGGTCCCAAAATTCCAAAATGTGGGCACCTTGCTCCCCAGGTATAATCTATTTACCAAGTGCCAGCATGGATTCAGACATAATAGATCATGTAAAGCTCAACTACTAGAATATCTCGAAGATATAGCAGCTAAACATGACTCAAATGAACCTGTCTATGTAGTATATTTAAACTTCTCAAAAGCATTCAATACCGTACTACACCAACGACTCCAAACAAAACGGAAGCTATGGTATTGGCGACAATCTAGTAAAATGGATAGGAGACTACCTATGTAACAGAAGCCTGAGAGCAAGAATCAATGACGCAACATCAGACTGGATAGAGCTGACCAGTGGGGTGCCACAAGGAAGTGTCCCGGGAAATATAATTTTTTCTGATATATTTCAATAACCTTTCTGACCGACTAATGTGCCACTGCAAAATATTTGCAGACGATACAAAGATATATGGCAATCCAGCTACCAGTAAGATTCAAGCCAACATAGGCAAAGCATGTAGGTGGTGGCAGACATGGCAACTATCATTCAAAACAGATAAAACACATGTCGTACACTTTGGATGAAATAACGCACAAACCAAATACTATATGACAGATACGCCCGATACGCATCTTGTATCAACATCAGAGGTAGAAAAAGACATAGGAGTGATTTACTGACAGAAACCTCTTTTGATATACATATAGGTAAAATCGTATGCAAGTCGAACAGCACACTATGACTAATCAAGAGAACATGTACCAACATTGATTCATCTTATATCACGCTCTTGTACAAGTCTCTAGTGAGACCTATTCTCGAATACTGCAAATCGGCATGGTCACCAAGATTGAAAAGGAAATCACAGCTATTAAAAATAGTTCAACGCCGAACAACAAAACTCGTCCCGCAAATCAGAGAGTATAGCTACACGGAAAGACGTAAAGCCTTAAATCTAACGTCACTGAAATATAGACGGTTTCGAAGAGATTTAATTTAACAATGGTCAACACATGGTTGATCATGGTCAAATAATTGTTCCTGAAAATGTTCAAGAACAGTTTTAGAAAGGGCATTTTAAGAACTTTAAAATTCAAGAACGGTTCTTCAGTTGTTCCAGAAACTCTTCAAGAACAGTTAAGCAACATTTTATGACCTTAAGTTCAAGAATTGTTCTTCAGTAATATTTTTCTATATATTGGGTGACATCTTTCACCATGATGTCACTGTCAATAAGAATAACATTGAAATTCTCAGGTAACCATGGTCGACCATGATATATCATGGTCAATGAAGGACGTTGATAATTGTTTAAAAATATTGGTGACATATCTGACCATGAACTGCCCATGATATCACAGTTAATAGGGACAACATGGTAGACCATGATATATCACTGTCAATAGGACGACCATGAGATATCATGATCAGTGAGGTAGAAATTCAGTTACACACGAACTGATTATCAAGTGGCCATGATGTCATGGTTGATAAACAAAACCTCTGAAATTTATGGCAAATGTGGTCACACATAGTCTTTTATGTCATCTGACCGTGATGTTAATATGGCCATTGAGACCATGGTCAGGTAAGCAAAAAATAATTGTCGACCATGGTCAAACCATGACCTACCATGGTCGACCGTGACACCATGGTCAGCAGGAAATCAGTAAATGGCATGTGTTAATACACAAACCATTTGCCAGTAGTGTTAGGGATGGGTCACCGACACTTGCGTTGTTAGTCATTAGTAGTAAGGATGATTGCTTCATTGGTCAGTAATGATAAGGACCATTGGCCTGATTATCCAATGGTGCTTGTTTAGAGTTTCTCATCAGCTAGGTGAGCAGTATGGTCCTTGAGCCATTTACTTTTTAACTATTGGATAATTTACACCTATTATAAGCCAGAGCTTTGACGATCCTTTCAATGCAGTCCGATGTCAACAACATTAATTTCAACAGCCCCACCTAGAGTGTACTGTCTCTCGAGATCTTGCCTGATGTTCTTAAAGCCAGGCTAACTTTTCATGACTTTGACTGCGACCTATTGCGTAAGATGCCGACTGTCAACATGGCTTTTTGCTCATCATGTGTACCACCGCGTGTTCAATGTTATCTCTGTCGTTGAATCAACTTTCATCCATTAATGTTCCTAAATAGCCCTAAAGAGTTAATAAATGTGTGGAAGCTCTCTAGTAACAGCACAGCATCTGGTATTGGGATATTATCAGGAACCTAAACTATTATCCCAGATCCGTTCAAGAAGTGGCTGGTCAAATGTAACAGATATATATACGAATAGAGACGATACATGTCTTATCGACAGAGTGTATATGGATCATTGGAAGAAAGACTACTTATGACTCTCCATCACGCTCAAATTTTCTTGCATAGTAGTGCATCGGTCTTATAACAATGGATCTTTCGAGTTTATCCATCCATCATATGACGTCATAATCAAGTACGTGACGTGTAGCCGGGTGGGAGTCGGGCTGATGGTAAAATAGGTGTTCCCACATGTGAATTTGGAAGAGTATTTTGTGAACCCCAGGATAATCATAGGTTACCGAGCACGAATAATCGGTTGTTATCCATACTGCCTGAATCCAGCTATTTTCTCGTTGATTCATACTGAGTGTCAAGATGATGGATGTTGTATTAACTACCATTCACCGCATAAATGCAATGCGTACTATTAATGAGAATACAGCAATTATGGATAATTGATTTATTTCAGCAGGGAGACTAGGTTTTGTGAAACCTAATTGATCCAGTCTACTGTAGATTAAATAATCTTGAATACATATCAGCATTTAAATATTTAAAGCTGATAATTTCTGTTTCTCATTCGCATAGCCTATCCTGATAGCACAGGTTACTGACCCGGTAATGAACTAATTCAATCGTCATTTATAAGCTATTGGCTCGTTGTTGCCTCGGTGGTAATATGTAATACTCTAAGGCATGCTGTGTCTATAATTCCCCCTCGCACCCCTCCTTTACACGGCATACGGTACTTACACTCGCCAACAACAGATAATTATGGAACAACAGGCAACACGTACACCCCAAGCAACAAATTAAGTTTTGAATATTTAAGTTTTTACTTTCATTTTCGCAGCCCTTCAGGGGAGCTACACAACTTTTCAGGGAAGCACCTCTAACGTGAAACATGCTCAAATAAACGCAGGTGTGACCATGTGAGTGGACAATTAAACCAACTGAACGAATGCAGTGACCTATCTAATCGGAATTGCTACCGAGATCGATTTATCCACATTTGAACGAGATTCTGAATCCGCATGTAATCTATACTAGTGGAAGATCGACGGTGTGGGCGTCGATTATGCTTGGTCGAGAGATGGTCACGTGATCTGTGACGTCATCTAATTTGCATATCTATGTCACGCTCACCTGACCATATATGGGCATGGATGGTGACCTAGAGTTATCGATTTAAAATAGGCCACCACCCATGCCCATACATGGTCATGTGGCGTGTCCTAATATACAACTGAAATGACGTCACATGTCACATGACCAGCTCTCGACCGATCAGGAATCAGCGTCCATATCTTCCTGGTTTTCAGAGATGTACATGTGCGGGCACGTGTCGATAATTGCCAGGTGTAATGAGGCATGTCCGAAGTCAGGTAACACCTGTATGTCAATCAGACCAACGTCCATATCATCGCAATGGTCATATCACGTGAGCTCCTCTAGGCCAATCAGGTCGACGTCCATATCATTGGCAAAACATAGGATCGAATTCAGTTTCGTTATAGGGGTACTCCGATCGGTAGCATCACGTGGTTGCTTTACCTATCTACGCATGCGCACACTTTTACTCTTGCTTGAAGCAGGTGTAATCGAGTAGAATTTGTACCATGTGATACCGTTGTCTGATTATACTGTCAGCGTTCGGTACATCCATTCGGGGTAACCGGGGTAATCGGGGTGAGTAACCGAACTTTAAGTAGGTCAGCAACAAAGCCGTCCCTGTTGTCGCCCTGGTCAGATCTATTGACGACAACTGGCTCATTGGCAGGCCTAATGACCCATGAAAGGGCCATAGCCTAATGTCAGAGGGCGTGGCCTAATGTCGTCCATATCGTCGCCAAAACATAGGTCAGCTGCAAAAGCTATCCATACCATCAACCGGGTCAGATTACGTGATGCCAGATAGCTCGTTGATCGGCATAGTGACCCGTGGAAGGGGCGTGGCCTAAGGTCTGGCCGCGGGGTTTAATGATGATCATATCACCGTTAAAAACGTATGTCAGCTGGAAAGCCGTCCATATCGTTGCCCTGGTTAGATCTATTAATGGCAGCTGGCTCATTACCTGGCCTAATGACGCATGAAAGAGGCGTTGACTAAGGTATGGGCGCGTGGCCTAATGATGTCTAGATATCGTCTCCAAAACACAGGCAGCTGCGGTCAGATCTATTGACAGCTGGCTCGTTGCCAGGCATGATGACCCGTAAAAGGGGCGTGACCTAAGGTCTGGGTGCGCCACCAAATGACGATGACGCAAACTAATTAAATGCAAGATGACACTGAACCATTTAACGCCTGAAATCACATGATTTCACTCAGTAGATGCTATTACACCAGAGCCACTTGCCTAAACCAGATGGTGATGATGATGATGATGATGATGATGATGATGGTGATGATTAATGGTGGTGACGGCGGTGATGGTGGTGATGATTATGATGATGAAGATGATGATGATGATATGAGTTTGCATGCGGTTGAAGAGATATGTAATGTCTGCGATGCGGGCCTGCGTGCGTATGTGCGTGTGTTGGTGGGATGGGTAATGATTGTGTGGAGGAGCAGCAGCAGCGGCAGCGGCAGTGGCAGCGGTAGCGGCAGCGGCAGCGGCAGCGGCAGCGGCAGCGGCAGCGGCAGCAGCAGCAGCAGCAGCAGCAGCAGCAGCAGTAGTAGTAGTAGTAGTAGTAATAGTGGTAGTAGCATCAGTAGCAGTAGCAGCAGCTGCAGTAGTAGTAGTAGTAGTAGTAGTAGTAGTAGTAGTAGTAGTAGTAGTAGTAGTAGTAGTAGTAGTAGTAGTAGTAGTAGTAGTAGTAATAGTGGTAGTAGCATCAGTAGCAGTAGCAGCAGCTGCAGTAGTAGTAGTAGTAGTAGTAGTAGTAGTAGTAGTAGTAGTAGTAGTAGTAGTAGTAGTAGTAGTAGTAGTAGTAGTAGTAGTAGTAGTAGTAGTAGTAGTAGTAGTAGCAGCAGTAGCAGCAGCAGCAACATCCATTTCCAATTAACAACCTCGACTTGGTCAGTTATATTTAAATAATCTGCCATTTACTACACTGATCTTAAGTCTGAACCTGGGCTATAGCAGGTTCAGATTTTTCCAGCAATCTGACTGGTATTTACGTAAGCAAAGTTGCTGTGCAAGCGGACGCGAAAATGGAGCTGTGCTTAAACCTGGAATCATATTGAGTGGGGCAACAACAACAACAGCAGCAGCAGTAGCAGTAGTAGTAGCAGCAGCAGCAGCATCAGCAGCAGCAGCAGCAGCAGTAGTAGCAGTAACAGTAGTAGTAGTAGTAGTAGTAGTAGTAGTAGTAGTAGTAGTAGTAGTAGTAGTAGTAGTAATAGTAATAGTAATAGTAGTAGTAGTAGTAGTAGTAGTAGTAGTAGTAGTAGTAGTAGTAGTAGTAGTAGTAGTAGTAGTAGTAGTAGTAGCGACCGTAGCGGCAGTAGCATCAGCATCAGCAGCCCTTTCTAATTAACAACATCGATTTGGTCAGTTATATTTAAATAATCTGCCATTTACTACACTGATATTAGGTCTGAACCTGGGATTTGTCCATCAATCTGAACGTAAGCCAAGTTGCTGTGCAAGCGGACGCGAAAATGGAGCTGCGTTTAAACCCGGAATCATATTGAGTGGCGCTTGAGTTATAGGCTTGCGTGCGCAATCAGCTATCTGAGTTTAACCTATCTTGGAACCTAGTTCTTAACAAGCGGCCAAAAGCAAATATATATGTGTAACCCATATAGGCATAGGCATACACACTTCTAACTATGTAACTTTGTAGAGTGATGTGTACGTTGATAAAAGTTGTGGCTGAGTGAACTTTGCTGAAAATATGTCAGGAGTCACTCAGTCAAAACGTTTTCAAAATACCCATCACAAACGTCTATAAATGCTACAAACATTCAATTCACCTGAATGTCTTATTCTTTTCGTCAGAGTTTAAATGGGCTCATACTCATTACACTCCACCAGCCATCTAATAACCAGTAACACCATGTTGAACAGGTCTGAGAAAACTTCCAGGTGAGCGTTTCCCCCCTAAAAATCCAAATATATGCATTACCTGGCCTACATGATCTTAACTTAATTACGTTCTAGAGCAACGGCTCTGCCTAGATGCATCAAAGTTGCTGAAAAATATATCGGGGGTGGGGGTGGTGGTAGAGGGGGGGGGGGGGGGGCGGGGGGGGGGGGGGGGGGGGGGGGGGGTGGGGGTGGTGGGGGGGGGGGGGGGCGGTGGCGGTGGTTGACGGGGTCATTCAGTCGAAGTGTTCAAGAAAATCCACGTCACAAATGAGTCACTTTATAAATGCTAAAACATTCAATTCACACAAATAGCTAATCTATTCCCATAGTTTTAAATTCTCTAATACCCATTCCAAACAACTGAACACGAAATAATAATAATAATAATAATAATAATAATAATAATAATAATAATAATAATAAAAATAATAATAATAATAATAATAATAATGACTAGCTTGATTGGTCGATGACGCGTCATCACAAATCCACACGTTCACCGCTTTGAACTTTTGACACACCCAGCAACTCACCAAGGGGGTTGAGCCAAATGTAAACGTCCTTTTGCACTCCGCAATCATATGGGTAACTCACATAACAAATTTAGTTGAATTTCGTGCAATAGTGTCAGAGGAGTTGTATTACTATCAATTTCATGACCTTTTGACCCATCCCACGCACCTCTGTGGGCGGGGCCAAATATAAATGCGCTCAACCACTCCACATTGGTAAGGGTAACTGACATACTAAATTTGGTTGAATTCCGTCCAACAGTGTCAGAGGGATTGCATTGCAATCAATTATTTTACCTTTTAACCCCCACCAACCCACCCATGTGGGCGGGGCCAAATTTAAATGTGCTAAACGTAATCCACATTGATATGGGTAACCCACAGACCAAATTTGGTTGAATTCTGTCCAACGGTTTCGGATGAGAACCATTACAATCAATTTTCGCCTGTTAAAATTTGACCTTTTAACCCCCACCACCTGGGGGCGGGGCCAAATGTAGATGGCCTCTTGCACTCCGCAATGATATGGGTAATTCAGATATCAAATTTGTTTTAGCTCCGTCTAACGATCTCAGAGGAGTTTCGTTACAACTCATTTGACCTTTTGACCGCTGCCACGGCCCCCCTGGGGGCGGAGCCAAATCTAAATAGTGTCATGCAAAGCGGAATCATATGGGTAACTCACATACCAAATTTGAGGAGATAGCGTGACGGACGGACCGACAGACGAACGGACGGACGGACGGACGGACGGAGGCGATTATAATATCCTCGACGTTTTTTAAAACGTGGGGATAATTACTCATACCTCTATAATGCCGTCTGATAAATGCTCTCTCTCTCTCTCTCTCTCTCTCTCTCTCTCTCTCTCTCTCTCTCTCTCTCTCTCTCTCTCCTTGTTGAAACGCATCGACTCAAAGTTTAACACGCGCTGTAGAGTAACAGCCGTGTAATTCTTTAATCAGCCTCTATTACCGGCTCAGCCCCCCCCCCCCCCCCCCCCCCCCCCCCCCCCCCCACCCCCCTCCAACCGCACCCCACGCGTTCATACGCGTGTGCATGCGTGCGTACGAGCATGGGTCACGACAACAACACCATTGAAAATGACAACAACAACTCCAACGATGCCAACAACAATGACAACGAGAACGACAACCGCAACAACGATGTGTAAAACAGCTAATTTTCATTTCTCCCAAAATCTGCGAGGTTCGCCAGCAGTAGAAGCGCTTCGAATGGGCGTAACATAGATTGCCTCAACATTAGCTGAAGAGCGTCGTGATGGGCGTATATTCGGTTGGCTCAACATTAGTAGAAGAGCATCAGGATGGGCGTAAATACGATTGGCTCAACATTAGTAGAAGGGCACCATTATGGATGTAAATTTGATTGATCGACAGATCTTGCAATAACAATAATAATAATAATAATAATAATAACAATAATAATAATAATAATAATAATAATAATAATAATAATAATAATAATAATAATAATAATAATAATCTATATACCTCAACACATTGCGGTGTGAGGGGTTGCATCAGGGCTGAACAGCTGCACATGTAGGGTCACTGCAGTTGGTGGCGGGTTCGGCCATTCAGCAATGGCATTGATGTTGTGTAGAAACAGTTGATTTTTCTGATTACTTTATTTCTCTGCAGCTCTACTAACTTCATGGGTTGGGGGTTGAGGGTGTTGTTCATAGGGTGTCACGATAACGTTTCTCCCCTACCATATTTTTCATGCTACCTATATAGGGGATCTGCCGGGGTTATATATTATGTAATACAGCAAGCCAGATGTGAGTTTTTAAAGTTTTTTCATTTTATTATCACTCAAATATGATTCAAAAGTCTCAAAGAGAGATGTTTTACAAAAGCATCGTTATGTTGTACATTAATCACTGTTTTAAGAATAGATAACATAGATTTTCACCAATTGGTATGGTCCACATGCTCACATGATTGGAATTTGATGATTTAATGGTTCTAAAGTAACTCTGACAGAGTTAACTGTTCAAAATGTTTCACTATTTTAAACATCCGTGCAACATTCTAATGTCAGGCCCGGCCCAAGTGGGTAAAAGAATGCTTTTAGCTCAGATTATAAAGTATAGACATTGGTAATTCGCCAAACCTGTGGATCATATTATCTTATGTTATGGTTTATATCAAGAGTGATACAAGGGGTTAGACACATCTATAGAGTTATGTGAGGGTTTCAAAATGTTGAACTGGATGTGTCTAAGACGAATCTCATAATTTTGTATGATCTATTGACTGAGGCTGACAACAAAGTTACTCCACTCTTTATGAAATGTGGCCATCACAAGAATTGCTATATTATCCACTTAGTTCAGAATTTATTCTCGAATATTATAGTCATCGAGACATATTGCTTAACTCTCGTTTTCAAATACTATTCCAGAATCCCAGAGATATGGTGACTATTAATATTTTCACTAGCCAAATGTATCCAAGGAATAGTCGAGTACTCCAACAAGCATATATTGATGCTACAATTCGGGTTGCAAAGACATGGAAACTTTTCGGTAATTTTGGAAACTTTCCATGGAATATTTCAAGAATTTTCAGAAGGCATACATTTTGGGAATATTGGAGAACTTTTATTGTGAATACCTATTCATGCATACATGATACATTGCCATTTCATTTAAATAACAATGTGAAATAAGTATTTTGATTTGCTGTTTGTCTAGTTTAAAACAAGGTAAGATACATTACTATTCTATTCAGCGTGATAAATGTATATTTCTCTTAAACTAGCATAAAGCTTCCATTAGAGAGACCGGTCTACAAAAAGCGTATTCCTTACTGACTAACAATGGTGTGAATATGAAGGCAGTCTGGGAATAAGTTCAGAATCCCTGCACATACGCCCTGTGTATAGCGAGCAGCACATAGGCTCAACCTTCTTCTTGAACATTATCATGGGATTGAATACAATGAACTTCCTCCTCAAGAAAGCATGACACATCATTAAGTGATAAATGTCATATTTTTTCCAAAACAAGTAGCAGAGAAATTCATCAAAGGGTTTCTTTTCCTTGTCTATGAAGTCAACATTATCGGCATATTTCATCTCTAGCGGCATACCCAGTATTAGCACTGGGGGTGGGGGGATTGGTCTTGTTTAACTTTCTGGCACAGATTTCAATGCAGCAGCAGGGTAAAAGGTGGAAAGCACCAGATATAGACCATCTTCCTGTGGGGCACCGATTGATGTCTCAAACTCTACAGACTTGACTGACTTGATTCATACTCTCAGCTTGGTGTGTGCAAGCAATAGTCTCACTAGTTGTAGCACATCTTCATTGCAACTGGCATGACATAGTATATCTAGGATCTTTGGTCATTTAATTGCGTCAAAGGCTCGTGACAGTAGCAGATTATAATAGTGGCAGTGGAGGCATTTGCCCCCAGTCCCGGACCTTGACCAGCCTCCAATTCTTTCTATCAAAATAATCGTTTTGAGAGAATGATGTGTTTTATGCAATTTCTCTCTTTACACATGAGTTTAGCTGATGGTTTCAGAAAAACTGAGAAAATGATGAAAAGGTCCAAAGGAGGTGCACAGAAAATGAAAGAAAAAAAAAGACAAGTAAAATCGAGTGGAAAATGAACTCGCAAATACTTCGAACATAGACATTTTTCTCTCGACCATAAAAGATACGGGAAGTGATGCTGCTGCTGTCCAGCCTCCTGCTAGTGCTACTGTCATCGTTGCTGCTACTACTGAAGAAGGTGAACATGTGTACACAGCATGCACACTCCAGGAAACTGAAACTGCTGATGCTTATGAGAATGAGAGTCAGAGCCATCCATGCCCATACTTCCAAGAGTGCCAGGAGATGATCTTGGAAAGTGGGTGCAGTTAGACATCAATGAATCATTCTGTTTCTGGATTGGTAAAGGTTCCTCAACTTGCCAACATCTCAACAAACCTTTTGAAGCATCATTGAGGATTGATGGCAAGGTGAAATGATTGTGCACATGATCAATGTTTATCCATGTTCATAATCATATGAGATGTCAGACTATTCATAACTGGCTTTGTTATTCCACATCCAAGGGCACTCTATTCTGCTTCATCTGCTTCCTTCCCTCAAAAGTAAACTCTGAGATACCCATTGGCCAATTATTCTCAGGCTTCTCCAATTGGAAACTTGCTGAGAGATCTAGAGATCTATTTCCGAGTATGAGACAAGCAAAGGAAGCCGTTTGAGCGATCTTGATCCACTCAAGCTCGAAAGGCTGGATTGACAGTGAACTCACGAAGCAAACTGAATGTACTGAAACGAGTTGTGGTCGTGATTAAGTTTCTAGCACTGGAAGCCATTTTACAGTTTGACCCATTCTTTATACAGCATCTAAATCAGTTTGGGAATGTTGGACGAGGTCAGGTTTCATACCTATCATCCACAAACTGTGATGCATTTATCACTCCTCTAGCCAAAAAGGTTCATGAGAAAATTGCAATGGAAGTCAAGACTGCGAAATATTACCCAGTTTCTGTTGATTCAGCACCCGATATAACTCATTGTGAGCAGCTGACAGTAATCTTGCGGCATGTGACTCATGATGGTCCTGTCAAGTGGCTTATTCAGTTTCTTCTGATTGAAAGACATACTGGGGAAAGTTCGGGAAACACATTGCTGTCACTTCTGGTGGGGTTGGATATTAACATTGCATACTGTCATGGTCAGACCTATGACAACGTCTCAACCAATTTACAAAGGCATGCAGGCATTAATTTGTGGCAAGGACAATTTGGTAATCTATATTCCATGTGCTAAATATTCACTACATCTAACTGGAAAATCAACAGTTGTTGCTATTAGGTTATTCGACTTTGTGCAAAGACTATATGTATTTTTCTCACAGTCAACCCACTGAATAGATAGTACTCACTAATACTTTATTGAATACTCCAGTTGTCAAATGGCTCTGTGCCATGAGACGGTACGTGCATGCAGATGACACAAAAGCACTGTGCTCTGGTGATTCATCCATCAAGAATGCACTAGAGGAACTCAGAGATGATTCAACACAGAAACCAGAATACCGTTTGGAAGTGAGAGGCCTGGTGAACACCATGAACAATCTGGAAACTGGGATAATGGCATAACTCTGGTACGAAGTTCTTAAATGTTTTAACACCATTCATTTGATGGTCCAAGATCCTATACTCGACCTTAACAGTTCCATCTCCCTCTTTGATAGTCTCATAGAGTTCACCACATTGCAAAGTTCGAGATTCTCATTCTTTGAACAGAAGGGGAAAGATATGACTGGAAATAATACTTATCCTGAGGAAAAAGGTCGGAAGCGAAAGTGATTTCATCTGCTAGGGAGTTTGCTTGTTGCTCTGATGTACATGTGTATATGGATGGATCTTGCCAAAACAATATTATGACATTTTGTCTATATGTAATATATCTGCTTCAGGAAAGGAAATTTGGAAATGTAAATCCATAAGCTCTTTAAAATCTGGACCAGGCAATGATCAGAAACATGGATGAACAAAAGGGCGGGAGATGAGCCTCATCAAATAATACAAGCACACTTTATTCAGGCACATAAAACTAAATTAACAACTTCATTACTGAGTGAGTAGTGTTATGCATGAAGCCAACCCGTACTGCTGCCTACATGCTAGAACCTGAGTCAGTGTGATGAGCAAGTTGATGGATAGTGAGTAGGTATTGAGATCTTTAACCTGGTTAAGGAAAAATAATAGTACAGTAATTCAGACCAAATATGTAAAAGATTGGCTCTGTACAGTAGAATCAATATATGTGTCTGCTACATGGTGGATGGATCTTTCTGGTTCAGAAGCAGTGTCACCCATAGAATCTGAAACTCATTGAACCTAACATAGACAGATCAACCTCTGGAACTTTAGCTTGGTGATGTTCCCGTACTGTTTTAAATAGGATGTTTCATTTCTTACTCCCATATATCCAAAGCTTTAAATAATCATACTTTTAATGACAATATAACTTTCAAAGAATTCATCAAACAAGTTGAAGTGATATACATTATAAGATTTCATAAAGGTGCCAAGTGTAAACCTGACATTTATGTTCATGGATCAAATTTTGTGTCTTTGAAATACAAGGTTTAAAGCAGATGTAAAATATGTAATCAGGTGGTAGGTTCATCTACGATGTAATACCCTGTTATGAGTTCAAGTTAAAATACTATTAGAATGTTGGCATAGGTATTTGGAGCTAGACAAATAATGGTGCTGATGTTTCCCAAAATTCTCTGAAAATTCTCCAAATTCCCTGAAATTTCCCAATATTCCCTGAAAATTCCCAAAGTTTACCAGCTTCAAAATGTGCAGGAATTTGTAGTCTGGGAGAAATTGGTTCAACTTACACAGTCAGCTACAACAGCAGTCAAAATTGTAATGGCTAGACATTCTACAAGCAGTGTTTGTGATAGGTACAGCAGAAGCAGAACCACTCATGGTGAGCTCATTAAAAGTACTAAAAGTCAGAACGTGTAAGAGAATTTTGATCTTTTAAAGATTTTTACCCAATGCTACACCTAAGCCATCATCGAGTGGTGCAATCGAGAGTTAGTGGACGTGATAACGGAATGTTGTTTAAACCTTATTTGAGAGAATATTAATCTCAAAAGAATTCAATATAAGTGACTGCTCAAATATCGCCATCACATCCTTAGCAGAGCCGGAGAACCATTATATCATAGACACAGGGTAAGCTTTTTTGTCAGTAATAAACATGAATCACATTCAGAAAATGGCCCTCGTGCATGATAACCTGATAGAAAATCAAAATACTGGCTCTAAAATTAATATATTAAATAGAATGCAGAGCATCCGCTTAGACGTGAATCGAGATGACGAGACACAAAGTATTCTTTCGCATGGGGATTTGTTGGCTAGAGCCAAGGCCAACCTATGCTCTAAGATATTGCAAAAGTTTAGATTACATATGAATCAATTGAATTTCAGGTCGGGTAAACCTGTTATTAGACGGCCAGGGAAACCTACAACCTCTATGGAAACCGACATTCAACCCGAACAACTGCCTTTATTTACGCTGCCATATACAGCGCCATCAATAATTTCTGATTTCCAAGGTAGACAGCCCAGAAACTTCTGGAGAAAGTGTAATCAATGCATATAAATAAGCCCCTCCCCCCCCCCCCCCCACACATCCACGTCTTGTAGGCAGCGATTCTATGTAGGAGTCCATTTGGCAAGACTCTCCAGAACTCACAGGATCTAGGTGCTCATGTTCTAGAGCACTTAGATCTACAGATTATTCCGATTCTGACAATACCCTCAGTCGCTCTCAGGCCGCCTACACAGGTCATAGACTATGCTCCAGAAATCCGAGAAATACTACTGACTCCCAACAAGACTCTGCAGAACTCGCTAAATCGAGGCACCGATTCTGACAATACCCCCAGTCACGCTCGAACAGGCTACATGGATTGTAGACAAAGTCCAAGAAATATCATCGACTCTGATATGGGGAGTGCTTGAATAATAAAATATGGCAAAAGGAAGAAAAAGTTAATCGTGAGCGGTATATACCCACCTCAAAAATAGATATTATAATGTCGAGCAACCTACGGCTTTTGGAGGTGTCGATAAGTTACATTGCAGCTTTAACAGGAGTATATCTAGAAAACGTATTCAAGGATGGTTAGCTAGCCAACCGAGTTATTCCTTACATAGACATAAACACGTGACGTTTACCTGAGACCCTATCAGACTCACCAGTGTAGATCATTTAGGTCAAGTCAATCTTAGCAACATCTCGATGTTAGCCAAAGCAAGTGACAATACATGTTATCTGCTGTACCTTATTGATAGTTTATCACAATTCTTTTTATAGATTCTACCTTTAAAGAATAAAATGGTCAAAACCATTTCAGATGCTCTAGAAAGTTTACTGAATTTCGTAGATAGAAAGCCTGAATCTATTCAAAACAATAATGGTGGAGAGTTTGTAAATCGATAGGTAAGCATATCATATAGTCTAGAAATACTAACTTTTACATATCTTAGGGTGAACCTCAAGTGGCCATCGCTGAACAAGTTCAGAGAACTCTAAGGGTGAAAATATGCAGGAACATGATGTACAAAAATACAAAGTGATATATGTTGGTGTTACCGAAGTTGGTATAAGCTTACAATACGTCTATACACAGCAGTACAGAAATGAGGCTGTTCGATGTAGACCATAGCACCAAGTTATTGCCTTGGCACAATATCATGGCTACCATTCATTGACGCATTGTAAAGCATAGCAATTTAGCGATAGGTGACCGGATACACATAGCTGAGCTAAAGGAAGCATTTACCAAAGGTTATAGATCTTTATGGAACAAGGAGATCTTCATGATTAGCGCCAAGGTCCCTCACCGGTCGTGGGTATATAAAGTAAAGGATTATAATGGCAATACCATAATCGGGATGCTTTACTCTGAAGAATTACATAAAGTTTTAGCCAAGTGGAGCGTTCATCCTAAATCATTTAACTCTTGGGATAGCGAAGTGAGTCTGTGAAAAATTTAGATGTTCTTAGTGCTTGAAATGTTGGTTAACATGTCTACCGCTAGCGATGAAATTACTTGCCTCGACTATCCATGAACGATTGGTGGTGATAACGCTCGTCGCGACAAAATTATGTATTTAGCTCAGGTTATAATAATATACGTTATCTTCGTCACAAGTTTAAGAAATCCGAGTCTACTGAATGACAATAAAGGTGTGTGGACCATTTTCTGTTGTTTGAGTTATACATTACCAGCACTGAGCATTAAGGTCTTTAAAGCGCCTAGGCTACTGGCTTCACTGGTTTGATTGTAATCGCTAGTCTAATAGACATTATTCTGGTAAATCATGGACCAGTTTTACGTAACTCTCCTGAGCAGCAGCAGTGAGGCATACTACCCTGATAATATGACATCAGAGTTCAGAACTCACCTTCAAACCCCTCTGACATTTAAAGGTGACTTGGAGATGGGGTTGTCCTCTGTATTATATCTGAGAAGTTGGCTCACTATACATGTATAGTGTAATATACAGCTAGAATGTAGATCTAAGAGGGAAAGAAGAGAGGAAAGAAGAAGAAGAAAAGCAAAAAGACATCAGGTTTCCTTCTGAGAGGCTTGGACCCCTCTATGAGTTCGATACAATGTTCACAGACCAAACATTCATCTAAGGGGCGACACCGCAGGTTGTGAGATCCTCCCGCAAGCATCTCAAAACCCACCATCTATTTGAATTCTATAAAATTCTCAAAAGGTTACTATGCCATAAAGAATAAGATAGACTATATAAAAAATCAAATATCTACTCATAAATGTTTTAAAAGTAACATTGCACTTCATGCGTGCCACTCAAAACTCGTGACATTAATGATTGGAGAGAACTTCGCTATCGACTTCGTCACGATAGAATCATTCTTTGTCAGCTATGATTTGAGTTCGATTAAGGGATTAATGTTGGCTGGAGGATTGCCATCATCACCCAAGAATAAGGACCTTAGTCTAATGGTCATGTGTGTATATATATATTGTGACGCAGTGACTTACTGCTCAGAGTGATCCTGATCCATCTATCTAGCTCGGGCGGAGGTAACAACATATGTCAGTGGACATTTTCCAGACATTCATTATCACCCTGTAAAGAAAAGCTATGTGGATACATTATTCGTAGTTATAACCAATAGGAGCAGTGAGAATATTCCATTTAAAGACTCTGCCTAGCAGAGTGTGCTCTGTTTGCATTCTAGACATATGCCATTTTAATTATCTGTGCCATCTTAAAGCAACGACTGACATAAGTCGTATCACTTAGCACAGAAAGAAACTGAAGCATTACAAATGCCCCGACATTTCAACGCTCCATGGTTACTACAATAGTCAAGCTGGCAAGCATTTACCTGTGTCCGTAGGGAGTAGAGGCCATAAGGGCCATGGCCTATGGACCATTCTGTTTAGAATGGCTATTCCTATAGCTAAAAATGCGGGCATGTCTCTATGTAAGCACACTTTGGCTACTGGTATATCTGACAATATTCTAGCTGGCAAGAAATTAAAGTCAGCCAAGAAATCTAGAGCTTTAAGGACTGGAAGAGAGCTCATACCACAGGCTGTGGAGTTAGCATGGAGTCACATTAACGAGGCTAATCGGCTGCTGTTAGGAATTGACAGAAACATCAGGAAACCTCAGACATTAATCAGTCATGCTAGTGCACGTTCAGTGAGTAGACACCCCCAAAACATGTCTGAAGAAATAAATCTATCAACATATTCAGTCAACTATGAGATTAACAACATGGAGACCTCCCACTGTACGAAGACTGAGCTGGATCACTTTGCGGTTAAAAACCCTAATGCCCACTATGGAGCACGCTCATTGGCAAAGTTATCAACATATTACCAACATGTCCAATGCAGTACTCATAGAATTTGTTAGGTCGGGAGCGGCAATAAGTACATAAATTTAGCCCTGAGCTATCTTTATGTTAAGGCTTGTGTAGTACAAGTTACTGTTGGCATGGACACTAATCTTGTGGTGGATAGCAACGTAGGCCAGGTTAACATATGGATAGCTTGTATATTCTCCAGTCTACATCTTTCTAAACAGCAAACGAGTATCCGCTGCTAATGCTAACGATCTTTATAGGGTTTTAATGGAATGTCTTTTAACTATTCCTATAGCAATAGGGACTCTTAGGTAATGTCATTGTTATAGGCTACGGATATGGCTGGCCAAATGGATAGAACCGCCGCTGTGGGCAATGTCGGTTACTATAGTAGAAAGGGCAAGATAGCTTTAAGTGGAAATGGTCGATAGAGTTCATTCAGACATTTTTCTTCAAGAAAAGTATCTGCTAAATGGTTTTGCTCTAAAGTTACGCTTCATGACCAGCTCACCAATCTTTAATCTGATTCAAGTAGGTGCGAATGTCTCTACTACATTTATGAAAAGTTAAATATATACCCGAACTTCTCAATGTGCATGCCACAGCATGTCTAAAGACTCCTGTGAGATATCCCATTAATGTACAATAGTAAAGTCTTTTAATATACCCGTGAGTACTAATAGCCTAAGCCACAATATTTTTCTCAAAGATTTACTCACAAGAGTAGCATTCTGTATAGTGAACAATGAATTGCACAACGGAAGTTGGAATCCATTCAATTTTCAACATTTAGGCTTTAATCACATCATATGTTATCTGTATGGGGAGCAAGTGAGTGGAGAAGCGCTTACTCTGAACTTTATAGACCCCAATTTTAGTTTTACTACGTCATTCTTAACTCTGTTTAACAGCATCAGATCTCAATTCGACGATAGGTGTGTAGAAATAAGTCTTGATGAATGTAAGTCAGGGTTTACACTCTCTGTCCTCGACTTTACACCCGACTTGGCCACCAGTGATCAAATATACCTGATGAAGCAAGGTAGTCCACATTTACAACTGTGTCTTCAGACAGCGCTACAGAATACAATGAACATCATCTGTTATGGCGAGTTTAATAATATTATAAACATAGACAGCGCTCGCAACATAACCACAGACTACTGAAAACGTCGTCATTCACATGATGTTTCTTCCAAAATAGTATACACATCACAGATGCAGTTCAATTAATTTATGAAATGTACAACAATTTAAACCATCTTTATAAAGTAAATATGCATGTTTCCATCAAATATTTGTTTTAAAATGACAGAACACATCCTATAAATGCTCTGAAGATGTATCTACTGTCGATAAACCACATGTAACCCAAGTATAACTTTTCCAAATGATGCACAATATGGTTAATAGATTAGTATTATTTATACAATTTTATCATTTGAGACCTTCAAATTATTGCAAAATTAAAACTTTCTACATTTTAACCACATGGTGGAAAGACCAGAAAAATGGGTTGCACATTTCACTTCAGATTTAAGGCCAGACAGAAGGCCACACAGGAAGACAATGTCCTATTCATTATTTCGGAGGTTCTCTACATATTATTGATTAATAGTCATTCATACATTCATATAACATACATTTTAATACAAACTTACATGTTTGCTCCACAAAATGAGAGCGCACCAGAAAAACTTTCTGTCAACATCCAATATGGCTGCCGCTGCAAGTACCCATATGACATCTCATAATTCATCTTAAGACGTCTTCAAAACGTCCTGGGCATTTCTTGATATGAATCACAAATAAAAGCAAATGTTTGGTCAGCAAAAATCAAGGATCTCTTCCATCTTCATATAGGCAGAAATGGGTGACAATACCAGACAATCTTGTTTCCCATCACCACAAAATCTTTTTGAGGTGTCCGTTTCAGTACATAACAGTTGCATGATGAAGACATCTTAGGGATGTATCACATGATGATATTACTTTTTATTTCATTTGGTCAACAGGTCTCACTCTGGTGTTGGTTACCAAGACGTTTAAAAACATCTTTCAAATGGGCACGTCACCTACCTTAGTCCAACAACATTTCAAAGATGTTGTACATACATCTTCCACACCAAGATGTCACCGTCACCAAGACATATGGCTAACTGGGTGTCATTGTCATTGTCATTGAACACCCAGTACACAGACCCTTTAATGGATTCACATCTCACCCTCTCAATTGCCATAGATCTGACCAGAATTAAAGTATGGACATCATTAATCCATGCCCCATACCTTAGGTCAGCCCCCTTTCACAGATTTATTAGGCTTAACAATGACTCAGCTGGCCTCAATAGATCTTACTTACACATGGCGATGGTATGGACGGCTTTGCAGCTGACCTATGTTTTTGGCGATGATGTGGACGTCATTAGGCCATGCCCCAGACCTTATGCCATGCCCCTTTTATGGGTCATTAGGCTTGATAAGAAGCCAGATGCCATCAATAGATCTGACCATGGTGACAATATGGATGGCTTTGCAGCTGACCCATGCTTTGGTGACGATATGAACATCATTAGGCCCCACCAAAGACCTTACCCCATGGCACTTTCAAGGGTCATTATGCCTGAGAACCATCCAGATGTATCAATAGAATTAACCACGGTATCAGTATAGATACAGCTGTTCTGAATAGATATGACCAGGGTGACGATATGGGAGGTTTTGCAGCTGACCCACGTCTTGGCTATGATATGGACATCAATCTGATTGGCCCAGAAGTGTCACATTGTAAATATGGGGCTAAATCAAATAACAACCAGCAACGAATGCACACATATTATTACCTATAACATGATGATAGAATCATGCTTGATTTTAAGGTTTATTAGGCACAGAAGTCTGTATGTTTATCAAGTGACATTTCCATGCAGTGCACTTTGGACCCTGACTTGCATATACGCATTTTATACGTGACCTGTGACATAATCTCATTTGTATTTTAGGCCACACCCACATGACAATATATGGGCATGAGTGGTGACCCATTTCAAATCGATAAATCTAGGTCACCACCCATGCCCATATATGGTCATGTGGGCGTGACCGAATATGTAAATGAGACGACGTCACAGGTCACGTAACCAGCTCTCGACCAATCAGAGTCGACGCCCATATTCTAGCTCATCTACTTATGCTTGTGTCTCTTCCTGCTAACCATAAAAATGCAGCCATGGAAAAGCAGAGACCTATATAATTGGCATTGCTAACGTGTGTCTTCTTAGCTATATACAGTCGCGTAAGTAGGCCTAGCGGGTAAATGCTGGTTATTGTTTAGTCAAAATCATAAAGTATCGCTTTGAAATATATGTCTAGTTTATTTTTAAAGGATTCAACCCTTGGTGCCTCCATAAGTGTGTCTGACAGTGAATTCCAATGTAGTACCACTCTGTTAGAGAAAAAGGTACTTGCGAATATCTTTAGCGAGGCGTTTCATGTTGAGCTTGAACTCTTGTCCTCTAGTGTGTGTATTATATTAGTGGACAGTTCGAAGAAGCTGTTTTTGTCAATATTGTATATATCATTTATAACTTTGTGTGTTTCGATTAAGTCTTCTCGAGAACTGTATTAAAGCTGAGCTAGCATCATATATACATTTTTAAAGAAAAAAAAAAAAGAAGTTTATTGAACCTAAATAACAAGATTTTTACCATCAAGTGCAAAAAAATATTATTCACAGTCGTGTAACCTGCCTGCTTGGCTCAACCATTGTCTATTGATATTTTCTATTGTTATTTATGCATAACCATTTGATTCACAATTGTAGGCCTAATTCCATTCCATTATGCGTTGTGAAGACTGTAAGAAGCCTGGTAAAGATATTGAATTTAGAATATCAGAACTATGGCTTGCAAACTCACAAGAGTTACAGAATGGAGAGAGCATTTTGCTAAATGTGCAGCAAACAACGACACGTCTGTACCACCAGCTTTCTCCATTCCCACTACATCTATACCCGCTGTTACCACCACAACCATCAGTACATTCCCAAATCACATAACTCAAGGAAATACCATAATCCACGAAACATCACCCACACCAACCCACATATTGCAAGTTGGAACGCCAGCACATGCAACACCACATATATTATCTGATTTGCAACAGTTACAAGATGACGATATGCAAAATGGTGTTACTCCCATTCTACAAATACACGACATACCACACGATAACGACAACCGTAATGGCGATATATCCAGTCTCCGCATTTTCTGTTCCTGTGTTAAGCCAAACGACAATTACATGGTGATGTGCTCCAATTGTAAAGATTGGGAACATTATGCATGTACCAAGCTGCCACCTTACATGCTCTCGGCACTTACATCTAAGTCCCGTCGAAAGTACACTTGTAGTGCTTGTACAGTGATAACCAAACATATTCGAGAATACCTCGAGTGGTATGGATCAGCACATGAAGTCCTTGTAACAACCATTGCTGATCATGATAGTACTGAACCCGTGTCCAAAACATCCAATCATGAAACAAATAGTACTGAAATAGGAGACAGTAACGCTGATAAGCAAACAGCATATGAAGTCGTTGAAATAACCAGTGCTCATCATGATATTACTGAACCTGTGTCTGAAACACCAAATCCTGCAATAAATTGACTCAAAAGGGAGCCAGTATTGCTGATTATCAAATAAACACACAACTGACAGAAGTAACTCCACCTACCAATTCCAAACCATCTACTTCTGTAGGAACAGAAACAACCAATAATATGGATGTTCTTCATAAGTTGGTAAAGCAGGTTAATGATATGCAGAATAACTTTGATGCATTGATAAAACATGTCAATGATCTTCAACATGGAACACAAACTAATGATACCGGTACACCACAACATTCGTCTTATACAACGTATACAACGTTGCCATCTCGCAACTGGCAACCAGGTTGTTTCACGAAGTCTGTCTAACCTGCATACTGGCAAAACAACGCCAATTTTGAAGGTCAGGGAAAACACTCAAAGTGTCAACGTTAGGTCAATTCCTGTAGTGAACAATCGAGGGACACATCCAAATCAGACACCAAACTCATATGTCCAACACTTGACATCAGGATACTCCCGAACCAGAGTACCGATTCAACATGAAATACCACCATCGCTAACTCGGACTGATAATGGCAGTCATTACCACACTAAAAATCAGGAGATAGAGCAGATTAGCAGGATTTTCCAATACCAAACCCACTTCCACAAACGCGAATGATAATTGGACTGACCAACGAAAAAGGGTCCTCGTTATCGCTAGCTCCACACTTAGAAAGTTAAGTGGAAGATATATGTCTACCAATGAACTCAATATTAATATCCGAACTCTACGTGGGGCACGGATTAATGGTTTAACAGACCAATTAGACAAATACCTTCAAGTAAATAGTCATGATGCTATTGTCATACATGTAGGTAGCAACGACATTGGCAAACGAAACCAACAAAGTATGACTCAAAATTACTCTGCCTTAATCGATCGCTTTCGCTCTATATGCCCTCACATTCAGGTCTTTGTATCATCCTTGCTGCCACGACCACAAAATGAGCATTGCCATAATCTAACACTTGAGTTCAATTGTATCCTACTAAGCCTGTCTGAAACGCAACATACAACATTTATAGACAACTCACCACTTTTCTTCAATCCCCGTGGGGAGGTGTATAAGGAATTATTTTATGATCACATACATCCAAATGTGCAGGGGACTCGTGTCCTATCAGAAAATATTATAAACTACCTCAACAGTACCCCTATCAACAATTCTTACTACACCTATGCTTCCGCTGTTCGAAAGACTTACTCAGCTGAGAGATAAGCTTACAATCCACATTTTCACAATGGAAGGATCCATGGGAGGAATCCACCAGCATATACTACACATCATACACGAATCAGCAACATGCCCGATCAACACCTTACACACTACAATACAGGCACTCCACCAAGCCAGTACTATTAAGTACTACTAATAATTCCTCTAAGAAAATGATTGTAAAATCTAGTTTAGTTACAGATGCACCTCTTATAAACGTAAAGAACAAAACTAAAAACCATAACATGCCCTTAAGTGACAAATGTAGACCAAATATATCATCAAAGAAAACGTCCAGCCCAACTCATGCCAATTTCAAACCTGACAGAGATGTCACAGTTTTATACACTAATGCAGATGTCTTCACGCAAGACAAGATTATTGAACTCAAACGCTTAATCTAAGACAAACCACCACATATCATAGCCATCACTGAGGTAAAACCATAGAACTATAACGTTCATCGAACACTAGCTAATTACAACATAGAAGGATACAATATTGAAGAATCTAATATTGCTGACAAACACGGGAGAGGCATTCTTTTATTCATAAGGAAATCTATATCCTATAACCTGATAACCACCAACGATGCATTTGTAGAATGTCTCGTCTGTGATATAACTGTGGAAAAGGAAACTCTAAGGATCGGTGTATTTCATAGAAGCCCACATTCAGATAGTTTGAACAACATACAACTTTGCCATGTACTACATACATTATGTTCTGATAACAGACGCACACTTATACTGGGTGACTTTAACATGCCGCATATCAATTGGTCACTAGCTACAGCAACTGATAACAACACTCACTAGAGGACGGGCCTCGGCTAAGCCCTCAATACTAGATCTACTATTTACAAATTATCCTGAACTAGTGGATGACATAGTTGTTAATGCCCCACTTGGTAACAGTGATCATTCTATATTACAAGTTACAATCCATCTCGAACTGGTCAGCAGTACAACCACAAAATTACGATATTGCTATGATAAAGCAGATTATAAAGCTATGATTGCATATTTGAACATAGATTGGAGCAACCTTATGGGAAGGTTCAATGATGTTAATGATCTTTGGCAAACAATACTTTCAAAATATCACGAGGTTGAAGAGACATTCATTCCTATTTTAAAAAGTAAAAGTAAGCGAAACAAATACCCACTCGATAAAACAACCAGAAGTAAGATTAATAAAAAGAAACGTCTCTGGAGAAAATATATAGAAACTGAGAGTGAAGACATATATATTGAATACTGTAAAATAAGAAATCAAGTCAGGACAGCTACAAGAAAAGCAATGAGAATGCATGAACATAATATCTCGAAATGTGTTAAACAAAATCCAAAGAAATTTTGGAAATATGTTCAATCCCTGACAAAAACAACAATTGGTATCCCTGATTTGGAAATACCTAATAATAATAATAATAATAATAATAATAATAATGGTGTTTTTACTACAAATGATAAGGAAAAGGCAGATGTTTTAGCTGACTACTTTAATTCTGTTTTCACAGTTGAACCGGATGAAGACGCACCGGCAATTTCAACTAGACATATAATTATGCAGTCTCCACTAATTGTTGATATCACTCCAGACATTGTGAAAGAAAAGTTATCCAAACTCAAGATTTCTAAATATCCTGGACCTGACAGATAACATCCTAGGCTAATATATGAACTTAGGCAGGTATTCTGCAATCCTTTATCAATGCTTTTTAATAGATCACTAGAATCTGGGAAATTACCAGACTGTTGGACTAACGCAAATATATCAGCCATATTAAAAAAGGGGGACAAAAAAGAAACGTGAAAATTATCTCCCAATCAGCCTAACGTCGGTAGTGTGTAAAATAATGGAATCAATAATTAAGGATGCAATAATGGATCATCTAAGAACAAATAAAATGCTTTCAGATAAACAATATGGCTTTATCAGTGGCCGATTTACTGTTCTACAATTGCTAAATGTACTTGAAAAATGTCTGCAGACACATGATAAAGGCGGGATGATTGATGTTATCTATTGTGACTTTATGAAGGCATTTGACAAGGTTCCTCACAAACGTCTCATAAAAATGTTGTCTATATAAGGCATAGAAGGTAAATTATTAGATTGAATACAGGCATTTTTAACTGGTAGACCGCAACAGGTATTAATTAATGGGGTCCCTTCTAAAACAACACAGGTCACAAGTGGCATACCACAGGGGTTTAGTTTTGGGACCACTTCTTTTCATAATATATATCAATGATCTTCCTGATGCAGTTAACTGTGGTTCTGAAATGTTCCTGTTTGCAGATGACACAAAACTCCTCAGATCGATTTTTAATCCAACAGACTGTATTTCACTGCAAAAAGACATACATTCGATGTGTTCATGGACGGATGATTCATTATTAAAACTTCACCCAGATAAATGCAAATATATGCGAATCTCTAGCAAAAAACAGAACCACACTCCTATACAATGAACTTATGCAGCCATACTTTAACATACTCCCCTGCTGAAAAAGATATTGGTGTAATAATCGATGAAAAGCTAAATTTTGACCAGCACATAAATGAAAAGATAAACAAAGCAAACCAAATAATGGGATTAATCCGACGTACGTTTAGCTATATAGATAAATATAATTTTACCCACCTATTCAATGCCGTCGTTAGACCACATATTGAATATGCTAATGTTGTCTGGGCCCCACATTTGAAAAACCCCACATAAATACTGTAGAAAATGTTCAAAGACGAGCCACCAAGCTCGTTCCTGGCCTACGCCATCTATCATACAGTGAACGCCTACAAACTTTGAAATTACCGACCTTGGCATTTCGTAGATTACGTGGCGATATGATAGAGATTTTTAAACATCTCAACAACAAATATGACCAAGGAACATCAGACTTCATTGAACTTCACAACACAAATACTAATACAAGAGGCCATAGATTAAAACTCATGAAAGTTAGACCCAGACTAGACATAAGAAAGTACTCCTTCCCATTGCGGTGCACTGATCATTGGAATAAACTCTCTGAATATGTCATCAGTCACCTTCAATTAATTCTTTTAAACATAGATTGGACAAACTTTGAGAAAGTCACCCTACGGGCTTCAACTTTGAAGCTAAACCTACATGTATTTCCAATTCTGCTTCAATACTAGCTGACTGATGTGAAACTGTTATTCCTGACGTTAGAGGCCTGTGGCCTGCTGTCAGATGTCCTTTCATTGTATCATTGTATTTTAATGATATTAGATTTAAGTTTCTGAGTCTTTCTGCGTAGCTGTTGTATTTGAAATGTGGTATTAACCGTGGAACATTCCCGGCGCTGGACACTTTCTATCATATGCGATTTTAAATATAAGTGACCACGCGGAGTTGCAGTATTCGCGGATGGGCCTCACCAGGGACTTGATGAGAATTGTGCATGTAGACTGGTCTATGTTGGTAAAGGTTCTTTTGATTAGACATACTCTAGGCCTACTGTTTGCCTTAGATACTATTTTGTTTATGCGTGTATCAAAAGAAAGCTCTGTATCGATTTTCTTGACCAAATATTTTCTAGAAACCGCTTACAATTCTATTCAAAGCTCATGACACATCATCTAGATAAAGCGCTGAACCAAATTTGTTCAAGGGAAGTTGATTGGCCAAATGGTTTGGCGGCCATATTGGATGACCTATTTTTAGTGAAATCGACTTCTTCTTTAGCACCGCTGAATGGGTCAAGCAGAAATTTGGGAGATATGATTAGAGACTAAGGGTCTGTAAGGTTTATTCAAGGGAATTTGATAGATAAAAAATCATGACCGCCGTGGACCAATCAACGTGTAGCGTTTTTGGCAGCAATATTGGATTTTTCTATTTGATAAATTTTATAGGCGAAATTTGTTTTATATCGGTTGTTGGGTATGCTGATTTCAAATATGCTTCTTTCAAAACTTTTGAATAAACACATTAGCAGCCATCTTGGATCATTTTCGCGCCAAAAAACCCTCCCATACTGAAGCATTAGGAAACTTGTAAGGTCTCTTCTCGAGAAATACTGGGCCGATTTCAATTATATTTAGCAGGAAGCCATCCGTAGGGCAAAGCGATCCAGAGATTGTTCAAACGAAGATAACCGGCCAATACCGGAGGCCATCTTGGATTTGGGCTGATTTTTAGCTCACCAAAACCTGAAAGACCAAGTGGGCTTATGCCGTGGCGACTGTCTATTGCCTGTCAAGCTGTACGTCCGTCTACTGTCCATCCGTCTATCCGTTGTCTGTCAACATTTTCTCTAAACGACTCCTTCTCAAGAACCGCTGTGCCAATTTTAATTATATTTGGTAGGAAGTATTCTTATGGCATAGAGATCCAAGTTTGTGCTAACGAAGACGATCGAACAAATTGCCCGCCGGCCATCTTGGATTTGGCCGGCTTTTGGAAGCATCTTTAAAGATCTTTTCCGAAACCACTTAGGGGTCGATTCAAAACTCAGGAAACATCAACTATGGCAACAGCTAAACAAAATTTGTTCAAGGGAATTTGATTGCCGACTGTTTCGGTGGCCATCTTGGATGACCTACTTTTCACGAAAACTACTTCTCTAGAACAATTGAACCGATCGGGCACGTAATTTGGGAGATATGATTAGAGACAAAGAGCCAGTCAAGATTGTTCAAGCGAAGTTGATACATCAAAAACACGTCCGTCATAGACCAACCAAAATGTGGCATGCTTGGCGGCTATATTTGATATTTTTATTTTGATGGATTTTGATGCCAATATTTCTTTTGCATAGGTCTTTGGGTATGTTGATTGCAAATCTTCCATTTTCGAAACTGGTAGACAAACGGTTTGGCGTCCATCTTGGATTGTTTTTCCGCTTAAAGCTCCCATACTAAAGCAATAGGAAATTTAAAACGTCTTCTTTAGAACCGCTGGGTCGATTTCAATTATATTTGGCAGGAAACTTCCTTAGGGCATACAGATCCAAGTTTATTCCAAAGAAATCAAGCGCCCAATTTGGCCTGCGGCCATCTCAGATTTTGGCCGATTTTTAGAAATGTCTTTAAAAATCTTCTCCGAAACCACTTCTGGAATCGATTCAAAACTTATGAACCATCATCTAAGGCAACAGCTGAACCAAGTTCGTTCAAGGGAACTTAATTGGCCAAATGCCTCGGCGGCCATCTTGGAAGACCTAATTTTCACGAAAATTCTCTAGAAACGCTGAATCGATCGGGCTGAAATTTGTGAGATATGATTATGAATAGAGCCATTAACGCTTGTTCAATGGAAGTTGATACATAAAAAAACACGTCCGCCATCGGCCAATAAAAGTGTAGCGTGGTTTCTCGGTGATATTGGATTTTTTATTTGATATATTTTGAAGCAGAGTTTTTGGATAGGTTTTTTTTGGGTATGTTGATTTCAAATGTTCAATTTTCGAAACTGTCAAACACACGGTTTGCCGGCCATCTTTGATCCTTTTTCCGCCAAAAAATCCCATACTAAATGATTAGGAAATTTTTAATGCTTTCCTTTTTAGAATAACGGGCCGATTTCAATTATATTTGCCATTGTGACTGTCAGTTGTCTGTCAGTCTGTACGTCCGTCCATTGCCCGCCTACCTGCCCGTTGTCTGTCAACCTTTTCTTTGAACCACCTCTTCTCACGAACCACTAGGCTAATTTTAATTATATTGGGAAGGAAGTATCCTTACTTTCACAAAAGTTACTTATGTACACTAGGTACTTACGTATGGCGTAAATGATAAATGCGGTATTCTGATTTGTCCGTTTTCTACGTTTGACAAGATGTAACTCACGGACATGTGTGAATTTAGCCCCAGTTTATCACTGCTAGTACCGCTATAGCATACCGGACGGCACTAATGTGTGACGTAACAGGAAGATTATATGCACTTTAAGCGTGGTTGTGATAGCATACAATTCAACAAACGAGTACTCATCTGCCGCAAATTACGCTCTCATTTGTGAAGATAATTTATACAAGGGCGCAAAACTGATTGGATGCCTACGTCATAGCAACTACTCACTAATGTATGCACTCTGCGCGCGCTCTCAAATACCTCACGTTCTATGGCTCTAATGTCAATATTAAATAAACAGCACTTTGCGTCAATCTCTCGTTCTTTCTTCGGTCTTCATTCTTCCTGCCTTGTCACATGGTGTTAAATCTCCACCTTATTTTCCTAACGTCATTAAATGGAGAGTTCTGGTAAAAATAGCTCGGAACAAAAGCAGCTTCGCTGGCAATAATTAGACCAGTTTTATACCCAACTAATTCAATAATAAACCTTTTATTTCCGGCCCACGAAAATGGGCCCAAATTGTTACGCGCTAAACAAAATTAGGTTTCTGCCGCCGACCATGTTTTTAATGCGCCCCAATGGCCAAACTGTCGCGTTTAACAATCTTAGCTCGCCTGTTTGAAGCTTAGACAGACACAATAGCTTAAATATGTTGTGACTCGCCTCTTATCGTCGTCCTTGTCGACGTCGTCGCCGTTGTCGTCGTCCGTCTATGGGTCTTGAATTATTCGGTCAATGTTCATGGTGTCTCTTCCTAAATACGGTAAAGATTATATATAACATTGTCGCTATGTTATCATCAATCGAGTGAGCGTAGACCGTTTTGTCGTTCACCATGGCTTAGCATAGACATAGCACCGTGGCATAGGCCCACACGGTCACATCTCACGCTTTTGGCGACTTACAATTATTTAAAAAATTAATTTTGTTGTTTATATACGCTATGTTAGATGTGTTTTATGAAAACAATCACAACGGGGTGCTACCTCTGTGCATAAGCGTACAGGTACAAGCAGCGTAGTCCACATTGACCATATCCATTAGCTCTAGCTGGTAGAGTGCTAGCTCAAGTTCAATTACACTATTGCGTACAAAAGGTTTGATGACTGCTATCTATAGGAGTGGGCACAGTAATAATGTTAAAAAATGCAGCTTAAGAAATTAAATTGTCTGCCGTCTTAAGGGCTCAAAATGGTTTCACTTACATTTTTGCATGCAAGGACAGCTTTTGGCTGTAATCACTTCATCCAATGTACTATAAGCAAAAATCAATTTTCATTCCTTGTATTTTTAGATAAGAAGGGTTAAATAGCCTTTGAGGGCTCAAAAGGAGCTTCAATTACACTTTTGATCATACAAGGGGAAATTGTTGACTGTATAATTATTATATTCAATGTAATACAAATATAAATCATTCTTAAATGGCCATTCTTAACATTTTCAGTTACAAAAGTATCAAGGATGCCTTAAGGACGCTAAGCTGGTTTCAATTACACTTTTACGTACGATGAATATTTTTGCCAGACATTGTAATATCCTCTGTAAAACAAAACATTAAAGGATAATTCATGGTGTGCTTTATTTGAAAGATTATTACATGTTTAATGAAATTGCGCCAGAATAATAACCAGATAGAAATCCCGTAACCAACTATCGATAGATAAAGTCGGTAAAATTGACAATTTTTCGCACATCAGGGCGCTGCCATTTTATCGCGTCTAGCGACGTCAGCCCCGCACCACTGCTATTGCTATGACTAGAGGAGCGAGGCCAATAGATGCGGGTATATATTTTAAGGAAGTATACGTAAATGATAATAGCAAACGAACCGCTGAAGCGATTCCAATGATTCTAGGATCTCTAAATAGGTGCCGACCTCGGGATTAATATGATATAATGGATGTTAATATCGGACAAGAGGTTCAATAGACGGGAATATATAAAAAAATTATTCATCTAAGATTCGATCTGAGAATATGTTATCCTTTCTTTGGTAAAATTCAGCGTGAGATGGTTTTTGTCTCGCAGACGCTGAAAAAAATGGCTATTTGCCTGACCAATTATAATTTTTCTCACGTGAATATTGCCAGAGATATCACCAAATGAATTAACATTTTGACATAAAATCTGGGAATTTTCATCGCCGACAATATTGCCGGACAAGCTGTAGTAATTTTAATAATTAAAATATTTTGATGGAATTTTTACCGTTCTGATATATATGGGATGATGGATAGAGCGCATCCTGAAATTTTTGTTTGAAATTTTGCTGGCTTAGTTTTTCCCGCATGCAGAGTGTATCTTTTGAACCACTAGGCCGTTTCTAACATCCCTAGTATTGGATAAATCTTCGCATTTACATTTGCAGCTACAGGTAGGTATCAGAATTATTACAATCGGTTCTGTGGTTCGGGCAATATTATCATATCATATGTTTTCTTGGAATATATATTTACACTGCCAGCGACACACGCTATAACAGTATCTTGAGTCGGCTGAATAATTTGACAATACGCGCGTGTCAAGTGTGCCACTTCATTTAACCCTTATCGCATTGTGTAAAATGCGTAATAGCCTACTTACAGAGATAGTGCCGGGATACATTTTGAAAAAAAAATGTTGCTGAAACGTGTTGCTGTCGTGCACGGTAATGACTTACAGCAACATTGTTATCAACATGAACACATTCTGATAGCATAGAGAGAATGGATTCTATGCTTCAGCGGTCTGGAGGTTAACGATTCCCCACCGACTTCGGATACTAGAATTACTTGAAAAACTTACTAGCGTAACTGGACAATGTCCTAACGGGATTACAAATTAGCTCATGTTAGGGTTCTATGCATATACATATTTACTGTCCAGTCTTCGTGCTCGGCAAAGATAGCGGTGGTGCGTGGATGACGTCAGGATCTCGTGAAATCTCGCTCTCGTTGCAAGAAGATGGCGCAGCCCGGGAGATAAAATAATCCCATGTTTACGATGGTATAATTACTCGTATTATTTGTCTATTGTTCTTATTTAGGATCCAATATGTTAGTCATATAATAGTCTTTCAAATAAAGCACACGTTTACCAATCCCGGAATTGTCCTTTAATACTAGATTTTTATTCTTGGCATTTTCGGACTAGAATGGTCAAATTTCCCTTAAAGGCTGAAAATGGTCTATGATGGTCTTAACGCCTTCAATGGCAATAACACATTCTTTGCGATGAAAGAAATACTCTGTTGAATATTTTGAAATTAATTTCCCCGGAAGCCATTGCTGCCTCAAGCAGCACTGGCTTCTACTCAAATTGTTTTCAGAATATTCACAAGGTTTCCTCTATGGTTAACATGGAATTGAGAAAATGGGTTTCATTGCTAAAAATGCTAAAACTTGTAAAACTTGTAAAACAAACTTGTAATTGTAATTATACAGAGTACAAAATAAACAACAGCAATCGGTGAGTGCAAACCCTCGACATTTTAGGGGTGTTCAGAATTTATGAGAATCCTACTCTACGTGATTAAGCTATTGTGTTAATATTTGAAACAAATTCAATTACTTGTTTCCGGAAAATGCATACATCCATGGTTTTATCCGAATCCGGAACCTGATCCATATGTTTAAATCTGGACCATCAGGTCGTGACTAAACATGGCAAATCCTAATTTATTGTAAGAATATTTCTTGTCTTAAAATTAGTGGTAATTTGAACCAGTAGTTTCTGAGATACAGTCGTAGACCGATAGACAAATGAACACCTATAGTGCGGTAGTTGAACCCAAAAAACTAGCCTAACCCGGAAAAAATTGCTATCAATCTGGTTTTGCTCTCGTTGGAACCGGAATTTCATCCTCTATAACATATCCAAAATCCGCAAAAATCCGTTTTGGGAAAATCCTACAATATGCAAATTAGTTAATTAATATGCGTATAATGAGCTTTGTGTGGTATAAAGCATTTAATCTGCCATACCATGAATGTATTTGTCATCTAACTTGTTTTACATTACCTTGTACATATACCATATATGATAAAATTAAAATAAAACAATTAGCTAATTAAATAAAAATAAATTAAAATAACTAATATGCAAATTAGTTAATTAAAAGTGCGTGTTCACACCAAATGCTTGAAAATAAAATTTCTAAATTTATGTACTTTTAGAGGCTTAAATTGTGTATCTAAATGTAATGAAACCAAATAAATCTTAACATAAGATGATTTCATATCATATAAATTAATATAATCTTTATAGTTGTCAAGTTGAATTACGGACTCGTGTCTCTAATTCAATTGCACAATTACAAAAATTATATTAATTAATATGAAATGACATAATTTAATGTTAAGATTTATTTGGCACCCTTACATCTAGGCACATGATTTAAATCTCTAAAAGTATATTATGTAACATTTTATTTTCAAGAATTTTGGTGTGAATACGCACCTAACACATACCTAGCACCTAACACATACGAAACGAGAAACTAAATATGATACATTATTTGTGATCTAATTACGATGTTCAGAATTTCATAATACTATAGACCTGTGCTATATCCTATTAAAATCTAGTTTGAAGCAACAGCTGTTAGTCAAATTAGTCTAAACATCATCAAGACCTTTATGAATGGTTATTTTGAAATTGAGACAATGGTATTCCAGTGATCAAAGCACATAACATATGGTTTGAGATGTATCCTTGAATACGTAAAAGTGGAACTGTTGCTAATGTTTTGCTTGAGATAGATTTTAATGTCAGTGTAGATTTGATCATTAGATGCATATTAAATTTAGAGGAGTTACTCAGGAATCGTATACACATATCTTTATCCAGTTATCAATTTATCATATTCACTTTCATTATCATCATCAGAAACAATAGGTTGTACCATGTTCATACATCCATCACCATAACAATTACCGCATGCCGAAACACTTGAGGCCATTTTTACAACATGAGCATACCATTGTTCCACATGGATTTGTAAAAAATGATTTGTACTTACACTGAACAACTTTGAGGATGTCTTGTGGTCCATGTTCTAAGTCAATCGCCACAGGTGTTAATTTCTGATTTTAAGCTTCCGTCCTGAAGTGATTGGCTACATTCTGTAGGATCAAGTGTGATTACCATTAGGCTTTTCCATTGTACAAGTTAGATGTGTACGTCTAGACGATGGTAGGCAGCTGCTCGATCTGCTGCTGTCCCCCGCATGTACAAGACGTACCTCAGCCCATTCAATTTATCAGTCGGTTTCCGTCGATACAGCATTACCAATAGCTTCAGCCCAGCCTCGCTAACCTTCTCTTGTGTAGTGTCATATGTACCGAACTCATCACTCAATTTCCGGTTCTCTTCTGAATATTTAACCATTTTTAGAATAGCAGTTTTACCTTAACCGAACAAAGCTGAAGATGTGTCGCAGCCACCCCATGCATGAATGAATAGCAGCCGATGAGCGATCTCATCGCACAGATGTGCACAAACATCCCGGATACGGCAGAGCCTCTGGCTTTTCTTTTGACGTTTCTTTCCCTCTGATCTCAGAAATATGTCTGATAGGTCAGGTCTAAAATGGTACAAGAGGAGCACAAGAATATCTGTGTGACAATGGCTTCAGCTACTACTGTTGCGCACTGGTTATTTACAGATGCAAGTATTTGGCCGATGATACTATCAATGTGTCCGCATCATCTACTGCTTGGCGTACATTATGATGTTCAGTTGCAAGGTAACGTGCAAGTACGGATATGAATTGATGCTTATTTTCTTCATTTGCTAGAAAGACATTCTAGCTTGCATGCACCACAGCAGACGCATTGATCTTCACGTATGCAGCTGACATTCCTGATCTCCGTTGATGCTCATGGTCTTTAGTTGATGGTCCATCACAATATCCATCAAAGACTAAAGCAGATTGCTTTCTCAAGATGAACTACATGTTGACCTACAGTGATACTTTTTTGCAGGCCAACTAGCGTCTTTTCTTGATCAGCTTACTTTAGGCAAACGTCAGAAGCTTTAAACTTTAAACTCCTTTTGTATTTTGGCTTTAATCTCTTCAGCTTGATCGCTGTTGATTCCATCACGATCACCGGCAATTAGGCCAGAGGCCAGGCATCGCAACCTTTCTTCATCTATGTCAAATGGTTCATAGGTATCAAACCAGTCAATAACACTGAGAAGGTTTTGGACGTCATGGTTGACTCTTGATTTTCCCAGCTCAACATGTTGCGTACGTGTTATGTGTTGAAGTTTAGTCAGAGAATTCATAGCATCATGAACGCTGGCACACATGTGCATGCTGTTGACCCATGTGCCACGAACATACTCTGTAATTCCTCGTCCTCGTGTCAAACGCCCTCGACTTGTTGTACACCGCATCATTGCTTGCTCAATAACAAGATCTCTCTGACTCCACAGTCCAGTCCAATATTTGTCAGATTTGCGTACTGTGTAATATCCACGAACTTACCATATAACCATGGGTGGGTATTCGACAATTCAAGCATAAGTTGAAGATACAGACGAGTGGACTTTGCATAATTGCTATGGCCAGTCGCTGCAAACACGTTGACTGAAATAAGATGCAAATGCCAATCACCTCTCTCTTTCTCTCTCTCTCTCCCTCCCTCCCTCTCTCTCCCTGCTCCCTCCCTCCCTCCCTCCCTCTCCCTCTCTCTCTCTTCCTCCCTCTCTCTCTCTCCCTCCCTCCCTCCTTCCCTCTCTCCCTCTCTCCCTCTCTGCCTCTCTCTCTCCCTCTCTCTCTCTCTCTCTCATCTCTCTCTCTCTATCTTCCTCCCTCCCTCCCTCCCTCCCTCCTTCCCTCCCCCTCTCTCTCTCTCTCTCTCTCTCTCCCTCCCTCCCTCCCCCTCTCTCCCTATCTCGCTCTCTCTCCCTCTCTCATCTCTCTCTCTCTCTCTCTCTCTCTCTCTCTCTCTCTCTCTCTCTCTCTCGCTCTCTCTCTCCACCACCATGATTAATCTTGTTCTGTTAAGAGAGGATCACAAAATCGTATTTTACCCTCGGGGCTCCAGATACACTCCCTGCGCCACTGCATCCCACCACTCCATCCCGTCACCCCTCATCAGATACCCTGCTAATAATATCAAAGTACCGGTAGTAAATTCATGAATTATTTATTAATCACATGACGTGCCGCTGGTTTGGAAGTAGCAGCCCTCACCCCACCCCACCCCATCCACACATCATTCCACCACTTCTAAATCATTAAATTAGCGCAATTACCGTGGAATATTAACATATTTTGTTGACGAGTTAGGTTAAATTTTCACAGAGTAAAGTACATCTTGTCGGCGTAACAGCATGCAGTGATCATATCGTAAGGCATCAACGGTACAAATTACGCGTGATCCCGGAAACAGACTACACATGCACATAGTTGGTATATGCGCAGTTTTGGAGAATGACTGGTGACACCAATTAATTTATCACGTACTCGGATCAATTGCTAGTATGTAAATAATGGACAGGAAATAGCATACTCCATACATTTTCAGAAAACATACTGATCAAACTTCTTGCGCTGAGACTCTTCCGTGCGTATGGTACACCGCAAATATGATGAAAGTCTGGTGTGCACTCATATGTATTTTGTAAGATTTCCCCAAAAGGGATTTTTGCGGATTTTGGATATGATATAGAGCAACAAATTCCGTTTCTAACGACCCCAAAACTAGCTTGATAGCCATTTTTTCTGGGTCCGACCCTAATTCTACTGCACTACTGGCCATACAGACAAATGGAGAGACAGGTGGACTCAATTGAAATATGCTCTCCCGCCATCTTCGGTGGAGTGAGGGTGATTACCTTCTTAGCCGCTATTGTAGTTTGAATTTGATCAATGCAAATATTTTATCTCATATATGTTGTTTCACTATGTTTAAAATGGTAAACTTTAATCTTGTGCAACCATTCTATATACAGCTCCCCTCTAGGTTGATCAGATGTCTGTAAATAGCCGATCGGCATTGACACGTGCGATTACAATATAACCAGCATTGGCTTGTTTTTTTTATCAGGAATGCGATACGAGCTGAACATATTGAGGGTAATGAGAGCATTCAAACAAATTGAGCTCAAAATAATCCGCCTCCCCCTTTGTAGGATACAATATGATAAAATAAGGCGCCAATAAAATGCAAACTAAATGGTGGTTATCACAAACTCAATAGAGTCATCGCTACATGATAATTAAAAAACCCCATCATTGTTCAAAAGGATCGTGTGCATTTCCTGAGCAAAATAATCCATACCCTTTGTTAAAGGTAGCCATGTTTTTTCTATCTGAAGCAACGTATGAGAAGATTAACTATACTCATACTGAGCATGTCATATAATGTGAGGTGATCAAAACGATGCCCCCTTGCAGTTATGTGAGTCTAAAAGTCAGGAACCATTATTAATGTTGAGCATCAAACACACAATTAATTCAAAAAACATATATTTAGCGTAGGCCCCTGGATATCTCATTCACCGATACCAACCACATACAAGGAAGTCTTTCCTTTGAATATTTAGAAATTAATATGACTAAAAGCCATTGCTGCCTAAAGCAGCAATGGCTTTTAGTTACATTATTATCAAAATTTTCACCAGCTTTTTTGTATGGTTGCCTTAAAATTGAGATGAATGTGTTTCATCGGTAAAAGGTATCAGCTACGTCTATGATAGGTTAAGTTAGGAGAAAATTGGGTAACGTGTTTCGGACAACCAAATTTTTCAAAAACTTGTCCTTGCTGATTATTATTAATTGTAGAACTATTGTCGAGGAAATCGGATCTTAATTACCGATGTGCATGTACATGAAGGAGTTTGATTAACACGGTTACTTTAAGTAACGTCAAGCAAGTAGATTTTTGTCTAAGTTGTCCTCTACAAATAAGGAGGTGTCATATCATATTCAATGTCACGCATTCTCCTCTTCCTCCTCCTCCTCCTCCTCCTCCTCCTCCTCCTCCTCCTCCTCCTCCTCATCATCATCATCATCATCATCATCATCATCATCATCATCAGCATCACTTACAACAATTTCAAGTATGACTGATTTGGCCATTTGGGTCCAGTGAACAACACAATATGGTAGTTCATGTGGTCAATCATCGACCAGATCCCAACCAAGACCGAGTTGTTTCGGTACGATGTTGCCACATACTGCATGCCACATCATTGTAACAAAGTTGCATCTGGCACACATTAGTCTTACTACAGAGTCATATAATCAGATGCCACTTGTGTCCACGCTTTTCAATGTGCCAAGCTATTTCGATTGATCTTTGTTGAATACTCTGAATCGATGTTTGTTGATTGAACGTATTTTGGCGGCACAATAACCACACATGTGTAATCCTCAATTGCTTTGCGATCAGCCTCATCTGCTGGTCCCGACATTATAGCACTGAATGCCTTAGACCTTAGGAATCTGGCATCTCGCTACTGTGTGGTGAATGGACGATCTTTGCGTTCTGTGCAAAGGCAGCAGTTTAGTCACACCCTGTATATGTATGGTATCCAGGCAGTTCAACACAGTAATTGGGGCCAAAATTGGTGGCGATGGCAAAAACATTCATGTAAATGCATTGTAGACTAATGTTTTATTGCATATTAATAGTACGTCTCCGTGGCCTACTTTTTATGGGTCACTGGACCCCATAAACAGTTCACCTTTCTAGAGTATACATCCATCATCTGACCTCGTATGGCGACATAATCAGCTCAGCCCGTGTATGATTACGTCACGATCATTACGTCACAAATGGTTCTATATAGACCTTCATCAAATCTCAAATAGTCCGACAGCTTGTATGAATTTTATGTCTTTGTAATTCTTTGCTATTTAATAAACATGCTGTTGAATATTTTGAAACAAATTTTCCCGGGCGCTGTTGCTGCCTTAGCTTACCTGTGTAGCTTTTTGGAAATTGGTAGTCAGGGTGTGCGGAGCTCGGTCGATCCCAAAACGAACGAGCTGTGGGTGGAGCTTACCTAGAGATGGGCGGGGCATAGATAAAACCGGAAGGGTCCATTGTATTTTCCAGTCACCAAAAACATTGGATCCGGATCATTGTTCCAAAATCTTTACACATATACTCACCAAACTTTGTATATGGCTACATCATAGTCTAAAGTCTATCATCTATCGGAAATAGGTCAGCGTGACCTACTTTTCAGTAGTCACTGAACATCATGTCAGAATCAGCCATCTTTAGTTTCAAGAGGGTTTTAGCTCAGCTGGCTTGTCGGTCAGTTAAGCTATAAAAATCATTCTCCATCTGGCGTCCGGTCGACTGTCAGTCAGTCCGTCTGCCTGCCTGCCTGTGAGTCATCAACAGTGGTGGCACGTTTTCTTCCCATTTAGAACAAACTTGGCTAATATGCTTCTTGGCTCATCTATTTTATCCATTATGAAAATTATACTGATTCGGACAAACAGCGGAGTTATCCTTCTTGCAAATTTTCTGTGGTGTTGAACACAATGGGAAAGATATTACTTCGGTGGTACGTTTCATAATATTTAGTGCTATTGGTTTCGCTTTCTTTGTCGGTGTGTACCAATAGACATAAACTACTACCCATATAAGAACTCATTCAGATTCACCTAGTTTATTGATAATATATGTCAAAAGTAAATTTTCTCATTGGAATTAATAGTAAAATATTTAGACTGTAGTTTCGTTGAGGCAATAGCCTGGGCCATGAAGACCAAGTGACCATGCCTTCAAATAACAGAGTTATAGCCCTTGTTATATTTTCAAAGTATTGAAGCCTATGGGGAAAATACGTCTGTGGTTTATCGATGGATTAAAAACAAATTTGGCAGATATGCTCCATTACGCACCATGTATATGAGCTATGCATATGATGTAGCCACGCTTTTAAACAAGGGCCATATCTCTGCTTAATTAAAGCGTTTTAAGTATTGAAATCAATGGAGAAAATGCATTTGTTCTATCAATTGTCGATGGATTAAAACGGAATATCTACTTGAACTATGCAAATGATAGGCCAGGCCTTCAAACAAAGGCCAAGACTCTGGTTCATTAGAACGTTTCAAACTATTAAAAATCTATGTCGAAAATAGATTCGTTTCGTCGATTGTTGATGGATTAAAACCAAATTTAGTAGATATGTTCCTGCAGGCATTATCGCTTTGCGTTATGAATATGAGGAGACTGCGACAAACCGTATGGGGAGAATATATCTGTATTCAATCTGTCAATCTTTAGTGGATTAAAACAAGATTTGGCAGACATGTTCCTATAGTACATTTTAACCATTTGACAATAGTGTCGTGGATGTTTAGCCCATTGATCAATAGTACATTTTCCTTTGGTCAATAATGTGAAGAATGCCAATATTCTTGCATTTCCTTATTCAAATAGTTTACGATGACTATTGCCGGTTTGCTAAATGTCAGTGTTGGGGCACTTGAACCATTGGTCAATAGTGTAAGGGATGGCTGCCCCATTCGCCAATAGTACTTGTGCCGTAGGTCAATAGTGCCAAAATTGGCGGTGTTAAATATTATGTCACCACCCAGGAAAGCGGAAGGGCGGGAGGAGTGGTCAATATTGTCAAGAAGACAAATATTTTTTAATTTCCTACTCGAATCTTTGCTTGTGACCATTGCTGCATTGGTAAATGGAATCTCTTGGTAGACTTGAGATATTTGACAATAGTGTCAGGGATGGATACCCCATTGATCAATGGTACTTTTCAATCAATAACGCCAATATCTTTGCATTTCCCCATCCATTTTCTTACTATGACCATTGCCCATTGGTAAATCTCATCATTTGGGACACTTGAACCATTGGTCAATTGTGTCGTGATGGCTTCCCAATCGGCCAATTGTGCTTTTCCCGTTTGTCAACTCTATTGTTATATACCGCTAAAAACTGGTGCGGTATAATGTGATGGCGTCACCCGGTCAGGCAGGTGGAAGAGAGGTTTCTGGATTATAACTCTTTTACCATTTATCGGATCACTTTGAAACTTAATAGTGTGGTTGGACTAGGTCTGGGGAAGAAACCAATCAAAATAGACGATAATCCGAAATCCAAGATGGCAGCCAGCCACGGGCCGCCATTTTTAAAATTGGTTTCTGGACGATAGCTTCATAACCGTTTATCGGAGCGCTTTGAAACTCCGTTGGATGACTGCTGGGTCTGAGGAAGAAATGACAATATTTTGATAGCTCTCATTCATTGGTTTGCCCCTATGGCGGTGTATTATGTGGCATTTCCGAAGCTGTTGTTAGATACATTTAAAAAGTTCCTCAGAAACCGCTTGTCAGATTGATCTGAAACTCAAGAACCTTCATCTAGGGCAATAGCTGAACCAAGTTTGTCCAAGAGAACCTAATTGGTCTTTTATTATTTACACTTTTTCGAAACACATGTAAAGATCTCTGAAACATCAGGATGACCTACTTTACAAGGTTGATGAAACAGCATTGAAAATTCTTACCCAGGCTTTAATTTTAAGTTTGTATTTGTGTACAATCCTGTATACGTATGCCTGTCTGGCATACTTTGACGGTTCACTGAACATCGCGGACACATTGTTCGCATGCATTTGTTTTATTGTAGGCGAGAGTGAGTGGGGGTAGGGGTGGGATGGGTTGTGTACTGTATGATGCAGCGCATCACTAAAACTCTAGTTAGCATTGTAATCCTCGAATAGAAATAATTGCAGCCACCGTGCACATAATATATATCCTATCTTGCAAACTATCACCATGACTGTATGCTATAGACAATTAGATCTTTTAAGATCGCCTTTTCAGAAAAATCTATACACTAAGATGACGTTTTCCTGGTCCGGCATGCATACGTTGCTGTAACTGTAGCGAGGATTGACGACGTCGGCTCTTGACAGAATTCCAATATTTACACAGTTTTCTTATCTGTAACTAGTCATGATTGCTAACACTGTTTCCCCGCAGTAATCAGATTTGGAATAGCAAACATTATTCACGAATCCTTTGTGCACAACAGACTCGACCTCCGGTTTGGAAGTGTCGGACCTCTGGTCAATGGACGCATTTCCGGCGATGCGTTTCATCTCCTATCCCAATCATAACACTCATGCCGCTGCGTTTGTGTCTTTTTATTGTTTAAGTGTTGGTACTATATGAACTGGTGATAAGTTTGGGAAACATTGTTGTTGTTGTTGTTGTTGTTGTTGTTGTTGTTGTTGGGTAAGACTGTTCCAACAAGGTTCATCCGGTCCATTCATAAAGATTAACGTCAGACTACCATCTATGAACTCTCGCAGAATTAGATTGCGTCTATGTACAGCATAAATAATTTTAACTATCTGCGGCTGCTGCGAGCTACCAGTAACAAATTTCATCGGGAAAGAACTCTGGACCTGCTGAATATTTCGAATCAATTTGAATGGACAGTAAAACAGTCAAATTATTGTCAAAATATTCAGCAAATCCAGAAATAAATCCTATGGAACATCTCGTCTGCAGTATTACAGCAGGCAGACAGTTAAACAATGTTGATGCCCTCTCTCTCTGATTTTTCGCCTCTCGTCAGCTTTGGCGCCACAAGCTCACAATTAATTTGCTTACTTTATGGATACTAGGGTCCAGAAAGTTGTCGCAGAAATAAGGAATATATCAGTACGGCGAAGCCGTCACGGTATAAAGTACCGTTTAACTGTTTGCGTTGCTCTGATTTAGGGTTGTTATTGAAACATGGCGCAATAGTATGACGTCATTGGTACATACATTTGATGAACACACCATCGAACGAGTGCTGTTAAGAGTCGGCTTTACGATAAAATGGGAAATATTAGCCAGATGTTGCAGAACGAATCAAATCAAAGATCCGATGGGAACAAGACTGATTAATCTATTATAGGCCTCGTTAGTGCATATTTCGATTGAATAAGATGGATCCAATTCTAGCTATGACACGCCCATTTCTAGTTAAGCTCCGCCAACTTTGAGCACGCGTTTGAATCGATCTTAACATTGAACCCCCAATTCCCAGACTCTTAATTTTAAGTTAGCTATACAGATAATTAGTTCTTGAATATTTTAAAACTAATTTAACTATAAGCTGATGTTGCCTATTATTCTAACTAAACAACGACCAATCTTTAGCTTATGTTGGCCATATCTGAAATACTCCGTCATCCATTGGGCCTAGAATTGAAAAACCTTCCTTTTTAACTCACCGTTCCGAAGTATGCCTAGTTGGACAGTCTTAACCTACTTGAGGGCAATGGACACAGGGTGAGGGTCTGGAAAGCTGTGTCCTCCTCCTACAGACAGAGGATCTGAAGTGCCTGCACAGGACATTTCCTATATTGGGTAATTTTTTTGGAATTGATGTACTCATTCTGAGTGGTAGAAAATTCCTAGAGGTTTGAGAGTCAGTTTATATCATTTTATTTATTTTTTGCGTTCTTCTTTGTCATTACAGTCATGAGAGATGAGCTGTTGAGTGCTATGGTTGACCACTCGCTCCAAATATCTGGATTGGCACCCAGATAAACCGTTACACCTTGCGCCGGACCCAAGATCAGAGATCTTAGATCTACCTTGAGGCCTAGCACTTATAGCAGGGGATCAATTTTTTAAATTTAAATGGTATAATATTGATGTACGATGGATGGACAGGCATCGATAAGTACACGAACCACGTTAGAACATATTTATTAGGCTTAAGTAGGCTACTTCTCTAGTTGCAGTAATTTACAATTCATCCATGATGATAGGTCGTTTAACAAGCATACACAAACGATTTTCCTACTAAGAGCTGTACATTATCAATACTGCAACTATGGAAGTACTTAATAAACATGTTTCAAGTTCTAACGCCGTTCGTGTACTTACCGAGCCGCCCCCCCCACACCTCTTCCACACCCCACCCAGCACGTCTCCACCGTACTGCTAATACCTATATCTCTTTAATGAGTAAGATCGGTCGAGAAAATCGAGATTCTCGCTGAATTTTCAGGTTGAGGGAGGAATATTTTTGAAGATTTACCACTTGAATGACCGGCTCGGTTATCGACCCTGTCATTCAAGTGGTGAATTTTCGGGGTCTGTCCTCGAGTCTTTGGCCGCCAAATGGACATTCCTCTATATCACTACAGAGGTCGGCTTTGGTCGGCTGGATCATTGAATGGTTAAAGCATAACCATTTTCTAGATAACTCTGCGTGTTGGTTGATTCCACACATTGTTTGAACTTTGATAATATATTCATTTGTATCTTAATGTAGCACACAACTGTTTGATGCTGCTTGTTTTGACCACACCCATAGTTTAGCCCCCCACCCCCTCCCCCCTCCCCATGTCAAAATACATTCCCACACCCCTGAAGTACGATCTAATCTATGTCAATATAATACAGTAACATCGATTTTACCGCGTCAAAATAAAATAGAATCACTGTAGTATGAAGTTAAAGCTCCCTAGTTCAGCCAGAGCGATATAAGCAGAACCCGTTTTATTCACAGCTAGAAGACCGAGGTTTGAAATATAGACACCATTTATAGCGTCATTTAGATATTTTCGTAAGAAAATCTGAAAGCAACAATAAAACTGGTAAAACGACATATTTTTGTTTAGGAGGTACAGTAACATAGTGCGCTATACTCAAACCAACTGTTAAATCAATTCTAACACGCAAATCTTACGAAATAACGATTCATTCTTCGCTAATAGAGTAATCTGCCCGTTGTTCTAGTTCTCTTGAAAACTCGTATAAGCTGTATGATTCAAAAGATTTTAGCCAGCCTGGCAACAGCTTGCTAGTAAATGAACGTTCCTTCTAGTGGCCATGGGGAGTATATCAATCTGACACTTACATACAAAACTTGATTTTGTAACAAGCTACATTTTCCACCACGTAAAATGCTATTCACAAAATAAATGCCATGATTCATGTTACTAGCAAGGTATTTTGATTGTTTGGTAGCCTACGTGTGATTTTGACCGCAGCATAAATGATGTTAATTAAATGAAGAAAGCAGGGGCCCGTTCGATACCTCGACGTTACGTAATGTGTTCAGTAATGCGTCGTCTAGATGACTAAACTGAAGTAGATGGCCCGGGTATAACACATTACTGAACACCTACGTTACGTTAGCGTTGAAACTAATATGACTTGGAGCTGTTGCAATAGCCCACAGTCAAATTAGTTTCAGAATATTCAATAGCTTGCCTGTAGACCTATGTCTACCCCTGGAATTTGGATTCCGCAAATTCATGGTTCAGCGTTAAAATCGGTTGTAATATGAGTATAAAGTGGGCTAACACATAGCCATTGACAGATCAGCCCTACATGTATTATCAGATTGCGGCAGGCATCCGAAATCCCAGATTATTACAATATAACTCATTTGAAACAAGTTCACTGAGAATGTGGGATGAAATTATATAAGAGTGTAAGTAATATTTATTTGTTAAAAGCATTTGCACTAGCTTTTGTGTAGTGTTTATATCCCACGTATCCCATGTATGACCGGGAAGTAATAAATCTTGAAGAATATAATCCAATGGATGACTCCACTTTTAGCCATGCCTGCCCAGCTGTAGCTAAGCACCGCCCATGCTTTCCGCGTCCTGGGATCGATTTATATACTTTGAATTATGAATATCCAGAATCAGAATTTTATGGTAGCTATAGGCCTACAGTTAACCTGTTGAATATTTTGAAACAAATTTTACTGGGAGCTACATATGTTTCAAAATATTCAAAAGAATGTTTATTAAATAGTAAAAACATGCAATCCGCACTTGTAACTGACTGACTATTCTAGGTTTATAACGTAGTATTTCTGTAAATTATTAATGATTGTGAGGAGAGTCCACATGTGACATAATAGATTATGACGTCATATGCTTGACTGCTAGATCAGTACCACCAATTAATATAGTTAGCCGGTACTATTGCCCGTATAGTTAGATAAGGCCTGTACAACTCTCAATAGGCCAGATAATTAATACGCCTCACAAACTGAATATTCATTGAGTTTCCTCGTGGGAATACATCGGGATATGTTCTTGCACATAAAGTGACATAAATGCCTTTGATATAGACAGCATGTTACGTGTACAGCCATTAATGTAATTGGCACATTTAACACTTATTCTGCTGCAACGTAAAGTAAGGATCTGGACCTGGATATACGGACCTGGGCGAGAGTAATGGACATGCTCGCATTAACACGTGTAACGCTAAAAAATACCGACCCTCCATTTCAAGGTACCTAGACACGTACGCTGTTGAATATTTTGAAGATAATGGGTTAGGAACATGTTGCTGCCATAGGCAACAACAGCCTCCAGTCAAATTACCTTGAACATATTCAACTGAATAGTTCTTGCCATGCGAGTTATTCGTATTCGGGTTTAAAGCACACATGCGAATTTCAGTTTTTGCGGCGTTTTGCTGTGATCAAGCACCCTGCCCCTCCCTGGAGAATACTGTTGGAAGCACCGCTAGATTGGCAGATACAGCTTCTATTAGGCGAATGTCGACGTATTAGCTGTAATGGACCGTTCCACCTTTAGCTATGCCACGCCCATCTTAATCTAAGCGCCACCCACTCCGCGCTGGGATCGATTGATCTCTGAACTCCCTGACTATCAGTTTCCAGAAATTTATGCATGTAAGCTGTTGAATATTTTGAAACTCATTTGACTGTGGCAGCGACAGCGACAGTCAAATCAGTTTCAAAATATTCGACAGAATGTTTATTAAATAGTAAAAATATACAATTCGTATATGTCGGACTATTAAGCGTTAAAGACGGACTATTTCGAATCTTTCATGACATCACAATTATGACGCCAGCATACACGCCACTTAGGTGATTATAACGTCATATGATGGATGGATACACTGGAAAGGTGAATTGTGCTCGACATGGGTATAGGGTAGATATACATGTGTTTGCTTCAGTGATAACGTGCATAATTGATCAATCCGATCTGTTAGTCAAGAATGCGACGTCATAATGATTTACGTCATAAGTAGGTTGACGTCACAGTCAAAATGCATAATGAATGGCGTAGTCCGTTGTGAACTTATAAAAGTTCGTCGTGTGTACGAATTGTATGTCCTTACTGCTTAATAACCATTCTGCTGAATATTTTGAAACTAATTTGACTGGGCGCTGTCGCTGCCATATTCTGGTACGGCATTATATGAAAGCAGTGATTAAAGCACATAATTAAACTGTAGCCGTTATATAATATATTTAGAATAAACTGAAACGGCAAAGTGAGGCTTTGTCATGAGGCAGTATTAACGCACACGCACATATGTCTGTCCATATATAACGACATTTGAGGTAGTTTGCTGATGGCAATGCAGACATTGCGCAAGTATATGACGTCCTAATGGATTTCATCTGCATCACATGTAGACGACTCAATCATAATGACACATTATCACTCCGTCATGACGCTCGAAATGCCCGTTCAAGCGTCCGAATTTTATGTTTTTGACGGATTTCCAATTTAATAAACATTCTATTGTATATTTTGAATATTTTGAAACTAATTTGACTTTAAGCTGTTAATGCCACGGGCGCCGACAACCCCTAGTGAAATTAGTTTCAGAATATTTAACATTTTACCTCTGTATAGTTACCTTGAGATTGGCAATCTGATAATTCGGTGTTCAAAGTATACATATTGATTCCAAAGCACGTGCAAAGTGGGTGGAGTTTATCTAGAAATGGGCGGGACAAAGCTAGAAATGGGTCTCTTCATTCAGTTATTGCGATACAATTATCATGTTATGATTAGTAGCAGCATGCCATTCAGACATGGGAGGTTATGAAGCTGTTCTGTGACAGAAGGTGATACATGGCTGAATTCACCTTTCCAGTTTATCCGTCAATCATATGACGTCATAATCAACCAAGTCACGTGCATGCTGACGTCATAAATCATGACGTCATGAATGATTCGAAATAGTCCGTCTTTAACGCTTAATAGTCTGACACGTTGTACGAATTGTCTTTGTAAACATGCTGTAGAATATTTTGAAACTAATTTGACTTGGCGCTGTTTCAAAATATTCAAAAGCTTACCTGCATATTTTTTTGGAAATTGCTAGTCAGGGAGTTCAGAGATCGGTCGATGCTAACACGAGTGAGGTGTGGGTGAAGCTTAGATAGAGATAGGCGGGGCATAGCTAAAATCGGAAAGGTCCACTGCCTCTTTTAAAACAATACCCTATTAACCATCGATATGATCCTGACATCGTTGCCTGGAAACCAAATCTGTGCTCAGTTCACATTACATATTCACAGTGAGCTGATGCGCCAAGAAAAAACTGTAATACTCAAATCAATGATTGTAATAAAAATAGGATCGTTAGTTATAACTAAAGTAATAATAATATTTATTAAACTGACCATCGGATACAGTCTGGTCTTAAACAGATAAGTGAATGCCCCGCATTAAGCAGCTCGTCCTTGCATTGAATAGAACACTTCTAGAAAGACTCTTTGTCGAAAAACGTGACAAAATATGGATCAAAGTAGTAATTATGCCGATTGCATGGACTAGAAGTTTCAGTTCCTTTGAAATTCGAACACCCATTTGTTATAAACAAAAAATGTAAATTAAAACCCTTTAGCTCAGAAGGCATGAAAATAGAAGTCCGTCCAAAGCCGTGAGAAAATAGGAAAACGTCCCAAGATTGATACTTGTAGTGATGTACATAACATCCCTGCAGAGTGTAGAACAGGTCTCTAGTGAAAAGTTTCATCGAAACCAGAATAACCATTGCTTACTAATAAGGCCAATTAAAACCATAACAAAATGTCCAATATCGTGGAAAATATGAAAAAAACAATTGCTTGCTATACAATGAACATATTAAACACATGCTTCAGTATTTATGTAAATTTATAAAAGGTAAATTGCCAATAGAACCAGAAAGACAATAGAGTATGGTACTTTTCCTGACATAATGGAGCATTTGATGAGTACAAGTTAAATTAATTTCTGAACATGTTTCACGTAAGTTAGAGTTGAAAGCGGCAGAACGCGATAAAGACACAAGCTATTATTCTCGAGGCATTTGCCAATATTCGATGTGATCTGGGATTTCAGTGTGCCAAAGGTTTCATTTATGGGAGTCATTATCAGTTTGTGCTCGTGTCATATCCGCGCCAGCAGCGGTGGCATTGGCGCGTGTTTCGCCACATTACATATGATCATTTGTAAATTGGTACAATAATTATATAAAATACTTCCATGTCTCACATGTTTGGCTGAAGCATAACCGTCTGCATCATCTATCTCTGTCTCAGCGGTGTACAATGAAGTGACACCCGAGCGCCACATTGTTAACATCTGGTGATGTACACACGCGTCTTCTAGGTATGATGACGCTATTCCATCAAATTGCCAGGATATGCTATGGAGAAATTTTCCTAGCAAATTAACTGAGATGTCCTGTCCGAACTATCATTAAATGATCATTGATCACATTTGCTTTAAAAGCATAAGAAACTTAAAAACAGAAATCTAAATTTGACTATGTTAATGCTGCAATAAATTGCCGGTATAGAATAAAGTTAAATTACACCGACTCGAGCATTGCCTTACTGTAATATTAAACAGCACAACACATCTTGATCTCTGAAAGCTAACATGTCCTGCCGTTTTGTGAAGTCCTTAAGAACTGAGCGCGTCACCATTCATTTTGACCATGCTGATATGTGGCGTGACTGTTTGACAGCAAGAGGCGGACGAGGAATACGAAGATAGCAAACTGTAATGTAAATAAACACCGATGGTCAACAATGTCTGATGTCAATCAATGTCTAGCAGAACGAACTGACAGTCATGGCTTGGCGATATTGCACTAGGTCCAGTTAAAGTTCATTGATCCCGAATCAGGTAGGCTACCTAATGTTAGTGAAGCCAGCTAGATTTTATTTCTCTAAGCAAATTTACATTACTAGATCTTGGTGATGGTACGGAGATGGAGTGTCGGAAGGACCAGATACCCGGTTTGATATTTGGTATAAATGCGTAAGCACTCCTCTATATTCTTACCGGTAACAGGGATAGATCTATCAGCCCCAGAGAGCATCTCGCATTCAGATCACATAGAAACGTGCCAGACAGGAGAGTTATCTATTATAATGGCCACATGATATTTACACGATTGGCCGACTACCGTCCCTTGCTATATTCTCCCACGACGTCCACTCGGTCACTCTCTTTCCAACCCACATCGCCATATTTGCGGAAAATGTTCGAATATTGACGAAACACCCGCTGAATTTATCCGCGACAATTCCCCAATGGTCGTGTATGTTTGCCGTTCAAAATAGTCACCGTCTACAATTCCCAGCGGTGGCGAACTTTATCGTGTATCTCCTGGCTATATCAATTAATTTCCATGATGCGCTGGCATTTGAAACGCGAGATTAGTATGTAGATAGTGAGCCGATTTACTCAAAAGAGATTATGTGTACGCTGGATATTAGTCGTCCTATGTAAACATTGTTTAACCAAACAAGGGGTGAATGCTCGTTATTCCAGACAATATTATTAGGCTGACACTTCATCTTGAAGTACGGAAAATTTCAAAACGAACATGCTGGTAATTTGACGAATATTGTGAGACTAATTATATTGGGACACGTTGCTGTTTTATAGGCATGCATGCATCAACAACAACAAAAACAACAACAACAACAACAACAACAACAACAACAACAACAACAACAACTCAATGTTAAAGTAATGCCAAAGTTTCAACATAATATGTATTAAATTGCAAATGATATTTCGTATTTGGCCTATCAGGTCTAAAGGGTTAAAGCCAGAGAGATTGGACATACTCCTGGAACTTGATTCTGAATTATTCTTCTTCTGGCAAACACAGTATTGTTTTCCTAACTAAGCCATTTTCTTCAATTTCGGAAGAACATTGATTATATGTGAAAGCAATATCTGCGACAAGTGAGCAAAATTGGGATGCATTGGGGATATGTCCTTGGGCTATAACGCACTCTGTTCCAGCCCGCCACCAAGCAGAAAACACGCCAATAATTACCAGTGGTCAACGTATATTGATCCGGCCATGTCCATATTTAGGCCGCGCACAACTTAGCTAGGGAAGGATGATTTCACACGCACGCCATTTGCCATTAACATTGTTCGAAACTGTCACAACATAATGTACGAAACCAACGAACCATATATGTGTTCATACATACGCGTGTTTGCATGTGTACGTTCATGTGAAGGTATGTGCGTGTGGTGTCATCGGTATGCGCGGAGTGATGGTTGGATGAACTAATAGGGGTATATAAAGCGCGAGTTTCCACGATAGTCACAATAAGTCAACATAAGTGGCATTATGAACACAGACACTCGAGCTCTTGTGGAGATGGCTGATATCATTGGCAAAACACGGCCCATATTGCTTCAGTCGCGAACAAGGTCACACGGTAGACTTGTTTATTCACTTAAATCAACTATTAAATGATGTCTGGCACGGTGCTCCTTATTGTTGTTTAAACAACCACAAAGATCTGACCATGACACGGCGCTTGATAGTGCTGTTTTCTCCTGATAGTGGACCAATAATGACCTACACAACTTTTCAGTAAATCTTCTTATACATCCACATATCGCTATTAGAAACGATGTAGGCCTAAATGTTTAGTCTGTTAGTTCCTTAAGTTCTTCGTTTAGATATACACTGATCAAAGCAATACTTTAAGAATGCGAATTGATTTATGTTCGAAATTGGAATTCCAAACAATTCCAAGCTAAATAATTTCTCTAATTTGTATTATGAATTTATAATTAAAATGGTCCAGCGGGTGTGACAGTTAAGGAGGCCCGAACCAACACAAAACAGACTGTTTATTGAAAAGGTCGAAATAGAAGTTCACATTTTCAGGACAACATGGGTTATTCAGTAGCAAATGTTACGTTCTCATATATTCTTTCAAAAGTCAACTAAACCATTTCATCTCTGAAATTCTTGTATCTCAATTTTAAAGCGGTCACAATAAGCCAGTTACTGGAGGGTGAAATGTGCCAAAGGCGTGTGTATAGAGTGATTCCACCCCACCCCTTGAAATGTTATCATTCATAATTTAGGAAATGACTTCCAATGACACCTAATGGAGGAATCAAGTTTCTCAGTCAATCATATTAGTCCATGAGCCAGTAGAGTTGGTCCCTACCATCTGGGGTGAGAGGAGGGTGTGGGCCGGGAATGCTCATAGTGATTTTGACAAGTCCATATCCCCTAGAGATGGAAAATATGTGATAGCATTGCAGTATTCACAGCTTTCTGCGGGTTATTGCTTTTTTAAAAGGCCCACTCCATTTTCACTAGAGTTGTATTTCTGTTGTATTTTGAAAGGGGTGGCTGCACTAATCCAATTAATACTATTTTAAATAAACAATTCAGAAACATAAATTTTGGGGCCAATAAAGAAAATGATCATATGCTTTAGGATGACAACAGCACACAGCCTTATTGAAGGTCCCTGTTGCACCAACATCTTGACCGGACTTACAGTATTGTACGTATGATTACTATAGTCTGCGGCTGTAGTAGTAGAAACATCCTAGAGCTGCAACCAGTCCGTCGCGTTTGCCCACTGTGTCTTGTACTCAACCAAAATCGTTAGCTTCCTCAGGTCGATTCTTGATTTGAGCGTACCGAGCCCTGCTTTCTCGAGGTCACCACGTAGCACGCTTAGCAGATGCAATGCCGTCCTCTCCTGGCTTTGTATTTGCTGGCTCCCTGTAGGCGGAATCCCAAGGCTCTCAGTGCCGGTGTGTCTTCTGGCATCCTTAGCACATGCCCAAACATGGACTATCTTTGCTGGGCGACTATTGTTGACAGCGGCGATGTATTACACATCTTGAATAGTGCGCCGCTGGAACTTATGATGTCTGGCCATCGGTGTCCAGTGATTGTGCGTAGGTGTTTGCAGTGTCAGGCATCGAGTTTGTCCATAACTGCCTTTGGAGCCTCCCAGCCTTTACACTTAAAAAGCATCAAGGATTCGCAGAATGCGTTGTATAAACTTAGTCTTTTTGCCAAGGGCATCTTTGATCTACGAATCCATGGCTTTATGAAGGACTGAAAAGCTATGTTCTCCATGACACGGCGTGCAGCAATGTCAGCAGTACTGCAAAGCAGTGAGCTCAGGATTTTACTTTTCATCCATGGTTCGCTGCCACGAAGTGTATCCTTATTTTCTTATGTTTCATGCTTTGTAGATACGTATATGTGGGTGAGCTCTGTTATGGATTAATTCATAAAAGAATTCTCAATTTTTAGTTTGCTTGCAGCTATTGGTAGAAGTTCGTCAAGGGATTTCTTTTTCTCGTCTATGAAGTCCACGTCGTTGACATATTCCATATCTAGCGGCATGACCAGTATGGACACTGGGAGGGTTGGTCTTCTGGAATTTACATTGCTTAAATTATTATCTATGTAATAATAATATCTGAGGTTTCATTTCACCTATATTTTGGTGATGCTATCCGAATGAGTACGTGTTATAATTTCTTAGCACAAAATCTTCCTGTCTTTCTGTGTGTCAGCAGCTATTTCTCGGATAGTATTGATTCGATAAAGATCCAATTTTGTCTCAAGGTGCAGTGACTAGGCACTCGAGGAATGCCAAACTTTGGATATACTAAACTACTTAAAAATTATAAAATTATTCATTTGATTCTTTTTTTATAATAATACACGGGCTGGGGTAATTCCACAACAGTTTTAATTTAATTAAATTGAAAACACATTTTTGCGATGTTTACGCACATTGTCGTGTGCTAGAATATCTGTATGATATACGGTTTTCTGCCTTACATAAACACATGTATCAATGTATATAATTGTTTGACGAAACACATGACCTATTCGAAACGGGCATTTTGGTGGAAGGTTTTGTTTTGATTAAATGGGAATCCTATTTATGCCTAACACTATAAGCTTACTTTAACTTTTTTGTTTTGTTTAATGTAATATGGTGGTGGTGGTCACCGAACTGTGCATGAGCCTGGAATAGGGTAGTATTGCTATAGTACAATCGAACGAAGTAACCAACCCAAATCTCCCCAAGTCAAATGCATCATCCACCAGGCGTGTCTGGAATCATTGGAACATCACCTAATCAGTACACAGAACTATGGACCATGGCTAACCTTGTTAGAAGCCGCTGAAATCACGGATTATGCCCCAATTCTAGACATTGCCAAACAACTTAGAGTGCAGGAAATTATCAAATTTCCTATCACAGAAAATGCAGGAGCCTTTTCACCATGTAAAGGGAATTGGAGACTCTGAAGCGGGCAGCAGATGAAACTTTCATTGATGGAGCTGGAAGCAGGGATTGTACAACAAATAGTTCATCACGACAACCCTCATTAGCATCAAGAGTGTATAATCTAAACTCTTTTTGTGGAAAGGTAAAGTACCTGAAGCGTTTTGCATACAACTGAGGGTTGACCAACGACTCAGGGACTGTGCAATTGTAAAGGGAGATGAGAAGATCTTAGCAGTTACAAGTCGAGACATTGTAGCTGCAGAGGCCCTGTATCATACATCGTGTTACAAGAACTACATAAGATGGTAGATAAATGTCCAATAGGACTTAAGCAAGGCCAGTGACGAACAATACCGAATGGTAGAAGCAAAAGGTTATAAAGACCTTTTCCAGTACATCCGAACTGTTATCATACCCAATAAGCATATTGTCATTATCACTTCACTGACAACCAAATTTGAATCTCTTCTGCAGTCCAGTAGATTTGAACACTATTAAGGGAGTTAACTAAAATCACATCCGTTGAAAACTGGAATCTCAGCTTGGACAATCCATTCATATTTTCCAAGAGGAACCGGAGAAATTACCAGCTATTCCAGACAATGTCACATTGTATGATATTGTCTTAGAAAAGCAGATTTTGCAAAGAGAACTTAAAGTTCAGAAAACAAAAACTACAACTGTCATCATGTTCATTGATCAGACGTCGACACATATTCGATCTGCTATAAAGCAAGGCATTATCTTTCTAACAGGGCTACTTACTGGAGATCCTGAAAACAAGAATCCATCAAAACGAGTCAATACGCTAATTTTTTCAGTTAAACCACTAGACGTGTGTGGAACCTGAAGCGAGTTTTACAATAAACACCCGCTTTTTAGATATAGAAACTGCCTCGTCTTGTTAACGGAGTTTTAACACAAATAACTGAGCTACTATTTTTGCTAGATTGAGCCGACTTTGTATCTTTTCTAGGCACAGGAAAGGCTTCCTAGTGGGTAGTGTTGATATGAAGATTCCAATGTTAACGTACTATTGATGGTGTGTTATGTTAAAACGGAGAGTGTGAGGTACTATCTATATATTTATATATATATATATATATATATATATATATATATATATATATATATATATATATATATATATATATATATATATATATATATATATATATATATATATATATTTATAAATATATATATATATATATATATATATATATATATATATATATATATATATATATATATATATATATATATATATATATATATATATATATATATATATATATATATATATATATATATATATATAATTTGGCCCCAAAACACAATTATACAAGTTCTAGAAAGAACGGCACATGAAAGAGTTACATTTTTTTTAGCAGTATAGGCCGAATTTGGCCGTAAAAACACGCTTAATAGTCGTCGGCGTAAGATTAACAAAAGAAAGGCACCAATATCCTGTAAGTGCAGAAGTGTAAACGAATCGTAATCACACCTAATAGTCGTCGGCGAGAAAAAGATGTTACCACAAGGAAAATAAAAATGGCTTTCAAGTTGACCTATTAGTCATCGGCGTTTGAAAGGAAAAAGTAGTGCCGAGTTACAAATAACACAAAAAGGTTTATACAATATAACATTTAAGAAAAAGGCAGAACAGTTGAGGAACGAAGATCATAAATTAGTTGAAGAAGTCCACTCACTATGAGAGTTCGCAGGGACGAAACAGTTAGATGGTGTTGGACACAGTGTGATTTCGGCGAAGAGTTCCGAAACTTCGGTGACGAGTACAGGAGTTTGGCACGAAACAAACGATTTAGGAAGCTCAGGTGCTGTGCAGTAGACAATGTTCTGAACACTGAAGGAGGTTTCAACGTATTAACGCTTAATGCCAAAGAAGGATCAGCGCGATGATGTGCATAGTTCCAGCGATATAGTTATTTTCGGCTTTACCGGAAACGAGTTGAGAAGCCGGATGTTAGCTAACACAGTTTTTCGGCGCTACTAATAAGGTTGCAGTTAGACCACTTTTTAGTCGTGGCACAGATAAGTTGTGGCGAGATAGAAATCCTGGCTATTGATGGTTTACGAGCCAGTTTGAGAAGCGTATTTGAGTACGAGTTTTACAGCAGATAGTTAGATTTTTGTAAGACGCGCTGTCCAGATGACTGGTGCACTTTTCGTCTGGCTGTAGTGTTTGCCTCAAGCCAATTACCTTTTAGGTTGGATTTTAGCTCGAGTTTAGGCCGCAAAAATTAGGTTTCGGTGCTGTGGTGGTTTTAAGCATCTTCAAATCGGCACTAAGCATTGCAGAAAATGTATCGGTGTAGATGAGTGTACGTTTCTCAGCGCAATGCTTGGAGCTTCAAATGCACGTCCACTTTGAACGACCACTACATCTCGACAGATTTTTATGAGCCGAATAAGGTCCTTTTATTGTTAATGGTGTGGAATGAAAAAGCTCCAGCACTCCATCGCAGCTAATCCCGTAGCTCGCCGGGTAGTGTCGGGCCGTTCCAATGTCTCATGTTTACTCGCTGCGCCACAAGTGCACGACGAGTGATGACACTGGTTAGCATCCAGTCTCAGGGTGACGGACCTTGAACGAGACTGCCCTGCGGGAAACAAAAACCGGCTCCTAAGGCCGGTGGAACCATTGTCGCAAACATTAAACACGATGGTCTCATCCCAAGAATTTGTGTCACCAGTATGCCTGTCCATAGCAATTTCGGGATCTATGGACTCACAAGATTTGATTTGGTGACTTAAAAATATAAGTCTATTCAATGCGTTTACCTAAACAATTAAAAATATGCTAAATAAAACTACAGTAAGAGCATACGAAAATACGAGACATAGAGGCAAGTAGATGAACTTTTAAACATGGGGCTCCCGGAGGTACCACACAGACTCGTAGGTCCGCAGAGGTATCCCCGCAAGGGAGGCTCCCATACACGAGATATAGCTATTTAATGTAATATAAGTTATTATACCTCTAAGCTGAAAGGAAGAAAGCTATCTCAGACGAAAAAGGGATGTGCCTCACGCGGGCCCTACTCCTAGTGCTAGTTTGGGTGAGGAGTATTATCCTGGCATGGACCGTCGTCGCTGAATCTTTGTGAGAGGCAAGTGCCTCGCGTGGGCCTCCGTCTTGGGAAGGTGTCGCCATGTCTTAAAGCGGGAGAAGAATAGTAGGCAAAAATGGGCCCACTCTAATATTTCAAACAAAAATGCTGTAGAAAGAAAAGACCATACCTAGTGAGACTATAGGGGTGCGTACTGTTTTACGTGAAGATGGAACAGAAGATTCCCGATGGATTCCTTTGTCACCGTCTTATGTGATTCCTAATATGCTGAGTTAGTAGTTGCCGCTTTATTTCTGCAGGCCTTCTGCTTTGCTTAATTCCTTTTAGTTGTTTTCAAAACAAGAATTAGTTTAGGCCGCAACTGGCCGATATCTACCTAGCTATTAGACACGGCTGTCATGGAGAACAAATGCCCGAGGACATCAGTACTGTAGACAGCGCTCATACATGTTACTTAGTGGGATCTCCGAACTGGGTGAGAATCCGCACATTCTCCTTCGCAACCACATGAAACATTACAAGACATGGTTTACATTTCACGAAGCATTATTAGGCCATATCTCCTATCGTTATGGTGGGGGTAAGAGAGACGAATGCACTCCGTAAATGTCCTTCCCGTAAGGTCGTGGCAGATCTAAATATCATGCCCAGAGAATACGTATCTCGCCCGTCACCGGGTCCTATGGAACTAACCGTTTAATCTGTCGCTAGGTTTATATACAAGTTGCCAGTTTTGCACTGCGGTGTGGGAGGATTGTCAGTAAACAAAATAATAATTAATACATGTGTTTTCGCAGTACTTTCCTACATTGGCTTAAAGTACAATCTACTAAGTATCCGAAGATATGTAGAGTGTATGTGATAACGCACCCTAGCCATCACCACTCAGAAACCCCAATAGTTTCCCAGAGTCGGATCAGTCCATGGTGCGGATAGGGACATCCAAACAATTAAAAATCCACAAGGCTGAGTGGAGCATGAAGAGAGACAAAACCTTAGAGTTATGAGTCCTACCGGAGTGCGGGGCTAGATTATCGCACTACCAGAAGAGAAAAGTATATTACACAGTATGTAATGAAGACAGTGTCTCCAATAGTTTTGAACCTATCCTATCGAGCTGTATATAGAACAGGTTAGTTGGTAGCATGCGAGGCTAAACAAAGTTATAAATTGTTGGTGGCGGGAGAAAGTGCTGCATATATAAATGTTGCTGTATAGTGTTTCCTACGTGCACTGCAGTCCTATATTTTCTATAACTAAGCAAAACAAGTGAACGGATGGCTACTGGCCATATACATACATAATCTAACCAGAACAAACAATACGGTGTCAAACGATTAAGATATATATATATATTAATACAGGTTAACGAACCTACTATAGTGCGGTTAGCAACACATTGAGGAAAATGATAATAATTATCAACAAATACAGAAATTATAACTATCGGTCCTAAGACCGTTACGGTTCCTTTCAGTCATCGGGACCGTTTTTACGGATACGATATAATTAAAAAACCTATATAGAGAAATAATTAAACTGTGAAGTGTAGTTACTTGAATACTTGGTAGTCATTCCCAAGTTAGGCTACAGTGTTACTGAAATTGACACGTCAATCCGTAGTCGACGTGAGATGATGCGCTCTCCGGAAGCTGGAAAGATCCCCCAGGCTGGTTCCCGCAGGTTGGTTTCCGCTAGCTGTTGTCCGCAAACGAGATTCCCACAAGAATGTTCATGGCGGGGGAAGGACATCACTCAGCATTGTAAACCTAATAGAATGTCTAACTAGCAGTCAGCAAAAGATACGATAGGACTATGTGGTGAAGAAAGTTCCCATACACCGATGGCACGGATGGAAGGTGTAAACATCCCGATCACTAGCGGCGGTTGTTAGAGGCAAATGAAGATACAAAACAAGGCTTCACGGTGCTGGGTACGTCAACCAGCTCTGAAGACGCACCGGGCAGAGTTTACTTGCTATGGTCGAAAGTCGAAAGAACCTACACGATTGGTGCGGCAGACGTTTGAAATACCACTTTTAGGCGTGGCCGGCAGATCCAGCGAGTCATCCATCAAAGAACATCCTACCTCTAAATCTGTAGACTCACATATTCAGGCTGTAAAGGCCTCACCGCAAACTTGTGTTTCGAATGTAGCTGATGGTATTCGGGAACAATTATCAGAAATTCCAAATTACTCCCGTAAATGGGGAGTTACAAAATTGTTTTAGTGCGGTGGGATGGAAAATTGCACACTACGGGGTAAGAACCCGATGCATAGCGAAGGAAGATGTGTAACGTCTGTCGCGCTTGTAGTAGCTGGTACAGATCCAACCTGTTCGGCCCCTGGCCGAGGATGCTCTCGATCACTGGATCGCTTCTCCTTTCATACTCTCCGTGACGTCACAGGCGTAGGCTCCATCCAATCATCGGTCGAGCAACAGCCAATCAGCGCGTCGCTAATTATAGCGTAGTCGAACGTTCTAGAACATTCTAGAGGCTTTACGTCCACGTGGTTATGACGTCACGGCAATATTTTGAAGATAATCAAGAAGGGTTTTCCCTGGATAACTCAGCTATTTCTCAACCGATTTTGAAATGGTTTACAGATTCGGAAAGCCCGTCGAATTCTGGTCTTGATTAATGCCAGATTTAACGGGGACAGGCAATTAATAAGGATTACAGAGTACCAGCCCGGTACACTAAAAGCACCATCCTATCTATGTCACAACTAGACGCTCCATAGAAACAGCGTCCCGGCGCGCGCATGCGCATAATGCGTTTTAACAAACTTAGTCATTTTTCGACACGCGCTCTCTCTCCCATAGGCCTATATATGCTTATAGCTCTTCCCAGAGGGGCGTGTTCAGGAAACGAATCCTAGACGGGCAGCATGTACCCAGCTTAGCTGGTACGGCCGCTACCCGACCGCTCGATCCGAACTACAGATGGATGGATGGATAGACAGATAGGTGGACATCCATGATCCATTTAGATATATATTTTGTACTTGTTGGAATTGATGATAGCTTGGACAAGGTGATGTTGAAATTAATACTAGAATGATGTGACTTACCTCGAGTATAATTTGCTGTTGCTGTGCCAGGTACTTGTTTCCTCATGCTGTTGCTAGATTACAGCCAGCAACGATTGCACTCTTATTATGATCCATAACGCGATGTTAGAATCATGCTTAATTTTAAATAACTTATGTAGACCTGAAAACTCGCATGTTTATCAAGCTTTCATCTAATATTTGGCACCGTGCACTTTGGACCCAATTGCCAAAATGTGTATTTTAATTGACTGGTTTCTGCCTGTGTGGTAAGACCTCTGTGGTGTATCGAGGTTTCAAGATAATCGTCTGCACAGTGTTGACGGATTTGATGCAGGTCTGTATTAAGAAAGACCTGCTGGCATGGTGTGTTAATACCTTATAAGGTGTTCCTTAAGACATTGTTTTAAAACAATGGAGCCAAGATTTATCCCAAGCACATATATATGGTTACATTTCCTGTTCTCTTTGACGTTCGTAATAGAAGCGTGTGATTATAAATCACGACTTATAACCACTCATCGTTTTTCCAGAAATGAGACACCATATACACGCCATATCAGAGATCAACCCATAGTGCACTTTGATGGACAAGAACTCAGTAAACCCACCAGTTTGCCAATTATAATTCAATAAGAGAAATTAATCACAAACCTACCAGCCACGTTTGGAATGCTTAGCCAGGCATGGAATCCGACTTTGACGCAGATATGCTAAAGTTATATTTTATGTGGCACTAATCATGCATGCCAAGGGGGGGGGGGGGGAGGTTTACAGCAGACCTATTATATCCCTGGTACCTTTATCTGAATATTGACGTGACCGGTATCAACGAGATGGGGCAAAACCATATCATTATTATTGCACGGTCAATTTATATTGTAATATTTATTGTTTTATTTATTTTACACTGGACAATTTGTATTGTAATATTTGTTGTTTTATTTATTTTACACCGGTACGGCATTTTGACAAAACTGAGACATTGCTGTACTGCCGTGAATAAAGAGAAACTTGGCCTAAAGCAGCTCTGGGTCTATGCTTCGTCTAGGTGTGGCCAACCAAGACGAAGTGGTAATGAACCAACAATGGTGACAAATCACACACAGTGCAGTGGTATGTCGCCATCAGTTCCAAACAAAACAGACATTCGGATCTCGGGTATATCTTTCGACACACCATTTAGTTCAGAAATCCGACATGTAACGTAAGTATCCACAAGCGACAATAAATGTATTGTGCTATTTTGCACCAATGATTTAATTATTAATTCTGTTGTGCTTGCATAGTGGCATTAGATTATGTTTTACGTACAGTTTTCCATCTAACGGTTCCACTATGACGGGCACTGCATCATCGTTATATTGTATTGTTGAATTAAACATATATAGATTGTTATTATTGCGGTATTACTTTGTAAATGTTGTTTTATGTTATTGTATATACGCGTAACTTTTAATAGGCACGTACGGGTCTCCTGACAAAGAAATACGACTATGAAGACTATGAAGATCATAACACATAATAATCAGTTATGAGCATGATGTAATCACGCCTTGAGCCTTGGTAGACGCTGTTATGTGAACACGTAATTGCGTAATGTTGTTTATGTTGTTATCACACTGTTTGATACTTTACTATTATGATTATTGCTACTGTTGATATATAATATTCGATAAAAAATTATATGCAATGTTGTTTATCATAATATAGGATAGCATATTATTGATTATGTAACTGTCCGTTTCTAATTTACTGGTAATAGTTCTAGTTTTATTCGAGGTCACTGTTGACATTCATATCAGCGTCTGTATTATCATGCGGATGTTGTTAATCCATTCCGATTATCTGTATTGTTAGTAGTCATACCCGAAATGTGATACTCTGCTAGTATATGATAGTAGTTGATGTTGTACAGCGAGGATGGTCATTTAACTTCAGTCGATTGGCATATGTAAATTTGGTACATGATGGGACGCAAGGATTAGCTAGCCATGACAATCATCGTAACACGACTATTATTTACATTAGCCTTTATATATTGGCGAGCCTGTATTTGGTCCTAACCTTTATGATGTTATTTCTGATATGAATATTTATTAATATCATCATCATGTCGTCATTATGAGCTGTTCTAATTGTAACTAGTACTGGCCTAATAATAGTGGTATTCCCCAGAGCCAAGTATTATGGCCACTTTACATATATGTTATAGTTATATGTCACTGACTGAGTCATTTTACAATGATGGTGTGATAAGCGTCAATTAAGCATGTTTGATTTTATTGTGAAAATAATATTTGATACTCGCTCATTCCAGGAATGAACAAACAAACAGGATGGATGAATGAATGGATAGATAGATAGATAGGCAGACAAATATAATCCATTTAAATATATACTTTGTACTAGTTGGAATTGATGATAGTTTGAACCAGTTGCTGTTGAAATTAATATTAGAATGATTTGACTTACCTCGACTATAGGTTGCTGCTGCCGCGCCAGGTACTGGCTGATGATGTTGCTAGATAGTGGCCAGCAACGAATGCACATATATTATTACGCATAGCGCGATGTCAGACTCATGCTTAAGTTTATCAAGCTTTCATCTAATATTTAGTGCAGTGCACTTTGGACCCGATTGGCAGAATGAGTATTTTAACTGACTGGTTTTCGCCTGTGTAGTAATTCATCTGTAGTATATCCAGGTTTGAATATAAACGCCTACACAGTATTGAGGGATTTGATGCAAGCCCGTATTAGGAAATACTTGCTGGCATTCAATGTGTCAATATCTTATAAGATGTTCATTGAGATATCCTTTTATAACAATGGAGGCAAGATTTATCCCAAGCACATATACATGGTTAAGTATCTAGGTTTTTTTACTTTCGTAATAGAAGCATGTGACTGAATCACGTCTTACACGCACTCGTGTTTGTTTACCAGAAAAGAGACAGCATGTACATGCCAGGACTTTGATGGATAAGAACTCAGTGAAACGCAAGCTTGTCCATTATAAATGAATAGAAGAAACTTAGTCATAGACCTGGCAGGCAAGTTTGGAGTGGCTAGGCATGCATGGAATCAGACTTTGACGAAGTAATCAAAATACGAATGTTATTGTTAACTATTCGAATATTCGTCATAGTAATCTTAATTGTACCGGACTGATCTGGCAAATATTGCCCCAATAGAAAGTTTCAGAATGTGATTTGATTGGTCATTATTTAGGTGTAGCCAATCAAATGCAAGGGATAGTTATCATAATAATTAACTATTAGGACGTGCCTGTGCTTGCTTAGTTCTATAAAAGACATGTACACAGTGCTTAGATTAACATTCGCCCAACTGACGTTCCTTAGATCAGTTGCTTTTGTAATAAGACCTGTTATAGTACGAAATTGTTATAGCTGTTAAATTATCAATATTAGTTTAGTCAATTATAAAAGTTAATCTGTGAATATTTATCAAGTTATTTCTTCAAGTTGCCAAGTTATTTTACAAGTTTAATAAATCTATATTCGTTATTTGTTATTAGTAGACGCGTTATTTCTTGAATATATGATTATTAATCTGTGCAGAGAGAAAGGTAACCATTCTCCCGAATCTGAATCCTTGAGTCGTCAGTCCCAGTCTTGACCAATCCACTTCAGTCTCCGACTGATGTCTCAAGCAAGCTTAAGAAAGTATCCAATATCTTCAATATGTAAAATTCTGGATGTCTTATCAAAATTCTTAGCAGCTTTCCCGAAAACGAAAAATTGTCTTTAGCATATCATTTTTATTTTTACTTTACTTACACTATTATAAGGAATCAATTTGATAAAATAAAAATGTACATATTATCAAACGAAGGAGGACAAGAGGGAGGATGATGATGATGAGGATGGGGGAGTGGGGTGGTGAGGGGAGGAGAAGGGGGAGGAGGAAAAGACTGGGCTCACGTCTGCATACTGACGCAGAAGGCAGAATAAAACATCTCGTGTCATAATGGGTGTGTGTATACGACTATATTATACAACGACGCTGATTAGCCTTTAGCTAGATTGAAAATTATAAATTCTCTTTTAAGTAGTTTATATCTATTGACCTGTTGGATCAAGATTGTAATATCTCTAACGAGTCGATATTCCGCTATATTTGCTAACGGAAAAGTAAGCGTTTCAAACATGTGGCTGCTTAACCAGGGTTTATTCTACGTGTGTGTTGCCAAGAGACGTCACATTGATACGGCTGACTGACATATTTGAACAATGGCGTTCGGTTTACCCCAGTGTATCGCTTTATTATTTAGACTACACCATTATGCTAGTCAATGGCTTGGGCTCTACGCAGATAATTGTTTTATACAAACGTCAATAGATGGTCAACATTCGTGGACTACGGGCGCGTTTAACTATAGCTTGCAATAACAGCCGACGTCCTTACTTGACAATACGCGATATTAAACTAATAATAATAATAATAATAATAATAATAATAATAATAATAATAATAATAATAATAATAATAATAATAATAATCATCAGAGGTTGATCACTGATCTCAAGTAGGCCCCTATTGAAAGATCTATAGACGCGGGGAACTTAGGCTGGTTAGTGGCTATGATGTTTAAAATAGTACGTGACTACTTCAATCCGGCAGATAGGCGAACCCCATGTCAACAAAACTTTAAATTCAGGACAGTACGTGCAGAGTGCAGACATGGCTTTTACAAATAATCATTATTTGTACGTCCCATCAACGAGTGGAATTCTCGCTCCGAACCAACTGTCAATGCAGGTACTTCTGCAACATTGTTGGCTCGTCTGCGCGCATTACCATAAGCCAGTGTGCACCTCCCTGTACGGCACAATCAATCACGAGGACAGTACAGTGTAGATGGATGGATGGATGGATGGATGGATAGATAGATAGATAGATAGATAGATAGATAGATAGATAGATAGATAGATAGATAGATAGATAGATAGATAGATAGATAGATAGATAGATAGATAGATAGATAGATAGATGTGGATGGGGTGGACGGACGGACGGACGGACGGACGGACGGACGGACTGACGGACGGACGGACGGACGGACAGACAGACAGACAGATAAAGATACAGGCAGAGTAATAGATATCAGACCCTCATCCTCCCGGTTTTTTTCACGCTGTTAAATATTTTCCAGATTTGTCAATGATTATGTGACTTAGCTAGGTGAGAGTTAGTTTTATTAATCAAGTAGGTGTTGTTTCTGAAACATTTACTAATGACTATCCGGAATCAAATTATAATAAATACGGGCGATAACAATCGTTCATTAATTGCTTGTCAAGTTCTGAAATGTTTGATGATCTGGGCGACTGTTTGATCTGCTAATTGTGTTTAGAGATATGCATCAGTTGGTGGTTTTCGTGTGAAGGTATCTCGCTACTGGGAGGAATGCTGAACAGCGTGCCTAGGTCACATGGATATTTTGAAGTCATATACACATCAGGAATCGTTCAATCTAAGAGTCAAATGTTACTAGTTGTATGTGGAATGGGTTGGATATGTGGCGGTGAGTAAGCCTAATGATTTTTAGAGAAACTTGCCTTTATTGAATATGGTTTACATACGATGCCGTCAATCTCCAGAATTCTTTAGCTTATTAGAGCATAGAAGCTGGTCTCATTTTATGACTAGAATATATTATATATTCTATCTCTATGACTAACGGCATGAAGGCGTGTAGGCTGACATCCGCATTCAGAGGCAACTCTGACTAAGCCTAACCTTCTTCAAACTAGAAACTATGTTCGGCATCGCCAAGTAACGCGATCTTCCCAGGAGCTTACCATCGCAACGTGGAATGTACGGTGTCTGTCTGCAAAGTCAAAGGAGAAACCTTAGGTGCAGACTGTAAAGACTATATAACATCACCATTACATGCATTCAACAGACGTATGTAGCGAACCACTCAGAACAAAACCGAGCTCCGCCATTGATATCCTAGCCAGATGGCATCTTCGAGCTGGATAAACTCAGCAAAACAGATAAGTGGGGTGCATGGGGTCGCATGGAGATGAGACACGCACCATCAATGCAGATGCGCTAGTAGCGTTTCTCAGTTCAAGTGGCCTATTTCTCACAAATACGGCTTTCAAACACCTATGCCGTCACCGAACAAAAAGGACAAAACACATTGTTGATCCTGAAAATCCAATAGGCTCGAATGGTACAACAGCAGACTTCAATCAAATAGACTTCATAGTATGCAAAACAGAAGCAACGCCCCTACTTCAGTATGTGCGTTCCTATGGCGGTACAGACCTCAATAGACCTTTCCATTTTAGCTATGCCCCGCCCTTAACTAGCTAAGCTCCACCCACACCTCGCCGTGTTGGGATTGATCGATCCCCATATGCCCTAGCTATCAATTTCCTGAAAACTATACAGGGAAGCTGTTGAACATTTTGTAACTAATTTGACTGGGCGCTGTTGCTGCCTATGGCAGCAACAGCGCTCAGTCAAATTAGTTTCAAAATATTCAGCAGAATATTGATTAAATAGTAAAAGCAAACAATTTGTACAACATCGCATAGACCGTCTTCAAATATGCGTTCGTGACGTACAAGGATAAGGAATACGTATTTATGAGTAGGATAGATGGCGGGGTAGGGGATGGGGTGGGGGCGCACTATCCGGCATGAACCCAATCAATGTGCTGTGTTTCCAGAGATCGGCATACAGCTATGGTTAATGGAACTTTCCACTATGTCCATTCATCATATGACGTCATAATCAACTACGTGACGTGTAGAACGACATCGCAATGAATGACGTTATTATGATCTTATGAATGACGTATATAAGTACGTCACGAATGCATAATTGAAGACGGACTAAGCGTTGTAGCACGAATTGTGTATCTTTAGTATTTAATAAATATTCTGTTGAATATTTTGAAAGTAATTTGACTGGGCGCTGTTGCTGCCATAGGCAATAGGCAGCAACAGCACCCCGTCAAATTAGTTACAAAAAATATTCAACAACTTACCTGTATATTTTTCAGGAAATTGATTGTTAGGACTTTCGGGGATCGGTCAATCCCAACACGGCGAAGTGGAGTTTAGCTAGAGGTGGGCACGGCATAGCTAAAACTGGAAGGATCTATTGGTCAGCAATATGTTCTAGTCCTATTATCCATTCTTTCGTTGACTTAGATAATCCAATAACATATATAGGCAAGTACGATTATTAATTAATTGTTTATTGATCGCCAATAATATTACAGTTGTTAGTTTATTGGGATCTGATATTGAATTATTATTGTGCATGCAACAGAATATCAGTCATTTTCGAAAATGTGTGTCAATTACATCATTAGAAATTATCATGACAAAATCGTAATTTGTTTTGCTACAAGAAGGACATCTTGTGCACAGCCAGATCCAAATGTAATTCGAGATGCTATTGTCGTCTGGTCCTCACCCGACACCAACTCTTCATCGAGGCATGAATATAATGTGTATCCATGCCTAATATACGATTGTTTAGCTATAGAATGATTGCCTTTGCTGCTCCACCCCACCCAATCCATGACACGCCCCTTTCACTTCAATAGTGGGCTTCCCATATTAAAAAGAGTACTGGCACTGTTTTCGATCATTTTCGATTGCATAGCCGCGCACAAATGTCAAAGTTCGTGGAATTCAAGCGGATTCGTTGTGTGAGTTACCCATGTGATTGCGTATAGAGAGGCGACGTTTAAATAAATCTCTAAAGCCCCACCCACCCATTCCGCGGAGATAAGGATGTGGGTCAACGTGGTGGTGCAGAACGCCAAAGTTGGGAAAATGTGGGGTATTAACCATGGTGCGTCATCGACTGAACATCATAATTTATGTTTTAAAAAAACTTGTTGACCTATTATGAACTCAGATATGACCGTATTGGACTTTATTCTATAAAGGTAGCATTCATTTTGGATTTTTGCTTTATATCACAAGATGTGTGACCTAGGCCCCTGTATCAGGATTATACGATTACGTTAAAGGCCACATGGGCTAAATGAACATTCCAACCCCTAATACAGTAGACTAACACGAGATAATTGTCTCGGTAATGTATTGAAGGAGATCTCACGAGACAGGAATGAGGCAACTTCATCAGAAATAATAAATAAAACTTAGGAGTTGCAAGTTCGCAATTAACCAACTTCTTCTTAGGCTGTGTTCCCACTAAAAAGTTAATTCGAACTACCTCCAATCTTTCGTTTTGCTCATGTAAGCATTCACGCTTACACAAGCTATGACAAGTAAACGAATATTTGCCATCGAGCGGACTTACTTCGGACGTAATTCGGATTAGCTCTCTAGTGTGAACATGGCCTTAGTTGCCAGTATTTAGCAGACTAGGCCGTGTTCTCACTAGAGACTGCGTAACGCAATACTAAGGTATGGCGTTATTCTCGATTAACTCTCTAATTGATTATGACGTGATACTACATGTGAGTTAGTTGATTATGACGCCATATAGTCCATGAGTCAGGACGCATATTGTTGGCCATCCGTACCATCTGTGTGGACGAAGGCTCATAGTGATTTTGTGGCAAGGTCTACATCCCTAGGGATGGAAAATATGTGACAGCTTGCAGCATTCGCAGCTTTCTGCATGTACTACCCCTTTTGTAACTCTACCCCCAAATTGGCGTTGCCTAGGTTGCAGTCAACTTTGCAAGGGTGTCATTAATTATATAAAATATATTCATAAAGATAAGGTGGTGAAATCTTGTGATAAGGTAACCAGATACTCATACGTGCATCTGCACTAAACAGAATTAAAATATTTAGAATTTATTCGGGATAAATCCAATTTCTTATCCTTTGTATATATGAATTGCATTTACGAGATTACGAATGTGGGAAAATTAATTTTAAGCAAGTGAACGGCTGTGCCATTACAGTTTGATTCATGGTCGTGAAATAATTCTGCTGTTTTAGTAAACATCGGAAGACATTAGATAATTTGTAGTATTCCTAATTTGTGCTTGATGACATGTATGATGGCTATCACTATTTTGCTCTATCCTTACACATCCTTATGCAAACGATCACTGACCTCTTTACAACTGGATACATATTTCCATGTTTATGGGTGTATACTGGGTCAAAATAACCGTGACCAGTGGCAGATTCCAAATTTATTTACACCCAGGTCACCATATTGCGACGTATGGGGATCTTTCATATTACAATTATTTTGTACGTACACAGCTGTAATCATTTATACACAATTGTATTATTATTATTATTATTATAATTACAACATCATGCTCACTTATTATCATCATCACTAACGACATCAACACATTTCCATCGTCATTACAATCATCATCATTATTACTATTTTTATTTTAAACTTATTATCATTTTTGGTATTAACACTATTATTATCACCGTCATTATCAGTGTTATTGTCATAATTACTATCATTATTATGTCCTTCATAGTCGTTAATATCGTCCTCATTTCCATCAGCATTAGCCTCATTTTCTTTATTTACATCGTCATATTCATCATTATTATAATTATTATTATCATTATTGTCTGTCATCATCTTCGTCGCTGCTGCTGCTGCTGCTGCTGCTGCTGTTGTTGTTGTTGTTGTTGTTGTTGTTGTTGTTGTTGTTGTTGTATTAGTGTTACTGTAGTTATTATTGTTGTTGCTTGTGTTGTTTATGTTATTGTTGTTGGTGGTGTTGGTGTTGGTGTTGGTGTGGGTGTTGGTGTTGGTGTTGCCGCCGCTGTTGCTGCTGCTGCTGTTGTTGTTGTTGTTGTTGTTGTTGTTGCTGCTGCTGCTGCTGCTGCTGCTGCTGCTGCTGTTGTTGTTGTTGTTGTTGTTGTTGTTGTTGTTGTTGTTGTTGTTGTTGTTGTTGTTGCTGCTGCTGCTGTTGTTGACATAGATGTTGATTGTTTACATGTTATAATAAAATATTATTATCTTTTCGGGAATTCATTTGATATTATACGGATAAATGAACACAATTTTCTTAACAGTCGTGTGCTTTTTGTGGAGAATAGCTCTGAAAATTTAAAGTAGTTATGTCTGTTGTAATACAATTTTGGCAGATGTTTTTGTCTTTCAATCTTGAAAGTTGGTCTCAATGTTGATGACCGAGGCACTGCTGGCGGGGATAACGTGGCCAGTGGATACTGTATGCTCTGCCACAGCTGTACGTACACAGCTGTAATCATTTATACACAATTGTATTATTATTATTATCATTACAACATCATGCTCACTTATTATCATTATCACTAACGACATCAACACATTTCCATCGTCATTACAATCATCATCATTATTACTATTTTTATTTTAAACTTATTATCATTTTTGGTATTAGCACTATTATGATCACCGTCATTATCAGTGTTGTTGTCACAATTACTATCATTATTATGTCCTTCATAGTCGTTAATATCGTCCTCATTTCCATCAGCATTAGCCTCATTTTCTTTGTTTATATTCGTTATATTCATCATTATTATAATTATTATTATCATTATTGTCTGTCATCATCTTCGTCGCCGCTGCTGTTGTTGTTGTTGTTGTTGTTGTTGTTGTTGTTGTTGTTGTTGTTGTTGTTGGTGTTGTTGTTGTTGTATTAGTGTTACTGTTGTTATTATTGTTGTTGTTGTTGTTTATGTTGTTGTTTATGTTGTTGTTTATGTTGTTGTTGTTGTTGTTGCCGCCGCTGTTGCTGTTGTTGTTGTCGTCGTGCTGCTGTTGTTGTTGTTGTTGTTGTTGTTGTTGTTGTTGTTGTTGTTGTTGACATAGCTGTTGATTGTTTACATGTTATAATAAAATATTATTATCTTTTCGGGAATTCATTTGATATTATACGGATAAATGCACACAATTTTCTTAACAGTCGTGTGTTTTTTGTTGGGAATAGCTCTGAAAATTTAAAGTAGTTATGTCTGTTGTAATAAAATTTTGGCAGATGTTTTTGTCTTTCATTCTTGAAATAGTCGCACACAAGTACATGGTGGTACTCATCGCCTATGTCATTCTGTGAACAGAAGTGACAAATACGTGCAATTTAATGGTGCCGGACCCTGAGTATAAACCACCCCCACAACCCCGCCCCCTCACCCCGCAACCTCACGCCCCACATGACGCCCCCACGCCCCAGCCCCCTCAACTTGTAAAAGCCTACAATACACCCCACGCCTCTTAACACCAGCCCTAACATTTGGACGCCAACTAATTATGCTCTTTAACCAACCAGAATCGCTGAAATCGTCTCTTAGTGCAGCACAATTCACAAAATTGCTCTGGTGTTGCAACGTCAACGTGGCCAAAATCAATTTGGGAGGAGAATCATCACAACTGACATATATGGTCTGGTAGCCATTAATAACAGAGACCACCCATTGAAATCCACACAAACAACTGACTTAATAATCCAACTGTGCAATACTTTGTATTTAAAAATCATATTGCATCTATCCCATTCATAGTAGACAGGTTATGTCGACGTGCGGAGGTAACAGATTCTGCAAGCGTCACCATTTCGTCATATGCTATTAAATATCCAAAAATATCCATGAAGGTGAGTTGATTTATACTATATTGTGTTGGAGACAAGAATACAGACATTACTTTTTCGATGCCTTTTCCGACAATGTTTTTGACAATCCTGACATTATTGACCAATCACTATTTCGCCTATGAAAATACATGTTTCCTGTAACGACATTGTTTAATGTTTGGTTAGGCTAATGATTGATGGTACAACGCGACAAAATGGTTAATTTGGCAGTATTCGTCTGTTTTCAAAATCGTCCTGGCTTATAATATGGATATCTTCCGAAAAGAAATAATGTCGTTATGAGAAACATGCAATTTCATACTGAAATGAAGTTAATATGCTTCAACGTTCTGAGTGATCATGCTTTGCGTTTTATGATGTCCGTTACCCGATGATGTAGAGGCAGGATGTTCTTTGATGGATGACTCACCGGATCTGCCGGCCATGCCTAAAAGTAGTATTTCAATCGTTGCCGCACTTACATCATGTCGGTTCTTTCGACTTCAGCAAGTAAACTCTGCCCGGTGCGTCTTCAGAGCTGGTTGACGTACCCAGCACCGTGAAGCTTTGCTTTGTATCTTCATTTGCCTCTGAAACACCCCCCCCCCCCCCGCTTGTGACGGGTTGTTTACACTTTCCATCTGTGCCATCGGATATGGGAACTTTCTTCACCACATAGTACTATCGTATCTTTTCATTAGACATTCTATTAGGCCTACAGCCCTGAGTGATGTACTCACGCCATGAGTGTTCTTGCGGAATAGGTTTACAATGCTGAGTGATGTCCTCCTCCCCCCCCCCCCCCGCCATGAACGTTCTTGCGGGAATCTTGTTTGCGGACAACAGCTCGCGGGAACCAACCTGTGGGAACCAGCCTGCGGGAACTTTCCAGCTTCCAGAGAGCGCATCATCTCACGTCGACTACGGATTGACGTGTCAATTTCAGTAACACGGTAACCTAACTTGGGAATGACTACCAAGTATTCAAGTAACTATACTTCACAGTTTAATTATTTCTCTATATAGTTTTTTAAATTATATCATATCCGTAAAAACGGGCCCGATGACTAAAAGGAACCGTAAGGGTCTTAGGACTGATAGTTACAATTTCTGTATTTATTAATAGTTATTACCATTTTCTTCAATGTGTTGCTAAGGGCACTATAGTAGGTTCGTTAACCTGTATTAATATATATATATATCTTAATCGTTTGACACCGTATTGTTTGTTCTGGTTAGATTATGTATGTATATGGCCAGTGGCCATCCGTTCACTTGTTTTGCTTAGTTATAGAAAATATAGGACTGCAGTGCACGTAGGAAATACTATACAGCAACATTTATATATGCAGCACTTTCTCCCGCCACCAAGAATTTTTCACTGAGGTCGCTGTCCATGCTATAACTTTGTTTAGCCCGGCATGCTACCGACTAACATGTTCTATACACACTCGATAGGATAGGTTCAAAATGATTAGAGACACTTTCTTCATTACATACTGTGTAATATACTCTTCTCTCCCGGATGTGTGATAATCTAGCCCCGCACTCCGGTAAGACTCACAACTCTAAGATTTTTGTCTCTCTTCATGCTCCACTCAGCCTTGTGGATTCTTAATTGTTTGGATGTCCCTATCCGCACCATGGGCTGATCCGACTCTGGGAAACTATTGGGGTTTCCGAGCAGTGATGGCTAGGGTGCGGTATCACATACACTCCCGTGTATCTTCAGATACTTAGTAGATAGTACTTTAAGCCAATGTAGGAAAGCACTGCGAAAACACAAGTATTAATTATTATTTTGTTTACTGACAATCCTCCCGCACCGCTGTGCAAAACTGGCAACTTGTATATATAAACCTAACGACAGGTTAAACCGGTTAGTTCCATAGGACCCGGTGACGGGCGAGATACTTATTCCCACCGAATTCCGTTAAAATGTCTGGGCATGATATTTAGATCTGACACGCCCTTGCGGGAAGGATATTCACGGTGCGTATTCGTCTCTCTTACCCCCACCATAACGATAAGAGAGATGGTCTAATAATGCTTTCGTGAAATGTAAACCATGTCTTGTAATGTTTTATGTGGTTATGAAGCGGAATGTCCGGATTATTACCCAGTTCGGAGATTCTGCTAAGTAACATGTATGAGTGCTGTTTACAGTATTGATGTCCTAGGGCATCTGTTCTCCGTGACAGCCGTGTCTAATAGCTAGGTAGATATCGGGCAGTTGCGGCCTAAATTAATTCTTGTTTTGAAAACTACTAAAAGAAATTAAGCAAAGCAGAAGGCCCACAGAAATAAAGCGGCAACTACTAACTCAGCATATTAGGAATCACATAAGACGGTGACGAAGGAATCCATCGGGAATCTTCCGTTCCATCTTCACGTAAAACAGTACGCACCCCTATAGTCATAATCTCACTAGGTATGGTCTTTTCTTTCTACAGCATTTTTGTTTGTAATATTAGAGTGGGCCCATTTTTGCCGACTATTCTTCTCCCGCTTTAAGCCGTGGCGACACCTTCCCGAGACAGAGGCCCGCGTGAGGCACTTGCCTCTCGCAAGGAATCAGCGATGACGGTCCACGCCAGGATAATACTCCTCACCCAAACTAGCACTAGGAGTAGTGCTCGCGTGAGGCTCATCACCTTTCGTCTGAGATAGCTTTCCTCCTTTCAGCTTAGAGGTATAATAACTTATATTAAGTTAAATAACTATGTCTCGTGTGCGGGAGCCTCCCTTGTGGGGATACCTCTGCAGATCTACAAGACTGTGTGGTACCACCCGGAGCCCCATGTTTAAAAGTTCATCTACCTGCCTCTATGTCTCGTATTTTCTTATGCTCTTACTGTAGTTTTATCTAGCATATTTTTAATTATTTAGGTAAACGCATTGTATAGACGTATATTTTTAGGTCACCAAATCAAATCTTGTAAGTCCATTGATCACGAAATTGCTATGGACAGGCATACTGGTGACACAAATTCGTGGGATGAGACCGTTGTGTTTAATGTTCGCGACGATGTTCGCACGGCCGCAGCGGAACGATTGAGTTCCACCGGCCTTAGGGGCCAGTTTTTGTTTCCCGCAGGGCAGTCTCGTTCAAGGTCCGCCACCCCGAGACAGGATGCTAACCAGCATCATCACTCGTTGTGCACTTGCAGCATGGTGAGTCGACATGATACATCGGAACGGCCCGACACTACCCGGCGAGCTACAAGTGGCGCCCGATGTGGGGCTCGAAGAACATCAGTAATAACGCGCAGCGAACTCACGCCCACACTATATAGTGAGCTCAGTTCAATACCATCTCCATTCAGTGAAGACTCCCTCGATCAAGAAGTAGCCTCATACGACAGATTTTCAGCAAACATGCTCACCGACTATGCCAGAAATTCAGCAGAATCAACAACTCTGCACTATAACCTGTTTTCGCCTGTTAGCGATGGCACTTTTCGAGATGCCTCACAGGCGGGAACAAAATTCAGAACCATCTCGGATGTCCGCGATAGGCCAACACCATCAGGGCCGAATCATGGACGACTCCGACAAAGACCCATCTACAGGCATATCTACAGCCCTTCAGACTACTATCGTTCACTCATGTCATCCACGGAGACAGTATGGCTGGGTGATAATCCATAACATAGACAACCTCCCTCACTGCCCCTTCTAGCGAAACGCTATATTCAAGGGGAACACTGCGGAGTCATCGGGAGGAATCGGCACCACCATTTCGCCGGTATATCAGTCATGCAACTTATCATGACCGTCAGCCGATTGCACCACCACCATATGAGGAACAACAGTCCTCACCGCGCACTCTCCAAGGCAATCAGCCTCCCGTCTATAGACCCATGCCGGTCTATGGCTCAACAAATGGGCGGACTCATTAAATTTGAGTACGCGTGTCCTGGCTCCTCGGCATCGGCATCGATGGGAAACACCACCACCACCACCACCGGCACCACGACCAACTTCAATCCAATCATTGACTTCCCAGATACCTGCACCACCCGGATTTCAACCACTGCGTTCTTCCCGCGGTCTTGGCCGAGTCATCCTCCCTCCCGAATTTAGTGGGGAGAATGACTGGACCAATTATAAAATACAGTTCGAGATAATAAGTCGGACGAACCGCTGGAATGATCGACAAATGGGTGAATATCTCGCCGCAAAACTTTCGGGAAAAGCCCTTCAAGTTCTTGCGGATCTGGGAACGAATTACACACCCACCTACATACAGTTGGAACGAGCACTGACGGAGCACTTTGGCGACACAGCCCTCAGAGAAACCAGTCGTCTTCGACTTAAAAATCTACGACAACTCGCGGGAGAAACTCTTCCTGAGTTAGCTAGCCGAATTCGGAGGCTAGTCACCTGCGCATATCCGAGCACCAATACGGAGGGCATAATTCACTTGCATCTCGATACTTTCATCGATGCATTAAGCGGTGAACCCACTCTGAAAGAAAAGCTATTTCTCGGCGACCACGGGAGTTTGGCCCAATTAACGGCAACCGTGGTTCATATTGAGAACTTTCTAGAGTGGGAGAAGAATAACCGATGCCAACTCCATCCTGTCAATGGGATAGAGGGTGCAGCTATCGCCCCGCCCGCTAGTATTCCCCCCAGATCAGCAACACCAACCACACAGACACCACCACCATCGGATATGCAGAAGCCCAGTCAGAATCAAACACCTGGAGGAAGGGGCCATGCCCGCAGAGGAGGGTAAAACCAGTGCAACAACAACAACAACAACGGCAACATGAGAGAGCGGATAGAAGAGATCAATAAGCAGATCTCCGCACTCACCAATTCAGTAACAACACTCAGCACCAACCTCGCCACCACACAGTTTATGTCAGCAAACACTACCAGCACCGCACCGCCACCGAACACCTGCTTCGGATGTGGTCAGCCAGGACATTGAAGGGAGCAGTGTCCTAACCGACCGACCTCTACAACACCCGCTCCAGACCACACCACACCACACCCAGAGAAACCGTCAAACTCCTAAGGGTACCGAAATACAACGAGCCACTTCAGTGCCCGTATTCCTCTCTCAGCTCAACAGCAGCTTTCACCCAACAACGTTCAGTGACCACGCATCATCCACAGAAAGTAACAGACACACCCACATCAAAAAGCACGGCTTCCCATATGTCCGTGCCTACGTTGCCTCCCCCATCCACAGCAAGGACATCACCTTCTTTTTCTATACATGACAAACCTTCTTTTCTATGTAAAACGGCAGTAGTAGGTAGTAATACCTCCGCTGAAACAACGTTTTTGAAAGCACCACGTCCTGCCACCAAGACACAAGACACTAGGTTCTCGGTGCCTTCTGGTGGTATGCAGAACACCACCCCAATCAGCAGCATCTTCCGCATCCACAGACAGTAGGGATTCGGGAGAGACCATTCCTTCTGCCTCATGGATTCGCAAGTGCCAACATAGATGGAGAAACGCACATCCTTGGCGATCTCGCTGTTTCTTCTGTGCTTCAACGAAACATCCTATGAAGCATTGCAGGAAATGGCTTGCGCAGGTAGAACTTATCCGTCATCCTGTACTTGCCGCCGTCTATACCAATACCGCTCACACAGAAACGCCACCACCATTGCTACCCCCAGCTCCGTCTTCACCGCAGCCTTCACCCCAGCGGAGACGACGAACTGGCCCATTCCTCACTCAGCCATCTACAACATTACGAGAAGCAATACGGAAACAGTCGGAATATATACAGAGTGATGCTGCTCCAATGCCATTATTGCGGACGGCATCATTGGAAACTCTTCCGCAGGTTCATCAAAAGGTAATCTACAAATGTGCCTGTCTGCTTAGTGGCGTTTCCACCAGCGCCACCGTCGACACCGGAGCTTCTATTACAGTATTTAACCAACGCTTATATGAGAGCATCCCACCTCATAAAAAGCCCCCCCCCCCTTAAGCCTACGAATATTTACCTACATATGGCAACGGGAGCAGATGTACACGTAGCCAGTGTGGTTAATTTAGTTATTCAAATAGAGGAGATGCAATTCATTCAGAGAGTTGTCATCGCCTCCATTCATAATGACGCCCTACCTGGCTCTGATTTCCTCAGTGCCAGCGAAGCCATCATACACTGCAGACAACAGGAACTTGACATACACTTCCGACGAATACCTCTCGGACCAGCCTCGCCATTATATGACATGTGCGCGGTAATACTATCAAGTACCGCCACAGTTGAGCTGGGACAGGAACAGATCTTATGGGCCACCGCACCACAGTTATGAAGTAACAGTCACATCGCCATGCTGGAACCCGACCCTGATTATATGATCGCCTCACAATACGCAAGTCCCCACATAATAGTGGACACTACTGATAAAGGGAAAATACCCTTTCGAGTGCTCAATGGTACTGCAGATCCCGTCACTCTTGAACCAGGAGTACGCAGCGGCCATTTAATGGACATAATTTCACTGGAAACACTTGCACTTTCTGATATAACACCACAGCTGACTGATGATTTACCCGAACATTTACACGATTTATATCTATGTGCCACTGTTGGATTACTGCAATCACAAAAACGAGAAATTCGGAAACTACTACATAAATACCGCGATAGTTTTTCCTCCAGAGATATGGATCTCAGAGGGACTTGTCTCATATGCCACTCCATCGATACAGGCAATAATCGGCCCGTACGACAACCGGTACGATGTCTTCCCATTCATAACGAAGCGGAAGCGCACCAACAAGTACATGACATGTTGCGAACGGGTATTATTGAACCCTCAGCTTCTCCATGGGCTAGTCCTATAGTGCTAGCAGGCAAAAGGACGGAACCTTGCGGTTTTGTATAGACTACCACCACCTTAATGATCTTAGCGTTAAGGATGCCTATCCATTACCACGGATAGATCAGGCATTGGATTCCTTGTCCGGAGCCTAGTGGTTTTGTACCCTTGACTTAGCTAGCGGTTACTGGCAGGTACCTATGGATGAAGCTGGTATGGAAAAGATGGCATTCGTTTGTAGGGACAGCCTTTTCCAATTCTGCAAGATGCCCTATGGGTTGTGCAACGCTCCCGGAACTTTTGAACGACTCATTGAGCAGGTATTAACCGCCCTGCAATGGGAGATCTGTCTCTGTTACATCGATGACGTAATAATCTTTGGACACACGTTTGAGCAAGCCTTAATCAATTAAGACACTGTGCTTTCAAGATTCCACACGGCTAATTTGAAACTCAAACCGAAGAAATTTCATCTCTTCAGACAGAGCGTCGAGTTCCTGGGACACGTCATATCTGGTGATGGAGTGGGTACACAGCCATCAAAAACTAAGGCAGTAGCAGAGTGTCCTCGGCACTCTTCAATTACGGGGACACGGAGTTTCCATGGCTTATGCCAGTACTATCGCCGTTATATCCGACCTTTCAGTGACATTGCTTCACCCCTCTACAAGATCACTGAGAAAGATCGACCATTTGAGTGGACGAGTGAGTGTGAAGGCTCCTTCAGGGCACTGAAGGAACTCTTGACGACTGCCCAGATTCCTGCTCACCCTAATCCAAACCTCGATTTCATCTTAGACACTGATAGCTTTTGCTATCGGCGCAGTTCTATCACAGGTCACTGGAGACGGAACAGAGCAGGTGTTGGGTTATGGTTCGCGTACTCTGAATAAAACGGAGAAAAGATACGCATCCACCAAGTGAGAACTATTGGCGGTGGTCCATTTCGTCAAGTATTACAAACACTTTCTGTACAGGCGCCCTTCTACACTCCATACATACCATGCCTCACTACGGTGGCTCAGGAACTTGAAAAATCCGGAGGGCCAGGTAGCGAGATGGCAGGAATCTCTGCAGGCCTATAACTTTAACGTTGTTCACCGTCCCGGCAAATTGCATGGTAATGCCGACGCCCTTAGCAGATTCGGCGCAGAAGCTGAACACAAAGAGGCCGCCGCCGTGACACAGTCAACACAGCCATCTCCGGAGTTCCCCAAATTGCGGTGCACAGAGTGGAATCTGGAGAAAATTGCACACAACCAAACAACAGACGTGCAGAAACGAAATATATATGCGTGGATTCAGGAGGGGGTACGTCCTCCTAAGGAATCAGTGACACCTTTATCCCCCATGGCTAAATATTATTACCAATGGTTCGAAGAATGTCAATTAATGAATAACATTCTGTACATTAATGACCGTTTGGTAGTTCCGGAAAGTTATCGAGAACTTATATTGAAACAACTACATGATAACGCCGAACATCTGGCCGTGGAAAGGACTGTTGCCCATATCAAACTGCGATTCCACTGGATCGGGATTCGCGATGGTGTCAAGGCATGGGTTGCCAAATGTATCCCATCCCAAAGACGCGCTGTTGGCCAACACCATATCGCACCATCACAAATTAAGAGTGTTGGTGCACTGTGGGAGCGAGTGGCCATTGACGTGCTCGGACCATTGAATATGACGGATGACGGAAATAAATACATCCTCGTATTACAAGATTATTTTACGAAGTGGGTAGAAGCATTTGCTTTGCCAGACCAAGAGGTATCCACCGTAGTGGAGGTCTTGGCCTGCAATGTGTTCTGCCGCTTTGGTATGCCTTATGTACTCCAATCAAGGAAGTAATTTTGAGAGCCGGCTCATATCAGAGCCCTGTAAATTATTCCATATCGTCAAAACAAGGACAACTCCATACCACCCCTGGAGCGACGGGATGGTAGAGAGATTCAATAGAACTCTTGCGGAGATGCTTACCAAGGAAACACGCCTTGATTGTAGAGATTGGGACCTATGGCTCCCGTATGTGCTCATGGCTTACCGCACTTCGGAACATTCCATCACGGGCCACACCCCTGCTCGGTTAATGTCAGGCTGTGAATTAGCCTTACCCCTGGACCTGGCCATGCCACGGATACCAGGGGAGGAAAATTCACCATCTCTCTATGTCGAACTCTTGCGGCAAGGGATAGAACAAGCCCATGAGTTAGTGAGAGAAACCCTATCCACTGCACACTGGCGGCAAAAGACATGGAATGACCGGAGAGTGCATGGAGATCCATAGGAAGCAGAAAGAATGGTTTGGGTACACTATTCACGACGTTCTGCAAACGTGCCAAGTAAACTGCGTTACCAGTGAAAAGGCCCCTATGTGGTAGTAGGTAAGACGTTGGACGTGACCTAACATATCCGTGCTTCGTATGGCCTGACCTCAGTCATCCACTTCGATTGGCTTAAACCATGTGTCAGTGACGGACCAGCACCAGAGCTCAGACTGGGCGTTTCTCGTGACACCAGTACTCAGACAGATATTTCTACGGAAATTAGTATTCCCATGGTTAGCGCAGAGCACCGCCGTGCTAGTTCAGCCCCAGTTCTACCAAGCCAGAACGTGGGTGAACAACGCTGACGATGATGACGAGATACGTATTCGCCCTCTTCCTCCTCAGCGTGGGTCTACTAAATCTGGGAAGTCGTATCTGAGGAATTTTGTGTTTGTTTGGTCCAAGGGACCGGATGGAAAAGTGGTTCCTCTGATTTCTTCCCATTCCCACCCACTTCATGCTATGTCTGTTGACCGTCAATCTTCAGATATGAGAGAGACTGCTGTAACAGAGGAGGTGGCATCCTGCACCACACCGACCAATATTACCTCCCACGGTGGGAAGGGAGGCAGCCTGTTCAGGCTCGAATTTTCCTGGTGTCTAAAAATTGCGACAGGACACCAACCGTCATGTAAAGGGAGATGACCACATCCCCCTATCAAATGCCACCCCCGCCAATTGGCCTACCATAATTCCCCGTGAGCAGTCAGGACATCACTTCACAGACAGAACGTCAACACTTACAAGAACACCCTGCCTTCAAGACTGGATGCGTCAATTCGTCATTGCGCGTACATCACATACTTGCTCGGTTATACTCAGCGTAAGAGAGCCATTCAACATCGGCAACAACAGCATTTAGCAGCACCTACCGGTCTTAATTAATTACCCGTAGAGACATGAATATTCCCGCAACAAATTCCTCCCGCACAAATTGCGGGAGAAATAATATCTCCCGCAGACTACACCTCCCGCAAATATCAACAGACTTGGCGTTCACCAGCATGGAAGACTGGAATGCACCCACTTCGTTTATAACATTGACATCATACAGCAGCCCGGACATCCCGACAACAGCATTATCATCAACAGACAGCAGCCAACAAATCTCCCGCACACACCTTCTTATCCAGTTACGGGAGAACTGATCATATGGATATCAGGAATGCACCACAGCCATCTACAGTACGCGTCATGGAGAGACGCTTGTCCAGCATCCTCCCCTACCCCTTTCCCCGATGTTGCACGGAAACAGCTAAGTCTACATACTTCAACTACACGTAATAACAGTCAATATTATTAAGAGAGCAAGATGCCCGCATTGTCGTCAGTCACGAGTAGGATATTGCTACCGAAAAGTTGATTTCGACAATGGATTGATCAAAGTTATGACAGCATCCGACATGTCATCTATGCTCTAAAATAACTCTGTCCCACCCGCGGGCTCGCCCATTACAGAGTGAAATACCCTCAGGGTTCGATAAAGTTGACATTCACGCCGCCACCATCCCCCTTCCCGAACCTAGTGGCCATAAACGCGTCACCATCACCACAGCGCAAGTACCATCCACAGAGAACCAGTCACGCATAACAGATTCAAATCAGCAGCATGACAGAAACACAGACACTCAGGTTGACTGTATTCACAATCTCCAAACGACGGAATTGTAAATTGTAAAAATTGAGGTACACATGTTTGCGAGTTGTACTGCAATTTAGCCATTATTAAAATGGTTCAAATGTGTTTGGTCTCAGCCGGGACGGAGCTAGTTCTACCCATCGAGGAGAATGCTTGGCCTGCCCTCCCGTTTGGAAAACACAGCTATCTTTACGGGATCAGTAACGTTGATCTACCGCATGAATAGATCTGTTTAAACCACGCATAAAAATTACTTACAACTTTACAGTTAAATTTTTGATTAGGAGCACAACTACCCCACCGTACTACAAATCATTAGAGCACGGGCCGGTAAAGCGGCATCAAAGATCTGACAGTAAAATTACAGAGAGAATTTCAAAAAAGATTCTCTCCCGTGCGTTCCAGTCTATAATCAACACGGGCTGAGAACTACCTATTACAGACACCTACCAAGACGCATGTTAAAGAACTCGTGCAAATACGTGACATTATAAAAATCTTGATGTAACATATATATTTCTATCTCTCGCTTCTGCAACAGACTACACCTCAGCAACAACATTTTTTACCTTCATCATAAACAGCATGTACGCTTCCGATCAACCACGTGCTTTTTAGAGCACGTGACATTTACTACTATTTCCAGTGAGTTGGATCAAGCGCTTTAAACAAAAGAGCCGCCCAAAGACACGACTACCACAGCGTGATGGAGATGTGGCGAGGGTGAGTCCAGGAGATTACCGCTGATGTCACCTGGCTCCCACATACCCCATCGGGCGCTCCAGCCTAAAATTCGAATAGGCAAGTTTATAAGCATCCAACCTGGAAAACCGCCTCATGCTAATTAAAAGGTGAGGCTCCGCAAAGAAAAAGTAGTACCACATTTTTATGTTGATCGGAGGCTGTTAAATGTGCGAAATAAAGACAAGTTTAACAAGCCATTATTCCTACAGTTACCAATACTCCTCTTACATGGGAGGAATTAATCCTATGACTTCCAGGCCGGAAAACGAGGAAACATTCACATAAGAATGACCGAATCACCTGTTAACACCTTTAGGTGTGGTCATCCACCGCTTGTGACGTCACCAAATAGTATAAAAGGAGGAAGTGCGCCCTGAAACTTTGTCTTCCCGCCAAAATTCGACACCATGGAAGAACATAGCATTAGGCTTCTTTCGTGTCGCAAACTAAATTATGTGGTTTTTCTTATTATTATTTCGTTATTATATTTGGCCTTAGGTTTTGAATAAAGTTCCCACAACTAACTACCATGCGGGAACTAGAGGTCACTCCTTGAATATCTAGCATTGTCGGATTCCTCCGAAGAAGAATCGGTGCCAGTTCCAAAGCGGTTCCCGTGTAACTCGTTCTTAGGTAGCGGAGAGCCATGTGCCAGAACTTTCACTAGGAAATCCGACTGCACCCTTCATACTAATAAGGACCATCTCTTCCAGTCAGCCCTTTGTGTGACGTGCCAGTATCTCTACACTGCTACTCACTGCGGGGTAACTTACATGCTCCGTTATCATCACCATGTGTTGGAAGTGACGTTTGTTCCTGGGGAAGAGAACGAGGATCGTGCCATTCTAGCCACCCGCTTCGAATCTCGGATCCCGGTCAAAGTTCTCCCGATCGAGAAAATGGCCCGCACTAAAACACCATGTGTAGATATCCCGTTGGACATTGTCTTCCCATGGCTTCAGCAAGCAACGTACTGACTCCCAGACGTGAAATCCTGCCACAAGTCGCATCTGGAAGTGTTACGCCGGTACCTATCCCTTCATCCACACCGGTCCTGAAGCAGAGTAGGAAGCGGAAATCTCCCGTAGAATCGAGTATGGCAGCACCCGCATCAGTTACTAGCAATTCACTACGGTCACCACACTCGCCACCGTAGTATCTCAGACAGTAGTAACCAGTCAACCAATCTCAGTGGTGATTATGACACCTGTGGAAATGGACATTCCCAGTTATCCACAGTCTCCATCTCCACCCGAACTTACCATAGACGAAGGACCGGGACCATCGCAGCCTGTGACAATTAGTGTAACTCCGATCCGTGTTATTCAGCATCCACCTCCTCGCCTTTCTGATCCCGCAATCAGGAAGGGAACCAGGCCGGAACAGAGAGGGATAGGCTCCTCGAATGTTTCCAGCGAACAGGCGGCAGTGAGCCCGCGAGGGTCTGGAGGCACGTAAAACAATGGTTTATAGTGCAGAGGGGATACTGAAGGCCTCCGTGTCTAACGAAGGATGAAATAACATCCTACTGTGATACTGTCTGGTCGGCGTCATGTTCGGGCTGCTGAGGCTTGGGTTCATCCTGTTTCAGTAAGTGGACATGCATGGTACGTGGATGACAGTCCACACCCAGGACATCTCTGGCAGACTAGAAGTTTGCTGTGTTTGCTAGAGACGCCCTGCAGGCAAGGGGAAAACGGTCAAAGTTTTTATACTGTTGGCAGATAGATATGGATCAGACTGTCGGTTGCCCCTAAGCATGGGCTCAGATGGTGATCGCTATCGACTGGGCCGCCGGCCAGTCGTCTTGATCATGTCAGTTCATCAACCCGTTACTGGTCATGAGTGGTCAAGATGGCACAATGTACAGTCAGACCATGGCATGCATTCGTATTGCGAGTCATGTCTCCTGTGATCAGAGGTCATGAAAAGTGATTCTTTGGGATGCAGGAGGGTATGTGTGTGAGACGGTGTAACCTGTCACTTGCCGGACGAGTGGAGCAGTCTGGCGCCCAGGTACCCATGGGGTGGATGATATGTCTAGTACGATCTGCACAGGGCCTCTCAGCTAAAATGATGTCAAAGAACGATCTACGCGAAGGCCTTAGTTGTGATGCATCTAGCAGACATCACCTCCGTGGTACGGTCTATGCGGGGCTACAGCCCCTTGCCAAGATGACCCTATTGGCACCCAATACTGTGTTCGCTCGGCTCAGGAGTCGTCAGAGTGCATCTTGACTCTGTCCCGGATTATGTCCCCGTAACTTAGACAGGTCTTTATCTCAGGCATATATGAAAAGGTACCTAGCCTAGGCTGCATCCTGTGTGGGGAACTGGGCATCCGTCCGGCGTGGCGGGAACAGTGAATCACACCGGGAAGGCCAAAGGGTACAAGTGAACGTCCATACTCAGGAAAGAGACGGATCGCCCACACACAGGATATCTATCCCGTACCTAACATTACAACTAGTCATCTACTAAAGAACACTAAGTTCCGAAAGATGTCGTCTTCTGCCGTATCCGCTCCTGCACCACGACTTCAGCCGACGGTACAGCTCACCGCCATCACCATGACAACTACAGCAACCACCATGTTTAATGTTTGCGACAATGGTTGCATGGCCCCACCGGAACGATTGAGTTCCACCGGCCTTAGGAGCCGGTTTTTGTTTCTAGCAGGGCAGTCTCGTTCAAGGTCCGTCACCCTGAGACTGGATGCTAACCAGCGTCATCACTCGTTGCGCACTTGCGGCGTGGCGAGTCGACATGATACATCGGAACGGCCCGACACTACCTGGTGAGCTACACATCCATTCATCCATCTGTTTGCTCATTCATAGAACTAGCGATTATCAAATAATATTTGCATAATAAAATCATACAGTATTAGTTGACGTTTATCACACCATCATTTTGAAATGACATAACAAACGTTAGGGTCAAATATAGATTCCCCAAGATCAAAAGGTTAATGTAAATAAGTCAGGTTACAATGATCGTCGAGGCTAGCTGATCATCGAGGCCCATCATGCCCCATAGTTACAATATGACGCAATAGAAATGAAGATACCATCTCCGATAGATATACATCTGCACATACATTTAACTCGTCGAAAATAATTACATCAAATCATTGACCATATAAGATATCAATCAGCGTGTACAATGAATTTGCCATACATCAATATTTGCCCTGTCCGGTCAAGCTTGTTTACATTCGTATTTGCCAAATCTTTGCATGTTTTCATGATATTTACGCTCGCTTATTGCATGAAAATACGCTTTGATTAGAATGATATTAGGTAGTTAAACAACACGGATTGAATAAGCGTCGCCATCAGTTATTGGCACCAAATAACTTTGTTTCTTGTCATGGATTATATAACTTAACGTTATAGAGCGATCGCACCTGTCTCTCACGTTTCTGACGTCATAATCAAAGTAAGTCACTTGTTAGCAGACGTCGCAATCAAATGACGCATATCTGGCCCGCAAGGGGAATGGTCAGACAGTATGTTACCAGTATGAATTCATATCTTTGGGGGAATACACAATATAGTAAATATTCTGTTGAATACGTTAAACTAATTTGACTGGGCGCTGTTGTGGCCATAGCTTACCTGTATAGTTACCTTGAAATTGAGGTTCTGGGAAATCTGGATTCAACAGCTAAAATCAATTCAAACCGACACAAAGTGGGCGGAGCTTAGATAGCGATGGGTGGGGAATACCTAGAAATAGGTGCCTGTACTTACTTTAGTCTCCAGATATTCATCTTATCAACACATACTTTGCACAATAGAGGGGCCCATTTCTAGATATGGAATTAGCACATTGCTAATTAAGATTCGATCATTTTACGCGTGTGTCAGAATAAACTCTAATACTGTATGTATGATTACTGTATTCTGCATTTATAATAGTAGAAACACCTTACAGCCGCAATCAATCCTTCTTCTCATTTTACAACGTTGTCTTGTTCTCAACCAAAACTTGAGCTTCCTCAGGACCATTCTTGATCTGAGGGTACCGAGAACTGTTTCCCAGGATTGTTCCCCGCCACGAAGTTTATCCTCTTTTTTCTATATTTCCATGTTTTGTTGATAGGTAGATGTGGGTGAACTCTGTTTCGATTCATTCATAAAATGATTCTCAATCATTCGTTTGTTTGCAGGTCTAATGGACACTTGGGGTGGGTGGGTGAGGTGTTGGTCTTGTGGAATTTCCCGCATAGATTTCAATGCAGCAGCAACGTATCAGGTGAAACGCACATGGGATAGGCCATCTCTATGTGGGGAGCTCGTTTAATGTCTCAAACTCTGCAGACATCACTGCATTGACTTGTACTCTCACTTTGGTGTCTGCAAGCAGTAGTCGCACTAGTTGCAGCTCACCCTTAATGCAACTGGCCTGACGTAGTACATGTAGCATCTTTGAGGGTGTAATTGTGTCGAAGGATCATGACATGTCAATACCCATTTTGTGTAAACCCCAGTGCTTGGGCATGACTACAGACATGAGCATACGTTGAACCCATACAATATCTGCGCAGCTGCGCACATCTTTAAAGCCGCTTTGGCATGTTCCAGTGGAGCCATCGATCTTGTCTCGAATGCGGTGTGATTGAGCGTAATGGGTGGCAGGGTGGCTGTAGTCAGGTAGTTCTTGGGCTTAGCCTGCAATATCGATGGGAAGGTGCTGCGCAAAGGCTGAATTGATTAGGTGCGTGATCGCTTTTGTCGATAATATCACTTGCGTATTTGAATAGTTCATTGCTCATGCCATCAGCCCCGGATGCACGTCCATTTTCCAGGTCTTTCAGTGCCCTCTCAACTTCTGCTGTTTTATTTGGTGTTAGTGATGGCGTGGGGCCACCGAGAGCGGGTGCTCGGACTCGTGGTCGGTGAACTGCTTCTTGAACCATTCTCGAATTGCGCCCGCTTTGCACTGGTCAGTCCAGATAAAGTGTTCTTCAGAGTTATGTACAGTGAGTGGTAGTATGTAGACTGTAACTCGGGCTGTCCGAAACATTCTGTGACAGCCACACATGCCAGTCAGATACTTGAATGACAGATCAGATTCCTCCATTAGGATTTAGACGCGTACAGAAATATGTGACTGTGCCATCCGCCATAATCTACACGAGCGGTAAGTGATTAGTAGATGAATGCAGTTTTAGTTATGCACCGCCCATATCTGGCTAAACTCCGTCCATGCGTGTTGAGATCGATTTATATACAGGGCCGTCTTATCTACTGGACAAAAGGGGCACTTGCTCTGAGCCTACTTACACTAGGGCCCACGCCCTCCCCACGCGTGCGATAAAAATAATAAAAATAATAACAACAGTTTAACTAATAATCTAGTTCATGCAGCCAATACGATCAGCAGAACAGCAGACCCTATTGCACAGATTGTCTTTTTATCTGATGCCCGATCCGTCCTTGAGGCTATCACCAAAGGTAAGCTGCCACAACTTGAAGAAGCACTACAAACGACCAAATGCTTTCGGATAGCATTGCAGTGGATCCCCTCACACTGTGGAGTCCAAGGAAATGAGGAAGCAGACAAGATGGCAAATGTGGGTGCAGAAGAGAATCAGACAGAAAACATGGTTACCCATACAGAGATGAAGACTATCATCAAGTCACTCTATAGAACACCTCAATCAGAAGATGCCTACCATCATCTCTCGAGGCCAGAGCAAGTGGCCATTTTTCGTCTCAGAACTGGACACAACAGACTAAACCAACACATGTACAGGCGGTTCCACCTTACGACATCGCCCGCATGTCCTTGTGGAGAAGCGGAACAGACCACAGAGCACATACTTCAATGTTGCAGTACGTATCAGCTGCTGAGAGAAGGGGTCTGGCATTTGTCAACCTCTTTTCTTGAAAAGCTGTATGAGTCTGTGGAAGAACTGCAGAAAACCACAGATTTCATCTTGAGAACGGCTCTCCAAGTGTGATACCAGCGATCGAAAAGAAGAAGAAGAAGACTAATAATCTTATGGGAATTCAGATGTAAAAGTGTTAAACAAAATGATATAATTAACCGGCGTGCCGGTCGTAGGACCTACTAGCGAATATGATTACCATACGCGTATGTGTATGTCATTTCCCAAATTCGTCCTTTTTTGTCCGTAAATCGCCGTCCGGTTGGCTTTTAAAAACATGCGAACATGTTTGTTTTTTGGTTTTCCACTTTCAAAGTGACCATAATGAACTAAACCATAAGATTTTGAGATTATTATACGTGTTTTGCTTATTCAAATGGAAATTTAATTAATTTACAAGCAGTTTATCATACCATGCTTGTTCTGAACATTGATATTTGGAATATCTCTATATGCATATTCAAGTTAGTTATTTTTCTATAATAGGCTGGTCCAGGGTTCCCAGACTCCTCTATTACACCCCCACCCCAAAACCCCAATGAATATGCTACATTGAATGTATAGCATACATTATCAACATTTTCCAGCCTTATACCATCCATACTTTCCAATAAACTAGGTTAAATATGTGCAGATAACTGTAATGAGCGCAGTGGGGCGATCATTTTCTCAAAGGATTTGGGATACAGGCCTATAGCTACTCAGCCCCAATTTTTTGCAGAAAGAAATTAAATGGTAAAAATAGAATAATTTAATAGTCAAACAAGGACCCATCATTACCTCTGGAAACGCAGGGGATGCCAGCAACAGCGCCCGGTCAAATTAGTTTCAAAATATTCAACAGAAGGTTTATTAAATGGTAAAGACCTACAATTCGTACAACTGACGGACTATTCCAGGTTTATGACGGAATATTTCTTTCAAACATGATTAGAGCGTCAGCCTACATGTGGCGTAATTGATTGTGACATCATATACTTGACTGAGAATGCGGATTGATCCATTCGCGACACACATACTGTCGAGCGCATAGCGAAGCGGAGGACCTTGACATAGTCATCCAAAGGACGCTCGGTGTTCGTTGTCCCGTGTCCGACAAGAATTAGGTAAATGTTAGTTTATAGACTTATTCCGATGTTAATAAAGCTTTACAGATTTGATCTATACAATCATTTCATCTAGTCTTCATCATAATTGAAATGATTTTCAGTCTTCTTTCCATATTTTTACGGCGTTTTGACGTAGCTTATTTTGCACCAGGATTTAGGTCAATATTAAATTTCTTCAGTGGATATTTAAGTCATCAAGGGCTTATCCGATGTCAATAAAGCGCTACAGATTTTGTTCTACGCCATCATTGCATCCATCCTCCACTCCCCATCATAGTGATTGTGATTTGCAATTTTGCCCATGCTTTTACGGGGTTGAATTTACAGTTTTTCAATTGACATTTAATCAATCAAGGACATATCGAATCCCGCTAAAACCTTCCAGTTTTATACTATACCACCAATAGTTTCCGTATACATGATAATGAATATGACTTAAAAATATCTTTCCATATTTTTAACGGGTGTGGACTATTTTGCATGATTGATATAATTAGAAGAATGATAAGGTTTTTCAATGATCTTTTAATTTATCAAGGGTTTATCCGATCACAACAAAACCTTAGAAATTTGTTCTATTTCATCATTGCATTCGGTTTGCTGCAAAATTTAAATGATTCTAACGTTTTCCCCATACTTTTACATGGTTTGGACGTCGTTTATTTCTGTATGATTTATCTCCATTTCTAGAATTAGAAGAATGTTATAACCTTTCGATAGACATTTGATTCATTAAGGGTGTATACTATTTTAAGAAATCTGTATCATGCGACACTGCCACACATAATGTGCGGTAGGCGGACAAACTAAAGGGCTCGACACGCAGGACGCAGTCCATTTAGTTTTCAATACACTCAGCGCTTTATCAACTGCATTTGTCACCATTTATCTTAAATATGACATATGCCTTGAAAACTATATCATTGAAAAACATTACTTCGCCGAGACACTCAAACACCATCTATATATGCTAAACGATACGGCAGCTAAGTTACTAAATTACCATTCTGTTCGTGCAAAATCCCCGAATGCCAATGGTGTCACTGGCATGGGTCGCATGATTATTACAAGAGGGGATACCAAGAGTGACGGTGCGAATATTTCGAAACAACGTTTCGAGGTCAACAGAACCATATTTGCGCATGGTGAAGTATAAAATTTACTCCACACATGACTGCATCGGATCCATTCCATAGACACTCACACATCCGCAAACACTCTGCAAACATTAGACTTGTAAAACACACATTTCTGTTTAAATGCCATCTCTAGGGTAGTAATGGACATAAATACAGATGCGACAAATTTCTATTTTCCCTTAGGATTTTAGATGGTTATTTTGAGGGCATTGAAGGTCAGCGCACTAAACTGCTTGGCATACCAAATGAAGTGATATGATGACTCCCTTCCAGATAGGCTAATAGCATAGGCATGAAATGTATTTCACAAAAGCAGCATGTAAAAAAACTAACTATTCAATAGGAGGATTTATTTATGGCTTTGCTGGCCAATTTCTAGCTAAGCCCCGCCAATTTCAAGCTAAGATCAGCCCATTTCTAGCTATGCCCGCCCATTTCTAATTGTACCCGCTCATTTCTAGCTAAGCTCCGCCCACTTTTTTCTCTAGACAGATTTATGCATTTTGGTTCCAGAATTCTCAAAATCCCACTTTCATGGTAATTTTACAGGTAAGATGTTGAATATTTAAAACTAATTTGACTTGGTCTGTGGCTGCCTATAGCCTACGCATATGGCAGCAACGCCTCTCAGTTAAATTAGTGGCATGATGCTTAGTAAATTGTAAATTCATCTAAGGCATACAATTCCTACACTCATGACGGGCTTTTCGGCTTTCATGACGGATATATACGTCATTTGATTGTGTCTTCATCTAACTAGTGCCACAATTGTTTATGACGTCATATAGCATACTGGAGCGATATATCGGATGCCTCCATATCGTGTGATTTTCTGTAGTTCGGATCGACCGATCGGATACCAGCCGTACCAGCTAAGCTGGATTCGTTTCCTGAACACGCCCCTCTGGGTAGAGCTATACGCGTATATAGGCCTATGGGAGAGAGAGAGTGTGTCGAAAAATGACTAAGTTCGTTACAGCGCATGATGCGCATGCGCGCGCCAGGATGCTATTTATGTGGAGCACGTAGTTACGACCTAGATGGGATGGCGCTTTTAGTGTACCGAGATGGTACCCTGTAATCCTTATTGATTACGTGTTCCCGTTAAATCTGGAATTAATCAAGACTGGACTATTGCAATAGCCTTCTTATCGGTGCCCCTAAGGAACTAATCACTAGGCTCCAAAAAATTCAGAACACGGCTGCACGAATTGTTTCCTTAAGCAACAAGCATGCACACATTAGTCCAGTCATGCAAGATCTGCATTGGCTTCCGATTGAACAAAGAATACTGTTCAAAATTCTAAGTCTAACATATCGGTGTGTTTACGGCTCTGCGCCAGATTATCTGTCTGAGCTTGTACAGATATACAATCCTCCTCGGCAACTCAGATCTGCAGATCAAATGTTATTAGAAATTTCAAACGTTTGCACAAAAACATATGGCCACAAAACTTTCTCTTTTGCTGCTTCGTCTAACTGGAATAATTTACCATTTGATATCAAAATCTCTCCCACTCTATCCAGTTTCAAATCAAATCTCAAGACATATCTTTTTAAACAGGCTTATACATAAATATCAATTGTAAGCGCTTAGAGAATGCATTACATGCACGGATTTCAGCGCATTATAAATGTACTATTATTATTACTATTATTATTATTATTATTATTATTATTATTATTATTATTATTATTATTATTATTATTATTATTATTATTATTATTATTATTATTATATAATCAAGACCAGAATTCAACGGGCTTTTTAAATCTGTAAACTATTTCAAAATCGGTTGAGAAATGGCTGAGTTATCCAGGGAAACTCTTCATGATTATCTTCAAAATATTGCCGTGACGTCTAACCACGTGAACGCAAAACTTCTAGAATGTTCTAGAACGTTCGACTACGCTATTATTAGGTGCGCGCTGATTGGCTGTTGCTTGAATGATGATTGGATAGAGCCTGCGCCTGTGACGTCACGAGGGTATAAAAGGAGAAGCGATCCAGTGATCGAGAGGGACTTTAAATTGAGGTCCCGTCATACAGTGCCCATCACTGTGCGAACGTGAGCTAGGGTTAGGTAGGGAAAAAAAATCTCGGCATAATCAAAGTAAACCGGATGCTGAATGGATTCGTCCTCGGATGGAACCACACAACATACGGATTACAAAAACAAAACAAAATTGTTAGAATTAGAATCTTTCGGACATTTCGATGGGACTATGGAGGGATGTAACCCGGATGACTGATCGAGTTCGTCCTCGGACGGACACAGTCACCATACGGGCTACCTAACCAATCAAAATCAAACAAGTGCGCGCTGGTGCCTGCTCGGATGATGGCCAGAAGAGCAAATGGGTCCCAGGACCCGAAAGACCCCACAACCCAACCTCCCCACTCCCCCCAAAGGGGCCGGTGAGGTCTCTGACCTAAAGCCCCGCCCCCCGGGTGCATCAGGTCATAAGACCGTACGCACCTACTCCCCCTCCCCCGACCCAGCACCTACCCCATTCCTTCCCCACCCAGTTAGGTCCAGGCTAGGCCATCGCCATCACCCACGCCCAAGCACGAGGAGCAACAGAAAAGCCATGGACAAGAACAGCAACATGAGACAAAATCGAGAGACAATGATCAACACACACACACACACACACAGAGACACAAGCTAATGCACAAACCGATGTCACAAGAATTCACAAGAATTCAACCGACACACACACACACACACACACACACACACACACACACACACACACACACACACACACACACACACACACACACACACACACACACACACACACACACACACACACACACACACACACACACACACACACACACACACACACACACACACACACACACACACACACACACACACACACACACACACACACACACACACACACACACACACACACACACACACACACACACACACACACACACACACACACACACACACACACACACACACACACACACACACACACACACACACACACACACACACACACACACACACACACACACACACACACACACACACACACACACACACACACACACACACACACACACACACACACACACACACACACACACACACACACACACACACACACACACACACACACACACACACACACACACACACACACACACACACACACACACACACACACACACACACACACACACACACACACACACACACACACACACACACACACACACACACACACACACACACACACACACACACACACACACACACACACACACACACACACACACACACACACACACACACACACACACACACACACACACACACACACACACACACACACACACACACACACACACACACACACACACACACACACACACACACACACACACACACACACACACACACACACACACACACACACACACACACACACACACACACACACACACACACACACACACACACACACACACACACACACACACACACACACACACACACACACACACACACACACACACACACACACACACACACACACACACACACACACACACACACACACACACACACACACACACACACACACACACACACACACACACACACACACACACACACACACACACACACACACACACACACACACACACACACACACACACACACACACACACACACACACACACACACACACACAGTGATCGAGAGCATCCTCGGCCAGGGGCCGAACAGGTTGGACCTGTACTAGCTACTATCGACAGATATTACGCATATGACTTCATTTTCCGTCGCATTCCCGTAGCTAGCAGTAGCCAACCCACCGCAGTAAGAACAATTTTGTAACTCCCTACTTACAGGAGCAATTTGGAACTTTCTATTTACTGTTCACGAATATCAACATCTTCTTCGGAACACAAATTTGCGGTAAGGCCTTTATGTCCTGAATATGTGAGTCTACAGATGTAGAGGCAGGATGTTCTTTGATAGATGACTCGCCGGATCTGCCGGCTATGCCTAAAAGTGGTATTTCAATCGCCGCCGCACGGATTGTAAACTCTGCCCGGTGCGTCTTCAGAGCTGGTTGACGTACTCAGCACCATGAAGCTTTGTTTTGTGTCTTCGTTTGCCTCGGACAACCCCCGCTTGTGACGGGTTGTTTCCACCTTCCATCCGTGCCATCGGTCTACGGGAACTTTCTTCACCACATAGTACTAATGTATCTTTCACTGACTACTAGTTAGACATTCTATTAGGCCTACGACACTAAGCGATGCACTCCCACCATGAGTGTTCTTGCGGAAGTCTTGTTTGCGGAAAACAGCTTGCGGGAACCAACCTGCGGGAACAGTCCAGCTTCCGGAGAGCACATCATTTCACGTCGACTACGGATCAACGTATCAATTTCAGTAACACGGTAGCCTAACTTAGGAATGACTACCAAGTATTCAAGTAACCATACTTCACAGTTTAATTATTTCTCTATATAGGTTTTGTTAATTATATTGTATCCGCAAAAACGGTCCCGATGACTAAAAGGAACCATAAAGGTCTAAGGACCGATAGTTATAATTTCTGTATTTGTTGATAATTATTATCATTTTCCTCAATGTGTTTCTAACCGCACTATAGTAGGTTCGTTAACCTTTACTAAAATATATATCTTAATCATTTGACACCGTATTGTTTGTTCTGGTTAGATTATATATATATATGGCCAGTGGCCATCCATTCATATGTTTTGCTTATTTATAGAAAATATAGGGCTGCAGTGCATGTAGGAAACACTATACAGCAACACTTATATATGCAGCACATTCTCCCCCAACAAACAATTTTTCACTGAGGTCGCTGTCCGTTTTCTATTCAGCTCGATAGGATAGGTTCAAAACGATTAGAGACACTCTTCATTACATACTGAAGGCCCGCGGCAACTACTAATTCAGCATACCAACAACCTCATTAGACGGTAACGAGGGAATCCATCGGGAATTCCCCGTCCCGTCTTCACGTAAAACAGTGCGCACTCCTATAGTCATAATCTCACTAGGTATGGTCTTTTCTCTCTAAAAGCATTTTGGATTGAAATATTAGAGTGCGTCCATTTTTGCCTACTACTCTTCTCCCACTTTAAGTAGAGGCACTTGCCTCTCGCAAGGATTCAGCGACGACGGTCCACGCCAGGATAATACTCCTCACCCAAACTCGCACTAGGAGTAGTGCTCGCGTGAGGCACATTACCTTTCGTCTGATATAACCTTCTTCCTTTCAGCTTAGAGGTATAATAACTTATATTAAGTTAAATAACTATGTCTCGTGTACGGGAGCCTCCCTTGCGGGGATACCTCTGCGGACCTACGGGTCTGTGTGGTACCTCCGGGAGCCCCATATTTAGAAGTTCATCTACCTGTCTCTATGTCTCGTATTTTCGTATGCTCTTGTTGTAGTTTTATCTGTCATATTTTTAATTGTTTAGGTAAACTCATTGTATAGACTTATATTTTTAGGTCACCAAATCAAATCTTGTAAGTCCATAGATCACGAAATTGCTATGGACAGGCATACTGGTGACACAAACTCGTGGGATGAGACAGTTGTGTTTCTTGTTCGGTTTTAGGAGCCGGTTTTTGTTTCCCGCAGAGCAGTCTTGTACAAGGTCCGTCACCCCGAGACCGGATGCTAACCAGCGTCATCACTCGTCGTGCACTTGCGGCACGGCGAGTCGACATGATACACAAGAACGGCCCGACACTACCCGGCGAGCTACATTTCACGTTCAAACTCGTACGTAGTCAAAGCAGTCGTGCGCTTAAAATAGGCTCCCGTGAGATTCGTTTGGCAAACTTAATTTCTCTGCTTGAATGGAATCAATAAATATCAGAAAGAAATTGCTGTAAATTTTATTTTTCACATATGCATAATACCAGTATGCTGATTAATGTTTCGAATCGTGATTACTCAACAGAATGTCTGTTTTTATTTAAATAAAAAATTGCTCTTACAGGTAGGCATACGCGGTCGAATCACAAAGATGTAAATTAAGCGATTACAGAAGGCGGGAGAGTTGTCCATTTGTCAAAAAGTAACTCTACAGTGTCGACTTTCATAGAGTTTCGTATACATCGCGCAGAATCGTTCAAAATATGTAGGGAGAAATACGAACGTAGCCTACGCAAGAATGTGATGCTTAAATTTACCACCGTTTTGTAAGGAACACCAACTGCCTTCTTTGATGATCTGTGTATAATGCGTATAATGTTTGCAAATGTGTCTGATGTTTGTAGCTCACATCTTTGTAGCTGCTACACTTTGATGGCTTTGTCTCATTTTGCTGTACGCGTATTCAGCGCCATCTGAGGTAGGCCTACATTTACTCTCTGTACTTGACATTTTACGATTGTTTTTGAGATCTTTCCAATTGACCTTTCCAGTTTTATCTATGCCACGCCCATCACTAGCCAAGCTCCACCCACACCTTGCTGATGTTGGGATCGATAGATCCCTGAACTCCCTGACTATTAATTTCCAGAAAACTATACATGTAGGCTGTTGAATATTTTGAAACTAATTTGACTGGTCGCTGTTGCTGCCTATTGCAGCACCAGCGTCAAGTTAACTTAGTTTCAAAATATATTAAATAGTAAAGACATACAATTCGTACAACAACGCATACTCCGTCTTCAACTTTGCGTTCGTGACGTACTTATCTACATCATTCATGGCGTCGTAATGACATCATTAATTGTGATGTCATTCTATGCGTCACGTAGTTGATTATGACGTCATATGATGAATGGATACAGTGGAAAGGTCCATTGTCTCTGGTGTAATAAACTATCTGTTCACACCTATACAGTGGAGTGAGAGTACAAAAGACTGGACATAAAGAACGAGTTGTGTAGAAATGTGTGCTAGAAGTGTGTGTTTGTCGGGGTATATCTCCTGAACTACTAGTCCAATTGTAAGAGGATTTGAGGTTCAAACGTTACAACCATGGCTTAGAAACTCAGGGGAAGACGATTGGCCGTGGTGTTATTGCGAGTAACTGGTAATCAGCCGTATGAGGTTCAAATCCCGTGCGACTCTCAGCCGATCAGGTGGCAGACGAGCAGTCGGTGGAAACATAGGCAGTCTCCTTCACTTCTCGTTGCCTCTCCACCCAGGAGTATAAATGGGTACCTGTGAAAAACTCGGGAAGTTACCAATAATATAAAACCAGTCTATAATGGCGTGAATGGGACCCGGAATCAGGGACTCAATAAACGCCAATCAAACCAACAACTTCCTCAGAAATTGACATCGGCACCTACTTGTACAGAACCTAGCTAGCTGCCCGGTGATGCTTCTCTATTTATCACGAGCATCACAAAATTTGATTTGATATAACTAAACAACAACTTGGCAGATTGTACGGATTCTTTTGTGGTGCCAATGTAAATATCGAAATAAAGTTTAATATTATTAACTACATGTGACTATGAGTAACAGCCTACTGACGACGGCCACCAGTCAATGAAGCCAGACATATGTAGGTAGTTTATCAGAAGCCTTATTCAGTTCTGAAATAATATAACAAAAACTCCACAAGGTTATCATTAGGAAAACCTGCGTTGTAGATGTCATTATGATCATCCAATACAATAATATAAATGGTATTAATGGTTTCCATTGTCAACTATGTGTAATGACCTGCTGGCAACTGGTGTATTGTCGTGGTATATGTGGATTCTTAGGTCAAATTTGAAACAATGCACATCTAAACCCACAGGCCTACAATACGGGTACTTGGTCTGCAACGTAATACTCATTCCTGAATTATGCGTCGGCAACCGGGCTGCTGAGCACCACCGCACTTACCAAAAAATACATATTTCCACAACTTATTTCTCTGTGGCTCGCACTTTATACATTGTTCTGCAAATAATCACAAAATATAACAACGTATACTGTGAATTATGCAGATGACACTATGATTAAACACTTACCGTGGTCATAGTAGGTATTCCATCTTCATCTACGACCACATAATTACGCTATTAAAACAGCAGAATTGTACATTCTAGTAACTGCGATGCTGTTAACATGTCAACACTCCAAGCTCAGTAACATTACAAAACTGCTCAGAAATAAGCTAACACGTTAAAAAACCTAATTTGAACATGCTGTTGAATGGCTTCCAATCAAATTAAGTCCAACATATTCAATAAAACATTTGATACGCAGTGCTCAAAATTATAGTAATAATAAGTTTCTGTTTTTGTTTTGGAAACATTTAAACTTTTATCTGAGCTGTACAGCATACTATACCTATTTATGGAAAGATATTATCAGGAGCAAAATTTCCCACTTCCGCTATTCCGTTTTAAACGGATTTCTGCTCGGATCTTTCTCGCTTTCTACCTTCGGATAAAGACAAAATATACTTGTTTTAAGATTTGAGCCAATCGGAGCAATAGAAAAACTTCTGAGAAACCACAGCGGAAGACAAACAGACAGACTGACAAATAAATAAATAGATACTGCGCCCTTCCTCAGTCGGCTATTGTAATCATATAATTCATACGCGTGTATGTCTCCAGTACGTAGATTCTATCTAACAAGTACGTAAGCGAGATTATACTGTAGCAACGAGGTTTTAGGGTGGATGAACGTGGGGCTGGGGTGGGTGAGTTGGGTTGGGGCGGGGGTGGATGGGGGGGGGGAGGGGTGGTTACTGCTGAAATGGAATATGAAGTTTGAATAAAGATGGTATCACTTGTTGTGGTTTTGTTTTGAACAAATAACATAAGAATGACATATTGCTGTGCCATGTTGTGCAATGGCAAAACTAAATATTTAAAGAAGAAATATATCAAATTCAATGCCACAGCCCACAGCTACACTGCTCATTTTGTATATTCAGTGACGCAGACATATCTATCATTCTGACACCTCTACTTTGTAGAGCAGCCAGGCTCGGTAAGTTTATCCTGCGGGATAAATATCAATGTTTAATGGATCACCGTAGAGAGTCCAACACGGCGGTGGTTGAACGCAGTTACGGTTAGACGTAGGCCTAGATGTGGTGATGTTTGCGCCATAATATAATGTTTATATATGACAGGTGACAGTTTGACTACACATTTAAAGCGCAAGCATGGCCCCCAGATGGCAGACGGTGGAGGGCGCTGATTAGACTTTATTGTTAACTAAATCCATTTAGCATCTCGTAAAAGAAAGCAACCGTTGTTTACTATACGCGGTACTGAATATACTACCGAAAGCCACAATTCTTTTCAATTATGGGGTATATTACTTTTGATAGGTTATATTAGCCGGTATATGCATTTGGTTCTATTTTACCAGTGCGGGTCTGTAAATTGATATAAACGCGCATATGGTCGTTGTGCATTCCCGCAAGAATATTAGTGAGTGTCAAAACACAGCTTAGCAGGGCTACAAATCTCAACATTTCATCGCTAACGTTTTGTGCCGTGAAGCGTTAATATTTTTATTCATGATGGCCCCATGGGTACTGGAACCGTTCTGATTCTTACGCATCGCCGGGGTTCCAGGAGAGAATTGCATTTCTCAAGCAAAAACTAATTATGGCAGCCATTGGACATCGCGTCAATACACCATTAGCGTCAGTGAAATATCACCGTCCACGAACCGTGCATTGGAAACTGATCAGGTATTCTGGCTATGATCTCGCCGCAGGAAAAGAGACGATATGGGAAAAATCGAACAATACGCTTAGGCACTTGGGCACCTGTGCGCTTGCGTCCATTATTTGTAAAGAAGTCTCAAAGCCCAGGACATGATTTTAGCCAAGTCCAGCAATTTAGGCCTTATTAACTTATACATACTGAAATCTGGCATAAATATACACTTGGTGTCTGGGTGTCCGGCTGTCCCTCCGCCTGCCTGCCTGGCTGGTTGGATGACTAACATCTAGTAACTTTGGCATACGATTGTATATAATCATTTGACCTTTGCTTGCATGTGTTTACGCTATCGTAGCTACGCTTTCCTAACGATACATAGGCGTATCAGGTTTCACTCCGATATTTTGACATGGGCTGATAAACAAACCTGACAGATGAAAGAGTGGATTAACTGCCAGCTGCTAGAGGTTCACTGGCCACGATGGTCAGTCCTTGCACCCGTTCTCACGAGACTTCCGGCCATTACTAACACCAATTAAAACAGCAGAAGTTGTGAAGGTACTTAAAGACCTGAAAAATGGACGTGAATCTGTACCTGATGGCATGGGCAATGAACTATTCAAATATGCAAGTGACATTATCTCAAAACCGATCGCGCATCTAATCAATTCAGCTTTTAAGCAGCCGCTTTAGGCCAAGGTACCCTTATTGCACTACCCAAGCCCAAGAAGCCACCTGCCCCCACCCCAGCCAATCTGCGGCCCATTGTGCTCCTCAACAGCGTACAAAGAACCCTATCCAATGTTACTCTATGCAGCATTCGAGACAAGATCGATGACTTCACCGGGTCATGTCAAAGTGGCTTCAAACGTGGACTCAGCGATAAAGACATTGTATGGGCTCAACGCTTGCTTATGTCGGTAGTCATGCCCAAAACACTGGGATCTCCACAAAAAGGGCATTGACATGTCATGGGCCTTCGATACGATTAAACGCTCAAAGATCCTAGATGTGGGCATACTACGCCAGGCCAGTTGCAATGAAGATGGGCTACGACTAGCGAGGCTACTGCTTGCAGAAAGCCAGCTGAGAGTACGAGTCAAGTCAGTGAAGTCTGTAGAGTTTGGGACATCAATCGGCTCCCCACATGGAGATTGTCTATCTCCGGTGCTTTTCACCTGTTAATTTGCTGCTGCATTGAAATCCATGCGGGAAAGTTCCACAGGACCAAACCACCCAGTGTCAATACTGGATATGCCGCTAAGGATGGAATATGCCGACGATGTGGACTTCATAGCAAACTAAAAATTGAGAATCCTTTTATGAATGAATCAAAGACAGGGTTCACCCACATATACTTACCTACAAAGCATGAAACTAAAGAAAATGACGATCCACTTCGTGGCGGCGAACCATGGAGGACTGCTGACATTGCTGCACGCTGCGTCATGGGGAACATAGCTTTCCAGTCCTTCGGAAAGCTATGGATTCGTAGATGAAAGATGCCCTCGATAAAAAGGCTGCGTTTGTACAATACAACCTGCGTATCCTTGATGCTGTATAACTGTAACAGGTTGGCACCTCCAAAGGCAGCTCTAGACAAACTAGATGTCTGTCACCGTAAACACCTACCCACCATCACTGGACACCGATGGCCAGACAGCATAATTTCCAATGATGCACTATACAAGATGTGTAATACGTCGCCGCTGTCTGTAAAGGTCATCCAGCCAAGATGGTCCATGTTTGGCCATGTGCTAAGGATGCCAGAACAGACACCAGCACAGATAGCCTTCTAATTCGCGCTACTTGGATCCAGCAAATACAAATCCCGGAGAGGACGTCATTGCATAAATCTGCAAAGCGTGGTATGAGGTGACCTCAGAAAATTAGGACCCGGTACACTCAAGTCAAGAATGGACCCGAGGAAGCTAAGGATTTCGCCTGAGGACAAGTTCACATTGGGCAAAAACGATGAAGGACTGATTGCAGCTGTAGGATGTTTCTGCTACTAGAATACAGCAATCATACATACTGCCAAAGGTTCAGATTCTGTGAAGGGATCCATTGCTAGTTATCACCGGCGCATTTCCAGCTCTGACCACCATTTACGCGTACTGGAATCGATTAAAAACTTTGAAGACTAAGTTCCCACAATCCAAATTACAAGGTACACGCAAGCTGTTGAATATTTTATGAATACCCTATGGCAGCAACAGCTCCCAGTCAAATTAGTTTCGACATAATCAACAGAATGAGTATTAAATTGTAAATTTGTCGCATTTAAAAGTTGTGGTAGCCATGGTAGTCTGTCAATAATAATATCATGATTAAAAGCTAACTAGACCCCTATTACCTTTTAAGACCAATCTTATTTATTTTGACAAGCCTTCGCAAATAAAAGCCAGGTGCCTGATGAAATACATGTATGTGCAGAAGCTTGCAAAAGTAAATCAAGTTAGTCTTAAAAGGTACCACTTTTGAACCCTTTTATTATCCAAGACATACAATTCGTACACTTCACGATGGACATTTCGATTTTGGCGACGACGCTATGCCTCATTTTGATTCCGACGTCAGTTACTATGTGACGTATTTGATGATGACGCAGATAATTTATTGACAGATCATTCCATTGTTCTACGAATATCAGTGCAAAGCCGAAGAGAGTAAGTAAATAAATATTGTAAATGTGCATGTGTTCTACAAGACAACTTCAATATAATTTAATGCTAAGCGAATTTTTGTGTTCGTTGAAAGATTTGTGAATGATATGCCAAGCCACGAACCATCATTCCTTGGGTGCCTATGGTTCTCACTTCAAGTCTCATTTCTATCTTCCCTTATCTCGTGCTTTGGCATTACTGTCAGTGATTTTGGAGCACACACGCAGTTCCCAGTGCTCATGTACAGCGTGATCAGCTCACGTTACTCGCCCATTTTGGTCTTCTCGGTGACAGATAAAAGCGTGACCATCTCGTTCCGAGTTCTGCCGTCTGTTAAAAATTTGTGACCGGACTTGGGAATCTAAGTCCCATAACTTAGTCTAGCATCACCCAGGTCTCCGAGACACCAATAGAATCGCTACCATTGTTAGCATTAACCTCGATAGTAGCGCATCCTGGCTGTCTCACGAGGATTGTGTATTGAGCTTAGCCGATCTGATAAGAGCGCCAAGAACACTGTCGCCACTGGTCTTACCACATCAATTCACCTTTCCAGAGTATCCATCCATCATCTGGCCTCGCATGATGTCATAATCAGCATAGCGCGTGTATGATGACGTCACAATCATTACGTCACAAAGGGTTCCATATCATCAAATCTCAAATAGTCCGACAGGTATGAATTGTATGTCTTTGTAATTCTTTGCTATTTAATAAGCATGCTATTGAATACTTTGAAACTAATTTGACTGGGCGCTGTTGTAGTTTTTTTGGAAATTGATAGTCAGGGTGTTCAGATATTGATCGATCCCAACACGAACGAGGTGTGGGTGGAGCTTAGCTAGAGGTGGGCGGGGCATGGCTAAAACCGGAAAGGTCCATCCGTTGGTAGTCATGTTTGCATACATGGAAATCAGAGATTCAATGTTTGAATTCACAATGATCAATGCTAGGATGGTTTCCCTAATCTGGACTCAACCATCTGCAGCGTCATATCGAACATTGGCTATTCTACACGCCTGACAAGTACTGCACATCACAGGGATATTTTCTGGTGGGCCTAACAGATGATCTCTTTCGAACAAATTATTAGCAATCAGTACCCGTAGTTCTTTGACATCTTTGCTGACAATCTTACAAGTAGACCGTACAGATAGGCCAGCGAAGCTTTCCAGACAATGCCACTAGCAGACAGTGCCATCAATTCATTGCCAACCGTGACAATGATACGTCACGTTAGTTGGAACTAGACTTGGGAATCCCGCGTGTGTTGCCAAAAATTTAGTGATTAATTATAGATATTTATTTTGGCTGATTCGCTCAACCCGCTGAATAGTGCTATATTAACTGACCTTTTCAGATCTGAATTCGTTCATGTATTTGTTCAAAATGCTTTAGACGAATTTTAGTTGAAAGAGGTGAAGGTACACCGGGTAAATTACTACAGAGCAAAAATATACTTGATGCAGTAATAAAACATTTTGACAGGTTTACGGTGTGGGAGGTATGTGGTATGAGCTGTGTGTGGTATGAGAGGTGTCTGGTATGATGTGTGTATGACAGCTGTGTGGTATGCGGTGTGTCGTATGAGGGGTGTGTGTGGTATGAGAGGTATGCGGTATGAGAGGTGTGTAGTATGCGCTGTGTGGTATGAAAGGTGTATGTGCTATGAGAGGTGTGCAGTATGAGATGTGTGTGGTTTGAGAGGTATGTGGCATGCGGTGTGTGGTATGAGAGGTGAGTGGTTTGAGAGGTATGCGTGGTATGAGAGGTGTGTGGTATGAGAGGTGTGTGGTATGAGAGGTAAGTGGTATGAGGTGTGCGTGTGTGCGTGCGTGCGTGCGTGCGTGCGTGCGTGCGTGCGTGCGTGCGTGCGTGCGTGCGTGCGTGCGTGCGTGCGTGCGTTATGTATATTAATTTATTTTGTGTGTTAATCTCAATGAGGCTGCATTACATCATGTATGGCATAATAAGGCTACTATAAAGTATCTTTATTAGTTGCGGTGGTCGGCGTATGTTTCTAGCAATGCTACTTATTACCTTATAGATTCCTTTCAGATGATATAGCGGCAAATACAATTTCTAAAAAAATCTCTGATTATCTATGCAAATATTGCAAATGATTATGTTATCAATTTTCTTATTTTGTAAAATGCAGCTTTGACAAAAATTCGACAGACCAACCGACAGACCCACAGACTGACAGACGAACGTAAAGTCGTTGTGAAACTAATTTGTCCCATTTTGATATTATTGTCGTTACTGAAAGTCACCTCACTCCAAACATCAACAATAACATAACAGACCTATCCATTTTGTCCATCCATCATATGACGTCATAATTAACTACGTGACATGTAGAATGACATCATAATGAATGACGTCATTATAACATCATGAATAACGTAGATAATTACTTCACGAACGCATAATTGAAGACGGACTATGCGTTGTTGTACGAATTGTATGCCGTTAATATTTAATAAAGATTCTGTTGAACATTTTGAAACTAATGTGACTGGGCACAGCAATAGCATCCAGTCAAATTAGTTTCAAAATATTTAACAGCTTATCTGTATAGTTTTCTTGAGATTGATAGTCAGGGAGTTCAGGGATCGATCAATCCCAACACGAGCGAGGTGTGGGTGGAGCATAGCTAGCGGTGGGCGGCACATAGTAAAACTGGAAAGGTCCATTAAACTGCCGGGCTTCCAAGAGCTGTATCTGAAGGCCCGTCAGTAGGCGTGGGGAGGCGTGGGGAGCGTGGGGAGGGGTATGTGTCTACATATCTGATCAAGTGACAATATTACGACCTCTCGCGGTATTGAACACGAATGTCATTGTATTGAAATAATATGGAGATTCACGACCGCTCTGAATTGCTAATGTGTGTTATTTATCGTCCACCAAACGCAAATGTCGACAAATGGCAAACTATTTTGTGTTCGTTACTTAAACCCGTATAGTAATATTATCTTACTTGAGAATCTTAATGACGATCTGCTCCATTCATCCAGGCATCATCTACGTGATATCATCACTATATTTGGCTTCCGCAGTTAATAACTGAACCGACTCGGCCTGTTACAAACGCATTACTTGGCTAGAATAGTAAAAGACAGTGGAGTACTTGCACCCTTTTGTAGTGATCACACTCCAGTATATTTGGTTCTAACACCTTTCATACCTAAGTGTAAATCCTACAAGCGCCATATGTGAGACTAAGTGAAAGCTGATTGGGATTTATTCAGGGGTCAGTTATCCAACGCACCCTGGAATCATATTTGCAATATCACAATGACAAATCTCGATGTCTCAGCTGTACTTCCTAATCTGGACACACAACGAATTCTGTGGGTTTTCCAGGCAACCAGATAAATACACTTTTAAATGTGGAAGTAATCGTCTTTGGTAGCTCCTCTAGCATGTACCTGCCTAAGGATTTAATGAGTTTCACCTTGTTTGAGGTGACATGCAAAGAGTTCTTCCAGTCTGCCACTGGCAGTTCATTTGCTGCGTGAAATTATCTCTTACAGCTATCCCCACTCACTGTTTGTCTTCTAAGTCATTCTGCATTTTTGTTATAGACATGTCATCATATCTATCAAAGACACCAATAACTTTGTTGGCAGAAGCTGACGCTGACAGAAGATGCTTGGTGTATCCATTCGCAAGATCTACAAATGTATTCTGCTTGTCACCATACATAGACTGAATACTTGACAGTACATCCCTAACAAAAACAATATGTTCTTTGGAAAAATTTGGCACGGTCTTGTACATTTATGTAATTTGCTTCAATTTTACACCAGGTACTGATTTCTGGGTTTTCCGCATCGTTCCATCTTCATAGGACATGGACAGGGGAACTGTGCCAATGGGATGACTGAGGATGTTCTCCATGTTTACATCATCTCTAGACGAAGAAATTTCCAGGGTGCGCCCAAAGACTATCTGAAGACTAACATGTATGAGAACTGTTTTCCCGTTTGCATTTATTACCCTTGCCCTTTTGTCCATGCCATCAAATGTAAGAAGTCCAGATAACTTTATAGCAGGGTACAAGCTGTTTTCCCCTCCAGCTGAAAGTGTCGATTGTACAAATGACTCCATCATTTTTGTCCAGTTACAGCAATACCGAGTAAAGACTGTTGTACTTCATTTGATGCGATAAGACCATTTAGTATTTTCAACAACAACTGTGGATGCACATTTACACCAAATGGTATTTGTTATATTAGTATGGATGTGATCAACAATTGAATTGACATGCTTTTCCTCACACTTGAGACACTCAAGTTGACACTCTCAATGATATAACCTTTGTGACTGAACAGCATACGAAACAGTCTTCGAACAGAAGTCCTTCCTGGCTGACAGATAATTATTCTACTACGTGTCTTGATAAGCTCCATCTGATGACTGCAAATATCTGCTGTGTTATACCTAATCTGCTCTTAGTGTCTTTTATAAGTGTTTTCTCTGTCGTCATGTCCCCTGGAATCCTATTAAATATCTCTGTCCCTTCTTTTATACTGACCTCTCCTTGCTCAAAGCTGGATTGAACTGTATTAGGCAGATTACACATTGACAATATATACAGAAGCGCCCACCGAGCATAATTTGAATGGTTTGACACAAAGAAGTATGGAATCATAAACCTTTGCCTGTTAATGTGAATGGACCAATTCCCCTCGTTATCAGATCTCATACATCCAAGCAGAATCATAATGGCTCGTACTCACTCCAGTACGGGAATGTAACTGATTTGTTTCTTCCATAGACATCAAATGGCTCCATAAGTGGAAGTACGTATTCTTCAAGATCTTCAAGCCCCTTCATGCAGTTAGAGAGTTTGCATCAATATCTTTCTTCAAAGAGTTGTGTGTTTCAAGTAATTTCTCCCATATTTTATGAGGAATTTCTTGAGTTTTATTTTCTGCTAATAGCCATTCAAGGAACTCTTCCATCCACACCTGCATTAGAGCTTCATAGACTAGTGCAAGATCCCTGATACCTCTTTTGTACTGCTTGCCAAACAATATATGGTTAGCCATTGCTGTAGCATAGGCTCCTGAATCAACTAATTAAGATCTGCGTCCACCCCCGCTTCGCAACCTCCCTAAGCAAGCTATGAAGGAACACTATGTGCGAAATATTCCAAAGCAAACAATGTTCCTACTTAACTCATTTGGCCTTGATCACTGAGCCATCATTGCTACAGCATACAATTGTTGGTTCATGAATTGTACTGCTACATTTTGTCCAAGGAGGTTGGCTTCTTCTTTATTCTTTTTCATAGCGGTATAAACAGTAGCCATGCCACTCGGTTTCCCATCTAAGACAGGTGGGTATACAGAAGCAGTAAAAGATTCCTCCTTGTCATCAGGAATTCTGTTGAATACAAACCAAAATGGAACACTCTGACTTTCAATTTTGGGAAGTATAGCGATTTGGATAATATATCTTGAAAGAATGTGTAACATTACCCAGGTCTTGTCTCTTATTGATCTTAGTTGCCTATGATCTGGGTTGATTATGTTAACAGCCTATTTAGCACGTGGTGGCTCACTTCTCACCTTTGGCTTTTGACTTTCTTCGCACTTCGTTAGCTTTTCTGTTTCATTTGACAGAGGCAATGCCCCATGTTGTTGTCTTAATACCTTGATTTTATGCTGGACGCGTGTGATGTTGTTCTGTTGTTGGAACTTCACCCTTGCCATAGAGTGAAACATTCCCTTTCCATCAATCGTTTTAGTGTTTATGTCGATATTATCACCACCTTCACATACAAAGTTCCCACCATCTTTCCGTGATATTAACCTACTGGGTACACACCTGAACACACTTTTTCGGCTTCTTAACTAGTCACACTTGTATGAAACCTCCTCCAATCGTCATAGCCAATGCAATAACTATGTGAATAAAGTCCCTCTATTAAGTTTCTAGACCTAAACGTGTTATGCAATTCCACAGTAAGTCCCACTATGAGATGCATGAAAACCTTACGGATGGTTGACAATATGCACTCTGAAAGGGAAACACAAACTGAACATTTCTCAGAGTCCTTTTTTAATTCATGCAGCAATCAACTAAGGAATTTAAACAAAAGATCTTGGCAGATGTTTTCCTGTCTTAGCATCGCGTATGCCACTTGGACTAGGATATACATTTGTGTCAAAATCCATCGCTATTATGTCATCTCAAAGAATCCCGGCAGCTGTATTAGTACAGAATATTCCGCATTGGTATCACGTTCACTACTAAGGCTCATTTGTACATGTGATTGTTTCTGCCCTCTCTTGAGTTCTCTTGCTGCTCTTACAGCATGGTGCAATTTGATATCACTACGCAAAATGTTGTTTGACTGTTCTTGCCCAAGTTGTGATAACACTTCAATGCGATCTCCATACTGTGTGAAGAGACATTTTTGTAGGTTAGCCGAGTTGTAGTTTTGGTCCTCTTTAAGGAGGAATGAGACCTTTTAAACAATACAGTTAATTCGATAGGCTTCTTGTTCACCATTAAATTATCATCAATTTCATCAACCAGTTTGTTAAAAACCTCGTAAAAAATTGATACTCTAGGAATTAATGCTGTGCCTTTCAATATACATGTGTACGTCACATAACAAGCTGTGTGATGATCTGCACCTTGAGTGTGGTTAGCTAAACCATTGCAACGTAATTTGACCTTTTGTTATCAGAGGCTCTGTTCTAGCATATCTACTTTGTGTAACATCTTGTCTTTCTTATGAGAGTATAAAATATACAGTTTCTAAAGTCAAAGGCAGGCATACATGATCTGCTGATTCAGGTATTCACATGATGCACCTGCTTGCGGATTGGCAGCTGTTGCCTAACTGTTGATGCACATGATCTAGATTCTCTGGGCTGGGAAATGCATAACAGTTCCTATGATTAATAATGGGTAGTTCACTAAGGTCAGCATTCAAATCATCACAAATCTCCATAAACCAACCATAAGTTATACAGTTCTTGACGTTGACAAACGTTTTCTCTTTTTAGCTTTTGAAGGGAATACCTTTAAAGGATTTTCTTCACCATCCATCTTCCTTCTGAAAGTAACAAAACACGCTATTACATAAGCTATAGTTAACCAATCTTAGTTTAATGTATATATTTTGATACGGTAGTGATTCAAGCAACATTCAAGTAATGTCAAACCTGTGTATAATTGGCACATAGTTTTTCTGGCCAAATATGACGGCTCTTTAAGACGGGTGGTCGTAAGACAACTCGTCCTAATAAACAGCCATCTTTTGGCCCCAAAACCTATTTAGCATATAGAATTAGTTGTATTAAGCGACCATGTGTCTGTTGTGACAATGCTTTGATGACCATAAAGTGTCCATTATACAGAGGTTTTACTATAATATGCGCTTAAAAAGTCATAAAAAATTATCGTAAATGAGCTAATAAGAATATATAACACCCCTGGGGATCTGATTCGGTGTTGCAGTGATTATGACACAACGGGCAAATGCATGGCTTGTCGAGTTTATTGCTTCCAAAACTACTTTCTTGTTACTTTCCCTGGGTAATGAGTCCCTATGAACTTATGAAATACTTCCATCAAATCACCATAGACGGCTAAGGGTTTGTCATTACGTTAAAGGACAAACACAGTTGGTATAATCTTTCTTTCCCCGGTTACATGGGCCGCCGCTCTCTTAGAATTTAAGAGCAAACCTAAAGCTATGTCGCCCGCATGACAACTTTCTCCCTGCCATTACATAGGCTAAATGTCGTCACCTTGCTAATGTAACTCTATGTAGGTTCTGTAATGGATGTAGTTACTTAAATCGACACCTATTTGACATCTTTCTGTCAGATTCTGCTAGCTGTCCTTGTGGATACAGTGATGAATCCACAAATTACTTTCTCCTACACTGTCCTGTTTTCAACGACCAAAGAGTTAAATACTGATTCACACAGAGAAACGCCTAAATAATTAGGCTTTGATACCATCTAATATAACATAGCAGAAGGATATTGATTCTTTTCAGATTACTGCTGCTGCTGCTGCTGCTGCTGCTGCTGCTGCTGCTGCTGCTGCTTCTGCTGCTGCTGCTGCTGCTACTACTACTACTACTACTACTACTACTACTACTACTACTACTACTACTACTACTACTACTACTACTACTACTACTACTACTACTACTATTTATATACATAAATATTCATGATCGTCATAAATGTTATATTATATGTTGTTCATTTGCTGTTTAAAACGGCCTGAGTGTGAATAAAGAATCTGATTATGAATATGGATATACCATGTGCACTCAACTCCATAGCAGGGGTTGTTCAATGGATCGCTCGAAAAGATTTATGATTTATACCGCTATGACGAGTCGCGCCATTTAGGATGGCACACGAGTTGCAACAACGGCATTAGGCCGATTATATGATCAGGCTTTTTCCAAAACCATTTACTCCTTGAAATGATAAGATTTGAATTTCAAGACAGCTATGTAGGGAGGCTGATTGATATTTCGAAATTAATTTGAATGCAATCTTTTGCTGCTATTGGCAGCAACATCTCCCAGTCAAAGCAATTTCAAAACATTCAACATAGCATTCCATACGCCATGAAGAATTTGTTCGTTTTGGTCTCCGAGTGTCAGATGGCTAAAGTAAACAAAATAATGTTATCAGTAATAAATACAACAGCAAAATCTTTTTAACATGATTTTTCATGAAGAAACTGATTCTTGTTGTTTGAACATCGAATTGAATTGCATGATTTTGATGCAATCAGCTTAAGAGCTTAATACCCACTGACATCCAGATTGTATCACAGAATCAAAGCAGAAATTAAAACAAGTGATTGACATGTATATAATAGAGATCTTCATATCACTAATAGCTTTCTCGGATTCGCGCATAGATGAAAGATGGAAGCAGGCGCTTGATTATTGATTTGCGTTAATTGAAACAGATAATTAAATCTATCGACTAACGCAGTATCCATGTCTATAACCCTGATGCAATTGATGGCCGCGAGTACTGATAAATTCCATTGTGCCTCAATTTCCATTCCGCTTCGTTTGTTTCAGTGAAATCATGCCGGTTGACTGACTTAGTAAATGTAAGAAACGTCCAAAATTGAATGATAGGCGAATATTCACTGAAGATCTAGACATTGTTGGCAGGTTTTTTGAAGGATGTGTTTGGTCCTATTGCGCCTAATATGATTGGAAATGTATTTGAACAGGCGGTAAGCGCACTTAACCATGCAGCCTGTGGAATGATATTCCAGGCTCTTTGAGCTTAGGGTAGTCGGTCAGCATCTCAGCCGGGCTGGTCTAGCATCTTAACTTAACGTAGCATACTTCAATACGTCACCAGACATTACAGTTCAACTGAGATTTATATTTTGGGCTCATTGGCTGGATAAAAATATGGACATGTGTAATACATACTAGCGTAACTGCTGCAAGTACGCAAATAGCTAAGCACAGAACATGCCAAGCGAATTTGTATGGGTACGTATCCACTCTGGCAGAGGGGGGGGGCGGGGTGGGGTGGGATGGGGGTGGTAGGGTGGGTGGGGGTGGGGTGGGGATGGGTGAGGAGGGGTGGGTGGGTGGTAGTGGGTGGGGGTATGGGAGTGTGTGTGTGTGTCTGTCACTCAAGAGCCTAACGTGAAAATCAAATACGTCATGTGATGTTGTAGCGCGCCAGGCCCACAACGTCCCGCTCGCTCGCCAGTACAGCGGCGGCGGCCGTGCTGCCAGTGCCGGATTAAGCCTTGCCAGGGCCGGGGGCAAAGAATATTTGTGGAGTTGGATGGACGCGTTATACAAATCCAAACGGGGAGGGACGGGGTTGTACCGGGGGTCCTCACCCTGAAAATTTTGATATCTAGTTGCTCGTAGATGGCATATCCTGCATTTCCAGAGGTAAATATGGACCATCAGTTGGCTGTTAAATTATTCTTTTTTAGCCACTTAATTTCACTTTTTTTGTTCACAAAACTTTTTGAGGCGTTCAGTTGTGAAAAACCAGAACTGCATAAAAAATGAATGAACAATAAAATGAAATTAAATAGCTAAAATTGAATAATTTAACAGCCAACTGAAGGGTCATATTTACCTCTGTAAGTGCAGGTGGTGCCATATGAGAGCATAACAAATCGCCAAGTTTGTACCATATCCTGTTATGCTGTTTCTCTCTTTATATGCAAAATATCTGGGCATCATGTCCTGCAGACAGCTCTTCTCGTTCGTAAAAAGAGAAACTGCATAAAACACATTATTCACTCAAAAATTTGTTTTATAGAAAAGATTGGGGCTGGTCAAGATCTGGGTCCGGGGGCAAATGTTCCCGCTGCCCCTATTATAATTCGCTACTGCGTGCTAAACGTATCCAGCCCATGCGTCGCCACCACCCGCCCCACCCCTGCTGGCCGGAAAGCTCCGCATGTCTCCACATAGTGGGTGTGGGGATGGGTGGGGGGGCCCGGGGAGGAGGTTAGGGTGTGGGGGGGGGGGGGGTTCTGTGGGGGGGGGGCGGAAGACTGACCGACTCCGAATTTTTAGTACAATATCTGATGCCACAATGATGTTGGTCCGTCATGAAGGTGGTAACCGAAAGTGGCTGAATTCAGTGAATTTTATATCTTTGGTGAATTTACAATTTGTTGAATTGTTGAATATCTTGAAACTAATTTGACTGAGAGCGGTTGCTGCCATATGTAACAGCTTACCTAGTTACCCTGGCATTTAGATTCTGGGAATTACACCTTGCATTCTATAGGGAAAACAATCGAAATACGTTTTGGCAATCCGCAAACTATTGACAATCTGCTGTTTTCACATTAATTATATCATAAAAATATACAAAACGAGAAAAGCCGATTTTGCACGCTCAGCGGGCTCTGGAGCGTTTACCCTATGGAACGCACGGCTGCAGTTTCAAAGTTTCAAGTCAATTCCAACACGCAGACAAATACAAAGTGGTTGGGGATTAGCTAGAAATGGGCGGGGCATGGATAGAAG
>CM067372.1:52116489-52143949 GCA_034401795.1 Chaetoderma sp. LZ-2023a
ACACGGGTCGTGTTTTAATAGCATTGGCCGTGTTTTAATAGCATTGGCCGTGTTTTAATAGCATTGGCCGTGTTTTAATAACACTGATGGTGTTTTAATAGCACTGGCCATGTTTTAATATCACTGGTCGTGTTTTAATAGCACTAGCCATGTTTTAATAGCACTGGCCGTGTTTTAATAGCATTGGCCGTGTTTTAATAACACTGGTCGTGTTTTAATAGCATTGGCTGTGTTTTAATAGCATTGGCCGTGGTTTAATAGCACTGGCCGTGTTTTAATAGCATTGGCCGTGTTTTAATAACAATGACCGTATTTTAATAGCACGGGCCGTGGTTTAATAGCATTGGCTGTGTTTTAATAACACTGGTCGTGTTTTAATAGCATTGGCCGTGTTTTAATAGCATTGGCTGTGTTTTAATGGCACTGGCCGTGGTTTAATAGCATTGGCTGTGTTTTAATAACACTGGTCGTGTTTTAATAGCATTGGCCGTGTTTTAATAGCATTGGCTGTGTTTTAATAGCATTGGCCATGTTTTAATCACACTGGCCGTGGTTTAATAGCATTGGCTGTGTTTTAATAACACTGGTCGTGTTTTAATAGCATTGGCCATGTTTTAATAGCATTGGCCGTGTTTTAATAGCACTGGCCGTGTTTTAATAGCATTGGCCGTGTTTTAATAGCATTGGCCGTGTTTTGATAGCATTGGCCGTGTTTTAATAGCATTGGCCATGTTTTAATAGCATTGGCCGTGTTTTAATAACACTGGTCGTGTTTTAATAGCATTGGATGTGTTTTAATAGCATTGGCCGTGGTTTAATAGCACTGGCCGTGTTTTAATAGCATTGGCCGTGTTTTAATAACAATGACCGTATTTTAATAGCACGGGCCGTGGTTTAATAGCATTGGCTGTGTTTTAATAACACTGGTCGTGTTTTAATAGCATTGGCCGTGTTTTAATAGCATCGGCTGTGTTTTAATGGCACTGGCCGTGGTTTAATAGCATTGGCTGTGTTTTAATAACACTGGTCGTGTTTTAATAGCATTGGCCGTGTTTTAATAGCATTGGCCATGTTTTAATAGCATTGGCTGTGTTTTAATAACACTGGTCGTGTTTTAATAGCATTGGCCATGTTTTAATAACATTGGCCGTGTTTTAATAGCATTGGCCATGTTTTAATAGCATTGGCCGTGTTTTAATAGCATTGGCCGTGTTTTAATAGCACTGGTCGTGTTTTAATATCATTGGCCGTGTTTTAATAGCACTGGTCGTGTTTTAATAGCATTGGCCGTGTTTTAATAGCACTGGTCGTGTTTTAATAGCATTGGCCGTGTTTTAATAGCATTGGCCGTGTTTTAATAGCATTGGTCGTGTTTTAATAGCATTGGCTGTGTTTTAATAGCACTGGTCGTGTTTTAATAGCATTGGCCGTGTTTTAATAGCACTGGTCGTGTTTTAATAGCACTGATGGTGTTTTAATAGCATTGGCCGTGTTTTAATAGCATTGGCCATGTTTTAATAACACTGATGGTGTTTTAATAGCACTGGCCGTGTTTTAATAGCATTGGCCGTGTTTTAATAACACTGGCCGTGGTTTAATAGCATTGGCCATGTTTTAATAGCATTGGCCATGTTTTAATAGCATTGGCCATGTTTTAATAGCATTGGCCATGTTTTAATAGCACTGGCCGTGTTTTAATAACACTGGTCGTGTTTTAATAGCATTGGCCGTGTTTTAATAACACTGGCCGTGGTTTAATAGCATTGGCTGTGTTTTAATAGCACTGGCCGTGTTTTAATAACACTGGCCGTGGTTTAATAGCACTGGTCGTGTTTTAATAGCATTGGCCGTGTTTTAATAGCATTGGCCATGTTTTAATAGCACTGGCCGTGTTTTAATAGCATTGGTCGTGTTTTAATAGCACTGGCCGTGTTTTAATAGCATTGGCCATGTTTTAGTAGCACTGGCGGTGTTTTAATAGCATTGGCCGTGTTTTAATAGCATTGGCCGTGTGTTAATAGCATTGGCCGTGTTTTAATAACACTGGTCGTGTTTTAATAGCATTGGCCGTGTTTTAATAGCATTGGCCATGTTTTAATAGCATTGGCCGTGTTTTAATAGCATTAGCCGTGTTTTAATAACACTGGTCGTGTTTTAATAGCATTGGTCGTGTTTTAATAGCATTGCCGTGTTTTAATAACACTGGTCGTGTTTTAATAGCATTGGTCGTGTTTTAATAGCATTGGTCGTATTTTAATAGCATTGGCCGTGTTTTAATAACACTGGTCGTGTTTTAATAGCACTGGTCGTGTTTTAATAGCACTGGCCGTGTTTTAATAACACTGGTCGTGTTTTAATAGCATTGGCCGTGTTTTAATAGCACTGGTCGTGTTTTAATAACACTGGTCGTGTTTTAATAGCATTGGCCGTGTTTTAATAACACAGGCAGTGTTTTAATAGCATTGGCCGTGTTTTAATAGCATTGGCCGTGTTTTAATAACACTGGTCGTGTTTTAATAGCATTGGCCGTGTTTTAATAACACTGGTCGTGTTTTAATAACACTGGTCGTGTTTTAATAGCACTGGTCGTGTTTTAATAGCACTGGCCGTGTTTTAATAACACTGGCCGTGTTTTAATAACACTGGTGGTGTTTTAATAGCATTGGCCGTGTTTTAATAACACTGGTCGTGTTTTAATAGCACTGGTCGTGTTTTAATAGCACTGGCCGTGTTTTAATAACACTGGTCGTGTTTTAATAACACTGGTCGTGTTTTAATAGCATTGGCCGTGTTTTAATAACACTGGCCGTGTTTTAATAACACTGGTCGTGTTTTAATAACACTAGTCGTGTTTTAATAGCACTGGTCGTGTTTTAATAGCACTGGCCGTGTTTTAATAACACTGGCCGTGTTTTAATAACACTGGTCGTGTTTTAATAGCATTGGCCGTGTTTTAATAACACTGGTCGTGTTTTAATAGCACTGGTCGTGTTTTAATAGCACTGGTCGTGTTTTACTAGCACTGGCCGTGTTTTAATAACACTGGTCGTGTTTTAATAACACTGGTCGTGTTTTAATAGCATTGGCCGTGTTTTAATAACACTGGCCGTGTTTTAATAACACTGGTCGTGTTTTAATAACACTGGTCGTGTTTTAATAGCACTGGTCGTGTTTTAATAGCACTGGCCGTGTTTTAATAACACTGGCCGTGTTTTAATAACACTGGTCGTGTTTTAATAGCATTGGCCGTGTTTTAATAACACTGGTCGTGTTTTAATAGCACTGGTCGTGTTTTAATAGCACTGGCCGTGTTTTAATAGCACTGGTCGTGTTTTAATAACACTGGTCGTGTTTTAATAGCATTGGCCGTGTTTTAATAGCATTGGCCATGTTTTAATAGCACTGGCCGTGTTTTAATAGCACTGGTCGTGTTTTAATAGCACTGGCCGTGTTTTAATAGCATTGGCTATGTTTTAATAGCACTGGCCGTGTCTTAATAACACTGGTCGTGTTTTAATAGCATTGGCCATGTTTTAATAGCACTGGCCGTGTTTTAATAGCACTGGTCGTGTTTTAATAGCACTGGCCGTGTTTTAATAGCATTGGCCATGTTTTAATAGCACTGGCCGTGTTTTAATAACACTGGTCGTGTTTTAATAGCATTGGCCATGTTTTAATATCACTGGCCGTGTTTTAATAACACTGGTCGTGTTTTAATAACACTGGTCGTGTTTTAATAGCACTGGTCGTGTTTTAATAGCACTGGCCGTGTTTTAATAACACTGGCCGTGTTTTAATAACACTGGTCGTGTTTTAATAGCATTGGCCGTGTTTTAATAACACTGGTCGTGTTTTAATAGCACTGGTCGTGTTTTAATAGCACTGGCCGTGTTTTAATAGCACTGGTCGTGTTTTAATAACACTGGTCGTGCTTTAATAGCATTGGCCGTGTTTTAATAGCATTGGCCATGTTTTAATAGGACTGGCCGTGTTTTAATAGCACTGGTCGTGTTTTAATAGCATTGGCCATGTTTTAATAGCATTGGCCGTGTTTTAATAGCACTGGCCGTGTTTTAATAGCACTGGTCGTGTTTTAATAGCACTGGCCGTGTTTTAATAGCATTGGCCGTGTTTTAATAACACTGGTCGTGTTTTAATAGCATTGGCCGTGTTTTAATAACACTGGTCGTGTTTTAATAGCATTGGCCGTGTTTTAATAACACTGGTCGTGTTTTAATAGCATTGGCCGTGTTTTAATAACACTGGTCGTGTTTTAATAACACTGGTCGTGTTTTAATAGCATTGGCCGTGTTTTAGTAACACTGGTTGTGTGTTAATAGCATTGGCCATGTTTTAATAGCACTGGTCGTGTTTTAATAACACTGGTCGTGTTTTAATAGCATTGGCCGTGTTTTAATAGCATTGGCCATGTTTTAATAGCACTGGCCGTGTTTTAATAGCACTGGTCGTGTTTTAATAGCACTGGCCGTGTTTTAATAACACTGGCCGTGTTTTAATAACACTGGTCGTGTTTTAATAGCATTGGCCGTGTTTTAATAACACTGGTCGTGTTTTAATAGCACTGGTCGTGTTTTAATAGCACTGGTCGTGTTTTACTAGCACTGGCCGTGTTTTAATAACACTGGTCGTGTTTTAATAACACTGGTCGTGTTTTAATAGCATTGGCCGTGTTTTAATAACACTGGCCGTGTTTTAATAACACTGGTCGTGTTTTAATAACACTGGTCGTGTTTTAATAGCACTGGTCGTGTTTTAATAGCACTGGCCGTGTTTTAATAACACTGGCCGTGTTTTAATAACACTGGTCGTGTTTTAATAGCATTGGCCGTGTTTTAATAGCATTGGCCATGTTTTAATAGCACTGGCCGTGTTTTAATAGCACTGGTCGTGTTTTAATAGCACTGGCCGTGTTTTAATAGCATTGGCTATGTTTTAATAGCACTGGCCGTGTCTTAATAACACTGGTCGTGTTTTAATAGCATTGGCCATGTTTTAATAGCACTGGCCGTGTTTTAATAGCACTGGTCGTGTTTTAATAGCACTGGCCGTGTTTTAATAGCATTGGCCATGTTTTAATAGCACTGGCCGTGTTTTAATAACACTGGTCGTGTTTTAATAGCATTGGCCATGTTTTAATATCACTGGCCGTGTTTTAATAACACTGGTCGTGTTTTAATAACACTGGTCGTGTTTTAATAGCACTGGTCGTGTTTTAATAGCACTGGCCGTGTTTTAATAACACTGGCCGTGTTTTAATAACACTGGTCGTGTTTTAATAGCATTGGCCGTGTTTTAATAACACTGGTCGTGTTTTAATAGCACTGGTCGTGTTTTAATAGCACTGGCCGTGTTTTAATAGCACTGGTCGTGTTTTAATAACACTGGTCGTGCTTTAATAGCATTGGCCGTGTTTTAATAGCATTGGCCATGTTTTAATAGGACTGGCCGTGTTTTAATAGCACTGGTCGTGTTTTAATAGCATTGGCCATGTTTTAATAGCATTGGCCGTGTTTTAATAGCACTGGCCGTGTTTTAATAGCACTGGTCGTGTTTTAATAGCACTGGCCGTGTTTTAATAGCATTGGCCGTGTTTTAATAACACTGGTCGTGTTTTAATAGCATTGGCCGTGTTTTAATAACACTGGTCGTGTTTTAATAGCATTGGCCGTGTTTTAATAACACTGGTCGTGTTTTAATAGCATTGGCCGTGTTTTAATAACACTGGTCGTGTTTTAATAACACTGGTCGTGTTTTAATAGCATTGGCCGTGTTTTAGTAACACTGGTTGTGTGTTAATAGCATTGGCCATGTTTTAATAGCACTGGTCGTGTTTTAATAACACTGGTCGTGTTTTAATAGCATTGGCCGTGTTTTAATAGCATTGGCCATGTTTTAATAGCACTGGCCGTGTTTTAATAGCACTGGTCGTGTTTTAATAGCATTGGCCATGTTTTAATAGCATTGGCCATGTTTTAATAGCACTGGCCGTGTTTTAATAGCACTGGTCGTGTTTTAATAGCACTGGCCGTGTTTTAATAGCATTGGCCATGTTTTAATAGCACTGGCCGTGTTTTAATAGCATTGGCCGTGTTTTAATGGCACTGGCCGTGTTTTAATAACACTGGTCGTGTTTTAATAGCATTGGCCATGTTTTAATAGCACTGGCCGTGTTTTAATAGCATTGGCCGTGTTTTAATAACACTGGTCGTGTTTTAATAGCATTGGCCGTGTTTTAATAACCATGACCGTATTTTAATAGCACGGGCCGTGGTTTAATAGCACTGGCCGTGGTTTAATAACACTGGTCGTGTTTTAATAGCATTGGCCATGTTTTAATAACACTGACCGTATTTTAATAGCACTGGTCGTGTTTTAATAGCACTGGCCGTGGTTTAATAGCACTGGCCATGTTTCAATAACACTGGCCGTGTTTTAATAACACTGGCAGGAAATGCGGAGACAATGGATCTTTCCAAGTTTATCCAACCATCATATGACGTCATAATCAAGTACGTGCTGTGTAGGATGCCTTCATAATCCTGACGTCACGAATCATTCAAAATAGTCGTACGAATTGTATATCTTTACCATTTAATAAACATTCCATTGAATATTTTGAAACTAATTTGACTGGATGTTGTTGCTGCCATAGGCAGCAACAGCACCCAGTCAAATTAGTTTCAAAATATTTAACAACTTACCTGTATAGTCTTCTGGAAATTGATAGTTGGGGAGTTCAGGGATCGATTGAGGTGCTGTTCGAAGCGGTGAATCATTAGTAAGCATTAGTAACACACAAGAATCGATGACGTATTAGTGAGACACAAAATGGATGATGCATTAGCCAAACATAAAAAGTGATGATGGATTACGCAGGCACAAGAATTGGTGGTGCATTAACCAGACACAAAATCTCCACAAAAGGTGATGATACATTAACCATACGAAAAGGGTGGTGATGTATTAGCCATACACAAAAAGTGATGATGCATTAGCCAGACAAAATAGCTCCACAAAAGGTAATGATGCATTAACCATACGAAAAGGGTGATGATGTATTAGCCATACACAGAAAGTGATGATGCATTAGTCAGACACAATAGCTCCACACAAATGTAATGATGCATTAACCATACGAAAACAGTGATGATGCATTAGCTAGGCACAAAAGGTGATGATGCATTGACCATACACAAATGTGATGATGCACTAACCACACGCAAAAGGTGATGATGCATTAGCCAAGCACAAAATGTGATGATGCATTAGCCAGACACAAACAGTGATGATGTATTAGTCAGACACACTCACTACCTCCACAAAAAGTGGTGATGCATTTACAATACGCAAAAAGTGATGATGCATTAGCCAAGCACAAAAGGTGATGATGCATTGCCCAAACGCAAAAGGTGATGATGCATTAGCCAAGCGCAAAAGGTGATGATGCATTAGCCAAGCACAAAGGACAGGCTCCTGAATAATAATAGCAGGTTGTTTTGCTTACAGGTGCACCTTCCTGAATATTTGCTCACACCACACCCACACTTGATTAACTCAACTACAGCTTTAAGTACCGGTTGTACTTTATATAATATGGGAACAAGAGTTCCATCTATTCCACGAGACCATCCTAATTTTCCTGGATCTGGTATTGTAGGTAATAGCACAAGATCTTGAGACCAGAGGAAGGCTGGTAAATGTGCTCGCAGGCTGTGCTGTGCACCAGCAGTCGGTGGTAGCTTATGTATTGCCTTTACCACGTATGTTACCTGTTGTATCACACCCCGTGGGAATGTGCAACCCAGGCAATGCAGATCCTTTGTTTTGACCGAGAACATTGTAAATTGGTTGCAGAAGCATATGTCTCCACCGCTCTCATGCGCCCGTGATCAAGGTTGTATGAGGACCAAGGTCTTGAGGTCTACGTAAAGCAAGCACCATTACGCCAGTATCTTGTGTAGGAGGTGCACCTTATTACTTGATTTAGCTTTACAAACATCATTAGGATGTAATAAAATAAGTGAATCTGCCTCCCCTGCGTGCTTACACATAGTGTAGGTAAGAGTAATGTGTTGCTGTGAAGTCGCAAGCGTGTTGTTTTAATAAGTGTCCTATGTTGGGTAATCACTTTATCAGCAAGGAAGTGTTAGTGAATCCTTTGTCTCCGTGCTCTCTATCAACCTTCTGGTATATGTGATGGGTGTTAGGTCAACAACATGGAGACCTTTAGTAGAGGAACACAAACGAGTAACATGCTCTCTAATGCCATCTTTTTGTTTATCATTGTTATCAAAGATTACACGACCACCTGCATAATTCTTACACTAGGTATCCACGATTGAGGCAAATGTTTCTCCTACGGTCATACATGTTTTGAGCTGCTTGACTGACATGATCTCACGAACTACTGCCATACCATCAATGATCAGGTATACGTCTGTGAGGCTGATATCATGTAACTGTGGCTGATCAGCCAAACTTTGAAGCACATGGATACGCTCACTCTTGTTTGTACACGTTATTAAACAACCGTCTGAATTCATTAGTGAGGAATTGATTGTTGTGAACTGGATACCACACCCTCAATAGCTATTTGGCGATCTGATTGTGCAACTATCAGTATCCTTGCAAGTAGTGAGTTTGTAACTTTAAGTTGTACATTTCCACAGCTTCCTTTCAGCTACTCTGTTTTACATGCATCCTCCCAATTGGAATGTCAAAGCTTAGTTATATGGTCCCATAAGTTCGATGTACCACAGATGCGTTGATCAACAAATGATTCCAAGGCTTGCTGCCCACGCTACTCCATGTTTAGAATATCATGTTCAATGTTTTTTGGCATCACAACCTTGGCCATTAAATTTTAAAGGTTTGGAGATTTGTCAGCAAAGGGGATGCATTCCTCTAAAACTGAATTCATTGCTAAAATGGCCGTTGCTTGTCTTGCCACTTTGGATGATGACAGTTGGTGGTGGTGACTGTAAGTTGCCCTTTGCATACCTATCATATTTCCAGTCTCTTTAGCAAGTTGAGATAACACTGGTGTACTGAGACAGTATTTAGGCAGAGTAGCTAGCTTGGTTGTTATATCTCTAAAGCCGCCATCACCTTTTAGGAATTCTTGCCCTTGGTCCACACTAGTGCCTGTAAATGGAACATGATTCCTGTTCATGTCAAATTCACCAGCCACAAATCTATTCCATATGTGTGGATCTGTTTGCTTGCTTATCATAGCCACGTAGCGATGCTATTCGGAGCATAATCTAGCCGATTATAGCTAAATGTATTTGTACAGTTTCTCAAAAGAAGATAGGAATAGAAAGAAATTGGGCTGCTTGTTTGAGCAGGTGAAGTTTAGTAGTGCCATCACGTGTTGCATACACATGCGCGCCCATTTAAACATTGGAAAATTCTCATGGTCTTTTTAAAAATTCAGTAAGCTGTTTCTCCATGTTCAACTCTTCAATCAGAATGAGTACACAATTGTGTGCGTCTATGACACCTAAGCCAAGCTGGTTTGCTGTTGCGAGTTTCTCAATGTTTCCGTGTAGTGCATCAAGTACAGTAGGTCTTGTTTTCAAGAATTCTTCAAACCATAGGTAAATAAACACTTGCAAAGTGGTCATGTGTGTATCTATTGCACGGTTATGGTTACTGTCCTTTAAAATTTGACTAACAGTTAGTTACAGTACTCTAATGTTCTCAGCTCCATACTTCACCAATCCCACTCTGTTCAACCGTTTTACCTAAGTATCTAAGTGCACATAATGCTGTGTGAAATGCACCAGGACATAGCATCCACATTGCTTTATACTGATCATCCAGGTACTCTAACCTAAGGGCTCTTTTATATGGATCCATATCAAACGTGACAATGACTTTGCCTGGATTATTTGGACATGTAATTTTATTGAGTTTGTACAGTTTTTCCAAAACTGCAACTAGAGTACTCCAGTCATGTGCATAGACATTAATAACTGGCATTGAATTGAGAGGACGCCATTGCATAAATCTGCTAAGCATGCTACGAGGTGACCTCAAGAAAGCAGGACTCGGTACACTCAAATCAAGAATGGACCTGAGGAAGCTAAGGATTTCGGCCGAGGACATGACACAGTGGGAAAAAGCGAAGAAGGACTGATTGAAACTGTAGGATGTTTCTACTACTACAGTCGCAGAATACAGTAATCATACATCATTGAATGATCCAGATCATGCACACCGTTGTCTGATATGCACACAGCTATATGCAGACCAGACAGGTAACTGGTGTTTTTGTTCATCGGTGCTAGATTGTGATGGTTGATCCTCGACAAGATTTTGCTTATGCGAAGACAGAGGCGGGGATTTATCATTAGCTTGCGCACTATAACGTTGACAATAACGTGTAAGTAACACACACTGATCCTGCCGTTGTGCAATAGCAACTTCCTCTTGACACTGTCCGAGTTTAAACTGCTCATAATGCGGACTTGTTTTTGGTTTAGGTGCTCCACTAATTTTACACTGTAATATTTCAGTAACTGTATCAGGGATATCGTTCAATGAATTACTTAATTTATGATTAATCTTCACAGGCTTTCCATAGAAACCATTCCGTCCTTCCGGTGTGTCTACTTTTGTATCTATCTTGTCAGCAGCACTTCTGCTAGGGATGTTCTCAACCAAACCAGCTGGTACATAAACACCGTCAAACTGATGCATGTCATCACTGACTACACTAGCAATTTGGGTGGTTATTTCATTGACACGCTTATATGGTATTCCAATACCTGTAAAATGTAGAAGAGTTACATTGTTCTGGTTACGATTCATGTGGTGGCTGGAGAGGGAAAGTCCGACAGCGAGTGGAGTCTCATGTGTGTGTCTGAAATTAGAAGTGGCTGTTTTCAGGACAAATCTTACTTGACGGTCTGACTTGAACTCCTGTAGAATATGCTGTGATAGAAGCATGCATAACTGTAGAAAATCATGTTCGCGGGGTTCTGAGTAGGCTGGTACTGTTTCTTGTTACTGTATAATCCACCGTAACATAATTGAAATCTCTCGAGGAACACCTGCATTAATAGAATCGTTTAATGATCCACTAAATATCCAAGACCATTTGAGGTGATTTCAACACTTTCCAAATTTTTTATTAATTTTCTCAATTGAGTACTTACGCACCTGTGTCACACTAGCAATACTATGGTAACATAACATATCTGTATACAGCTTTTCCACGTCACTGAATGGAATGCACTCATTCGAATCAATTCGTTCCTGAAACACACATCATAACTCAACTTCCGCTGCTACGAATTCCACATTATTTCTAGAGATTCTGCAGACAGGTTTTTCTTATGTACCTGGATTTGCTTTCTATACGCTGAACATAATGTACCAAGTGTATTGTGAAGCAAGAACCATGATGTAAAATATCTCGCGAAAGCATTCATCAGTAGTAATACACCACTTAGTCTGGTTTTCCTCTCATCAATCTCACTTTTGTTGACACTATTTGTGATTTTCTCCCCCACTACTTCCAGATGAACAGGCATGGAGAGGCTCAGGTTTGTTAGATTGACAAAAGGAAAAAAAAAATCAGTTTTTGCATAGTTAGGATACTGTGATCTAATAACGGCTTTTTACCTACTTCCACTTCAACAGATGATGTAGGTCGACCTCGTTGTCTATTTTTAAAGATAGAAATGGCCTCCAAAGCACATACCTTCTCTTGATTGTCTCTGTCTCTCTTTATGTGAGCTTTATTTGTAACTTACATCTACTGTGCCATGAAGCTTTTTTCTTAGGTTCATGGGCACTAAAACCGTGTAGTCTCTGAGTAACTTTAAACAAATTTCGGATTGGCATATTCCACTCTCTTATGTACACAGTTAAAAATTGTTTCATAAGAATCATCTTTAAAATCGCTATGTGTTGTTTCCACAAGATTTTCCTTTCTCTCTATGTGGCACAAGAGGCACAAGTCAAAACATGTCGGTGTCTTTTTTGCAGGCTGTTCATGTGAAGCCATGATACGGTCTCGTCATTTGTCTTCATGAAATATCTACATAAAGAGGATAATATATTGTGTAAACGAAGGAAATGTACCTAAATCAATATGCCCTTCTAAATTGCAAAGGTTGTTTGGATAACACCTTATTAACATTATTTCTGGTCCGTTTTCCAGCGTAAATAAGCTTAGTTGAATTTTGACTGATGCCGGCCCTCACATAACTATGCTCATTGGTACTGCAGAACATCGATGCGTGGCTGCAATCATTATAGCACACGCAGGATCATGAAAAATTTGCTAATTTGTTAATTTTCCTTTAAGTTTAACCTTAATACTGTATTGTCCAAACTGACTATTGCACCCAATGACAGGAGCAAAGCCTATCCACTGAGACCTGTATTGAGAGACCACCCATTGACGTTTTCGTAAGTGATCTCTTAAGCAGGTGGTCTCTTATTTACAGGTTCAAATGTATAGTTTTATTGGATGTCAGAACAAATAAATAAGTCCCTTAAAACAGACGGTCTCTTAATACAGTTGGTTAATAGGGCAGGTTTGATGAAACAATACATTTGACCTTATATAGAACATACACCTGTCTATAAAGTCCACCTTTCTGATCCCATGGGTGGTCCTTTAGACAGGCTTGACCGTGTGAGCATATAGCAATGTAATGCTAATTAGAACATATATACATGTAGCATTATTTGATTGAAAACAGAAATTGCCAGGGCCCCTCATTTGTTCCTTGCATATTACAAATCGCGAAAGTGGTCAGAATTTAATAACTAAATAGTGGCGTTGTTGAAAAACTGAAGAAGGTACCTAAACCCCATTAAAAAAAAATGGAACCAACCCTAGTTATGTTATTTAGTATCTTATTTATTAAAAATTGATGGTTCCAAGAAAAATGCCAAAAAATATACAAGACTGAAAAATATGACATATATACAGCGGAATATACTAATGTTTCTGGTCCTGATGTTTCTCTGGAGAAGTCGTTGTGTTCGCATAATGTTTTAAAGGGATGCGAAAGAAAAAATTTAAGCCTTCATGTGAATGTAAACATGAAACAACTAGATGACACTCGCGATAGGTGCTGGATCGCGGCTTTCTGGGATACAGTTATTGACATATTGACATAGATATGAAATCTTTGAGTTCACCTTCAACTGACTAGCAATGGTAGACAATAATACATACACATATGTGACAAATTCGATTAGTCTTGCTTTCTACATTTTAGCATTATGGCTACAAATGCGTTTTCTGGCATGTATTTAGCGACCCTGTGACATAGCTTTTTGATCCGTTAACCTAAACCTTAAACACTCCTAGGGAGCCATATTATGTGCCAAATTTAGTGATTCTATCTTGTTGAATTCTAGAGATATGCTCTGCATACACGCTGGTAGACAAATAGACAAACAAACAGTAAACGAACAGATGGCACAGAGCGCGCAATTCTCACACCGGCCTTTGGCGATGTGAGCTAGAATGCCTCCTGTTTTAAGTTAATGCCTTTGTTGATCCTGTGAGATTCATTGTAGCTGAGAACAATTATATTGTATGGGAAGAAACACATTTTAAAGGCGATGACGTCATTTCCAGCGTAATGTCTAAAGCTCACATGTAACATGAGGGAACCTTTAGTATTGCATTCTAGAACCAATGCTGATTCCCACCCAGTTTAATCTCCCTATTTATTCCAATGTTTGCAAAAGGTTCTCATTTTACTGGACTAAAAATAAAATAATAGCCTACACAAAGCCTAGCGGCCGGATATAGTATTGTAAGGTTCAATTAATTTGAATCGATCTTTTACTATGATGTCTTCTTGTCTTGACACGTATGTCTGCATAAATTACCGTCTATGACGCATGTCTTTACAGGTATGTTTGTATAAATTACCGTCAATCTAAACGTATATAGCGTATTAGGAAAATTATATCCATATTCTCTGCCCGTTGACTGACCCACCGCACTCCAGCGACCCACACCGAAGTACACTACACTGCACCGTACCGCACTGCACCACACCGCACCGCACGGTACCACACGGCACCGCACCGCACCGCACCGCACCACACTGCACTACACCACATCCATCACATCCACCACACACATCACGCCACACCACACCCTACACCACACTTCAATAACCACAACACACCGACCACGCCCTTCTCTATTTTAATCCCACAAGACAGTGATCTGGTTAATTCTCTCAAGAACATGACTATATGTTCTGTTAACATTCTGTGACTCTGTTTCTTCTAACGGGATTTCTGTGTATTCCATTCTGGATAAGAATTATCCATCCCAACACTTACATTGAAATATCAAGTATTATATCACAGCCGTTTGGTATGTTGTCAATGCTTTTTGTATGTGGCAGACTGTTGTATATGTTTTATCCAGATTATATCTCAGACTTGACAAATACGTCTTGCGAAAAACACTACTTGATCAATTGTTCAGAGATCAATAAGCATTTCAGATACTGTACGTGAAGAGAAGCGTGGAGTTGACAGGTGTATGTTTCATAAAGGCCTCCTTTCATACATTGTTTGTCTTCCTTGGTGCTATACGTAAAGGAATAGACTGTATCCGTGGCCTTGCATGTCTATATAATAAAGGCGAATCATACGGAGAAATATCTCCGCTCGAAATAGTGGGCGGATGACGTTACATCACAGCGATGCGATCGCATACTTTGACACGTACGCATATATGGTATGGGTTGAGAAGCCAAGCTGTCAAGCTGAAGGGCAAGCGAATCAAATTGACCACAATGGACCTTTCCAATGTATCCATCCATCATACGATGTCATAATTAACTACGTGACCTGTAGAATGACGTCAAAATCAATGACGTCATTGTGCGTTGTTGTACGAATTGTATGTCTTTACTATTTAATAAACATGCTGTCAAATTAGTTTCAAAATATTTAACAGCTTAAACATATAATTTTCTGCAAATTTATAGTCAGGAAGTTCAGGGATCGACCAATCCTAACACGACCGACGTGTGGGTGGAGCTTACCTAGAGATGGGCGGGGTCTAGCTAAAACTTGTAAGGTCCATTGTTAAAGTACATAGAAATGTTAATGTGCGTGATTTCAATGGATTACGAAAGGTTTACAACGCTTACTTGTACACTGTATGCCGCTAATAGTTTCGGTTGTTAGCCTAGCTTTGGTAAAGTAACCAAGCAACCTGCGTGAGTTAATCCAAATAATTAACACCACGACAAAGCAAGAAATATCAGGAATTTAATTGCTAGTCGCGACTCCTAACCTTTATAGGTCAGTCTGTCGGTCAACATGGTATTACGTCTGTCGACCTGCCGGTCAATTCCGTTACATTTTACATTTCTGGCAACTGCCTAAGTCGCAATTATGACGCGCTGCACTTGTGTTCATGACATTAAACACAACAATATAGCAACTATTAGAAAGACGGACCGGGAAATAAAATTAAAGGATTCCATTCTAAATATGGCTACGTTGTAAATCCTATTCAAAGCATTATCTGAACATGAGACGGTAGTGGCCAGGGACATTCCATCAACGCGCGGTGTATCACTCAGGCCATACCTCGTACAACACGCGCTTGTAATGCCACTAGTCAATACTGAACACTAGCATTTTAGTTGATTACTCAGATGCGTGGTCTCTCACAAAAGCAGTTGAGAATGATCAGATATATCGTTTGACCAATCCAACTATTATAGTGCCTTTCCTTGTCACATGCCTTTATCAGTCGCTGTATGGATATACTTCTTTATGTGGAACCGTCTTTGTAAAGCGTTTTTCTGTTGAATTATTTGTTTGGTCTACATATAGATAATGCCTTCGATAACCGATTAGCTCTTTTCAAGATTTTTTGTCAGATTTGGGTCTCAAGCAGAGAAATTTTAGATCATAGTCGTTTGACTGCTGAGGCTTTTGCTGAATACATTTTCCATGGGTTTAACTCTGGATATGCTGAATATTTTTGAAAAACCTTTGACTGACAGTTGTTGGTGGTTTGGAAAAAGAAACTAAATCTTGAAGAACTAGTGCGGAAAATCATAACACTCCTCTATGTAAGGAGTTATATACCCTTCTATTAGTACGCTGCACTACCAGGTGGCGCTAACGTGTGATTGTACCACACGTAAAGAAATGATCACTCTGAATTTTTTTGTCCATGCTCCAAGTGGCTTTATCGTTCGCGTTTCCATGGTAAAAATTAGTACACACGCTGTTAAATCGGTGTAGCGTAACTGTAGAGTCTAATCAATAACTCACATATTTTGTTTGAAAATGTAGCGAATATTATTAATCGTGGGATCTAGAATTCAAATATGACATCAAGGTCATTTGCATTGTTCTTATGACGGAAATTGGCTGAAAATATGAAAAAAACAAAGACAAAATTTCAAGATCTATCCCTTTTCCCCATAACGCAGCTTAATGGGCCGCTGCTAGGCCGATACCGTGCCGATACTTTCAGTATCGAGCCGGTATCCAATCACCATCGGCCCAGTAAACTGCGTTATCAGGGTTAACAGTTAAACATATCGCAGTATCTGAACTTCAAGACAACCATATACTGCTCGGAGTCATATTAGCTTCATAATAGTCAACATTATATTCCTCATATCTAAATGAATTTGTCGCCTTTGGCCTGCGAATGTTTACGGGTTAAAAGAAATGACTAATTTTAATAACTGTTATTGTGATGACGTCATGAATAGTCACATAAACTCATTGAACGTTAATAGTGCGAAATAACAAGATTTAGTGGGAGAAATCAAATCAATTTTCTTTGGATCGCTGGTAACCAGAATCTTTGTTTAAGAATGTGACCAAAGTAAACATGATGAATTTGGAGATTTTAATGTGAAAGCAACAAATCATATATCAAGTGACAACTATAGTGGTGAAATTGGTATATGAGGATATCTGGGTTAACACATTCTCTACTTTGGTATTTAATGAAAGAATGTTCCAAAAGTATGGACAAATTTATTGACAAGAGAGGAAAGCAAACTATAATTATGTTTGTGAAATTGATGAGTTTATGCAATCAAATTTATACGTTCAATATTATTTTTGTATTGGAATAGAATTAGGATTTAATGCCATGTAATTTCCACGGCAGCACAATTTTTATCCATAGTTAGATGGGGAGATTGATGATACCATAACAAGCATGTTGGTGATTGTCTCGTTGTCCGAGCTGGGATGACGATGCAATGAGAATAACATCTGAAATGAAAATATTTTCTTTATTTCACCTGGATTGACGCGTCAGGTGGGTTAATACCATGGCAGACATCCAACGTCTGTCTGTCCGTCCACCCATCATTGTCTGTGTGCCCATCCGCCAACATGTTTGAATGAACATATGTCGGTCTCACACTTGATGAACTGTACAATGGCTTGCTCTCTGCCGATAGGTGTTACAAGGTCCATGCGCGGCGGATTGACACCAATCTGCCTATTCTATTACTTCTTCAAAGGATCTTTTTCTAATTTGCACTAGGCCTATTGTAACCAGTCTTAGGTGGTTGTAATGAAACTATGCCCAGCATATATCGAAGGTCTAGATAACTTACTTTAAGCACATAATGAAGCTGAGACTAGCTGAATGTTACTATTCTATTAATGCATTCACACTTTCAACACGGCAATAACAGTATCTTAGTATTAAACATATACATCACCTTGCGACTGCAATGACAGGGCTGCCAAAGACAATCCAATTATGCTCAAAATATTCATCAGAACATGTCACGCATCGTGTTCAAATTTTGTTTTGTTATGGAAAGACAAGCTCTACTGTAGCATCGGTTCAATGAATCAATGTTAGAGTTGCATTTTTTCATTTGTAAGAACGCGTACCATGGCCGCCGCGTACCATGGCCTTCGGTGTGTCATGGACATTCCGTCGACAGACAGAAATAATGTATCTCCGTCAACCAGTATCTCTGTCAACCAGCACATATACTCTGCATGTTCTTCAACCAGCACAGACACACTGTATGTTCTTCAACCAGCGCAAACACACTCTATGTTCTTCAACCAGCATAGACACAATGCATGCCCTTCAATCAGCACAAACACACTGTATGTCCTTCAAAGCTACTTGCCATATACAACTAACCAATACACAATTTGACGAATATAATGATTATAAAGTATCACAGATCCTTGGACCCTTCGGTGCGGCTAGTTGAAAACACCCACAGTAAACGAGGATAATATTCACAATAACAAAAATCATAAAGATGCGGACCAGTAAGGTACCTATTAGTCATCAGTACCATTATGCGGAAATAATAATTAAATGTTCAATAGTATATCTACTTGAGTACATAATAGTCATCGGTATGGAACAAGTTCACGAGTTACTGAAATTGAGGCGCTAACATATGAATAGCGCGAGAGGGCATGATCTCTAATGCTGGAAAGATTTCCACAGGAACACATCCGCAGGAAGGTATCTGCAGGCTGGTCTCCGCAAGCAGCTCTCCGGATGCTGACTCCTCCAGACAGGTGGGATACGGCACATTCTCTGGACAGCTAACGGAATGGTTCAAAAGATGTCCATTAGATAGTCATTTCACTCATACAGAATAGAAACGGTTTATTGTAATGTTTCCGTCTGGCGACGGTAATATGAAAGTTGAGGGCAACCCATTAACAGGGAGGGCTGCTTATATAATTTATGCATGTACAAAAACTGGCACACGGTGCGGCATAGCTCTAGTGGTGCACCAGGCAAAGTTCTCCCAGACTGGTCGAAAAGTTAATTATTACACACGTGTGTGCGTGCGTGCGTGCGTGCGTGCGTGCGTGCGTGCGTGCGTGCGTGCGTCTATGATTTATTTAGTACGTGACTACCTAGTGTGCATTATGTGTCATTGGTCCCATATCCAAGCAGTCTTTTGAATGGTTCTTTGTGGCATTGTGTTCACATGAGAGCCGTAATCATTGAGCTTGACACGGTGTCATATATCACATGCATAGCTTATATAATCTGTATTATTGCTGGTGTGTTTCCATCTAACGATGTGTATTGATCATGGGGTCAAATTTCCTGATATATATGTGCGTGCGTGCGTGCGTGCGTGCGTGCGTGCGTGCGTGCGTGCGTGCGTGCGTGCGTGCGTGCGTGCGTGCGTATATATATATATATATATATATATATATATATATATATATATATATATATATATATATATACGCACGCACGCACGCACATATATATCAGGAAATTTGACCCCGTGATCAATACACATCGTTAGATGGAAACACACCAGGAAAAATACAGATTATATAAGCTATGCATGTGATATATGACACCGTGTCAAGCTCTATGATTACGGCTCTCATGTGACAACCTAGTGTACATTATGTGTCAAAATGTCATTGGGTGGCGGGGGTTGGTGGGTACTGCCGCGAGGCTGAACATATCTAACCTATTCTCTCACATAAGAAGCATACGCGCAATACATCATGCATGATAATTCCATACTCATTGATGCCAATCCATGTGTAACCGTCGCCGCCACATCCCACTGCCAGCCCTGCGCGTAGCTCTGCAGTCTAATCACGTGGACATGCTACTCATCATGTGAATAGGCACAGACGGTTGAGACCCCAATCTACTAAGCCTTGAGAAGACAATACCGACTGTGGTTGTGTTCATTCTAACATATCCAATTTCGTGGTGCCAAGCCTCACCAGAGACAGACATAGAGTCTCGTTAGTCTGTTGTACGTCACTTGAAAGCGGTCAGTTCTATACATAAACGACTACAGTCCTCTTCACTGTCAGTTCACCGAGTAGTCCCGTGCTATGGGTCAAATTGGCTCAACGAAATTCAGCTGTGGGCTTCATAGCAGACGTGCCAAAAAGAATGTGGACAAACATGGTATTGGTATTTTGTACTGTCTCTCGTTCAGCACGATGCTTGCCTATACGGCTGAGCAAGCAAAATAATCAAAAGGCCTTTTCTCTTTGCGCCTCATAGAGTAGCAACTACACGATCATTAATACAAAGTAATCTATCATCTATACGCGTCTGTTTATGACAGCGTAGAAAATAAACGACACGAAACATGAGAAGACAAATGAGCAGGACACTGGAAATATAATTAAAAAGGAAGTATTTTATTGTCGCGTTATCTGCCTATGAAGCTGTAAAATTATGCTGCTCTTCCACGCTTTTCGTAAAATGAGAAAACGCATGAATCCGATTTTTATGAAGCGGCTTTGGGACTAATGTCCAGTTAAAGCCATACTGATCCAATACACCTTTGCCACATTGACGTCATTACACCGCAGAGCAAAACTGCATTCCTCTAAATTAACGCGCGGAGCAAAACTGCTGGTTGGCAACGCCGCCAACAAGCAGCTGACCTGCCTTGAGCTACTATTGCACTAAAATACACTGCAATTTAAACCGTTCCTATGACAAACTAAAATCACTATATTATTTAAGTCTACATCATTGGAAAGCTCATTCAATTGTCTACACATTAATACATTATTTTCTAAAATTTTCATTGTGTTATTTGCGTATATAAAATACACCATTATATTTAGATTGATTAAATCAAGTGGACAATAGGCGATATTTTAAAATCACAATAAACTGTATTAAATTTTACAAAAATATGAAAACGAATACAGAAATGTATAGGAAATTGGCTTCCCAATGATGTACGACTTCAAAAATAGTGTGTAATTAGGTCTTCATATAAACTACTTAAAGTGCGTTGTATCGGATTCCAATAGTAAAGTAATGCTGTTTGGGCGTCGGCTATCGCCGTTACCAGCCATAAGTGGTATCCGCAATTCATTCTGGGAAGATATTTTTCCAAAATACTCCAATGTGGGAAAGGTCTATTGATTATTGCATCTGGCGGTTGTACACACAGCGAACACGAACACACATTCTGCGACCACCTCTCAATCTATCATTCAACTAGACCATAAGCAAATTCACAGGCAGGTTCGTAGGCAGGATGGCAATCTGTGTTTGGCTTGGATAAGTGGGTGGGGCTAGGGGTGGGAGTACTGGCCGCTGCCACGTATTGATGGGACTGAAAGAGCAGGAGGTGTAATGGTCCGGTGCCATCAACCTGGAAAAGCTTGAAAACCTGATGCTCTCTCTTGCATTTTGGATGTAAATATACACCATCAGTTGGTAGTAGATTATCATATTCTTATACAGTTTACTATTGTTTCTTTCGTTTTGCCTTGCTTTATTGCTTGTCGGAAATAGTGCAAGTCAGTCTACATGTGACGCAATTGATTATGACGTCATCTACTTGAGTGACCGATCGGATCTACTGTTGTACAAAATCCTATGATCAGGTACTGAAATAAGAAGGAGTAGCTCTCGTCGCCAAAACTAATTGCCTAAGACATTTCTGTAGCTGCTAATCATTTTGTTGGTTCAACTAGACAGACCCGAAATAATTACTTTCAACGCCCAGTTAGATTTTAAATGAGTCAAATTGGTTTCAAAAAATTCTTCAGAATGTTTATTAAATGGTAAAGATATACCATTCGTACACCGTGTCGGACTATTTAAGCGTTTAAAGACGAACTAAATCGAGTTATTCATGCCATCATTTATTAATCCATCATCCTACCAGTCACTTTGTTGATTATGGCGTCAAATGACGTCATATGACGTCAGATGATGGATTGATAAACTCGAAGGGTCCATTGTGGTTGTCGCACATTAAAATTCAAATATTTGGCAGAACCAATGTGTCAACTGAACAACCGGACGGAGATACGCATTCCAGCATCAGCGCTCTTAGAGAATTCCTGGAATTTTTCCTGATGATTATCTGAAAATTTCAGGCCGTATTGTGTGGAGGGTGGAGAGGCCTCATATTCAAACGTGTGCCATCTGTGTCATTTAGCCGCTTTCAAAACATCACTGTACCTATCTAATAAGTTAACGCTTGTAATTTGAAATTCCGACATGAACAACATCCTATTTCTTACTGCCCCTAATATGATACTGCTACTGGAATCAGTCCAATAAATGCCCTGACTAATCGGCTTTCCAAGACAAGTTTATCCCGACATATGGCGCCATTCCGTTGACACGTCTATTCTCCAAGTACCGACTGTATTGTAGCGATTTCTCCACAAGTATCCACATCGTTAGCATACCTGTTTCCATGGTAAGGCGGTCAGAGATGACCAGCGAGCTAGCGACCATCTGATGCGACGATCAGTAAAAATAACAGTCAACTCGATGTATTCCGAGACGATCTATGTTGACACACATCGATTTTCATTACGAGTTTATTTAAATAGATTAATTAGAAAGACGTCTGTCATATAGGACGACTGACCATATTCAATATTGGAAATATCGGTTAGATTCAATCGCGAGGCCAATGAGATGCTTGTCTTCCGTCAGCAAATAGGTACGTGTTGTTTAAGAATGTCGATTTTGCAACTTCAATGCAAATATTTTATGAGGCTTTGGTTATAATTTAATAATAAATCAGAAGTTGTCGTTTTATTTGGTTTGTTTCTACCGTTCACACACAATCCCGGCGATTGACGCGACAATAATAATGAATTTCCTGCACGCTCCATGCATGCATACAATATTGGTGAAAATCTAGCTACTAGAACGCGAGTTATAACTAACTACATGGAGGAAACCAGTCCTGCTTTAAATACTATTAATTCCCATCTCTGGCACTCCCGGGACTTCCTATATGGTGATTGTTAAGTTGCAGTGAGGAAGATGGCTGCCAAACGAATCAGAATTGTTGATGGATATCGCGTAAAAAGCAACAGCTTCAGTACTCGAGCGAATGTGAGGGGGAGGGGAGGGGGCCCGAGTTTAGAGCGGACGATGCCTACCTTACTCTGTGTTTTTCAGATGCATACAAGATCCCATTTTTCGACATTGACACATGGGTGCGCGCGCTTCCTTCAGAACTTGCTTTATATGTTAAACCAAGTTGCATGAATATATCCTCTGTACACACGTTTTGTGAAGGTTGAAAATTTGGAAGTTTTCTGACATAAGAAATAAGAAGACACAACCTATTGATTGTCAAATATATTGCCGCTTGCCATTGCGGCTTGGTGGCAGTGTTTCTCATGGAATGCGTGCATCAACAGTAGGCCAGTGTATGAATCCAGTTTTAACCATGCCCCGCCGATCTCTAACTAAGCCCAACCCACGTTTTGCCCGTGTTGTGATCGACCGATGCCTACACTTCCTGAATCTCAATTTCCAGAAACCTATAAGATAAGCTGTTTAATATTTCGAAACAAATTTAACTGGGTGCTGTTGCTGCCTATGCAGCAACTGCGCTCAGACAAATTAGTTTCAAAATATTCAACATAATGTCTATTAAATAGTAAATACATACTAATCTTACACCTTGACAGGCTATTGAGTGCGTATGACGGATATAATAACATCAGTCATGACATAATTGATTATGTCGTCAACCTACATGTGCCGTTGCTGATTATGACGTCATATGATTGGCCGATTCACTGGATTCATCATTCGAAATGATATTCAAGCAATAAACCTACAGCTTTGGTATTATCCCGTTCTATGCTGAAGCTCAAGTAGGTTAATTCCATGAACTGGTAGAGGAAAACCCTTGAATATTTTAACAAATATATTGTCGAATACTTGTCAATCATCTCGAATCTCAATTTCGGGCCAATCATAAAGGAACGCTGCTGGATTTCAATTGTTAGCCAGTACCAAGCGGAATAACATTCTGCTATCTGTTTTCCGCCTGTTGCCATTATATTTCGGATGCACATAGAATCAAGCTTGTGTAAATGTTGGTATTGTGGGAATGATCAACTTGATCAATATTGAACCTACTTTCAAGAATAAGCTGTTATTTGATCCACCCCCGAGCGAGTATGGTTATTGACAATAACATACACACAAACAGACAGTAGTTGTAAAAGACACTGGTTATGTGATAAGTGCTTCAGTTATTCTCTTACAAAAGTGGGATAAGTGTATGTACAGACCACATTGGTGTGTTTACTGACGCTCATTTGAAGCTAATGCGTAATCAGTTTTGCATTGTTTAAAACAGGCAATAATGCATATAGATTATCAGATTGCCATTATCAGACCTAGTACAATAAGATCTGCAAAATTATTCATTCCCACGTTAATGTGTCAACTTTAAAGCTCCTGTGTCAACAGCTCCTCGAAGCGTTCAAAATGATACTCATATAAATTAACTCTTTAATGATAAAGATTTTAAAACAGAATTATAAGTTTTGAAGGCCAAGAAATGGCGATTTTTTTGCCTGCAAATGAAGATTCCTCAACACCACTGTAAAGTTCCTTTCGGCTGGCTTGACCATCAAAGAGGCAATGGTCAAGAGAATTCTAGTCGTTGCACAACATCAAGCCAACCAGGAGCCAGTAACCCGCCTCCCTGGGGTGTACTACTGCCGCCCTACGGATGGCTATACTCAATGCATGCACGAAAGCAAGAATGTCTAAGACACGATTTGCCCGCTCGGCGCATGCGCGGGGCTAGTACCCCATAACGGACAGGTTTTCTTTCATAGGAAGGGACACGGCTAAACTCGTGTAATGCCGATGACTGAGTGGACATATTAGCTTGTATATATGATCGTTGCACGATTTCCTCCTCGTAATGATGGCCATGACCACGTAAGTTCTGGGAATGTTTGGTACCATTTGAAAGCCGGAAAGTTTCGCTTACTCATGTTGGTAATGGCAGGTCCAGACAAGAAGAAAGCCACCCCAGGATCCTGAATCCTTACATATACCCAGAAAAATATACTAGAGAGTACGACCCAGCCATTCAAGGCATTGACTCTCGCTGTACGATGCTGACACGGGCTCTTCCGTAAAGATGAACACTGATTGGCTGAAGAGATCTTAAGAGAGCCAGTCATTCATTAAAAGATAATCTTCTTCTTCTTCTTCTTCTTCTTTTCGATCGCTGGTATCACACTTAGAGAGCCGTTCTTAAGATGAAATCTGTGGTTTTCTGCAGTTCTTCCACAGGCCCATACAGCTTTTCAAGAAAAGAGGCTGACAAAGGCCAGATCTCTTCTCGCAGCAGCTGATACGTACTGCAACATTGAAGTATGTGCTCTGTGGTCTGTTCTGCTTCTCCACAAGGACAAGCGGGCGATGTCGTAAGGTGGAACTGCCTGTACATGTGTTGGTTTAGTCTGTTGTATCCAGTTCTGAGATGAAAAATGGTCACTTGCTCTGGCCTCGAGAGATGATGGTAGGCATCTTCTGATGAGGTGTTCTATAGAGTGACTTGAGGATAGTCTGTATCTCTGTATGGGTAACCATGTTTTCTGTCTGATTCTCTTCTGCACCCACCTTTGCCATCTTGTCTGCTTCCTCATTTTAAAAGATAATGAGATGCAGGGCAGAGAGTTTAAAAGCCGCTCGCTGTTCCACTTCATGACCTATGATGAGGCTGTAGCTCAGGCGGTAACGAGCAGAGCTGTGAAACCGGCGACCCCGGGATCGTGTTTCCGTTCGGCCAACTGACGATCTCTGGAAACATAGGCAATCTCCTTCACTCCTCGTCGCCTCTCTCCACCCAGGGGTATAACAGTGTAAAAAATGGGGAGGTTACCAATAATAGACTGAAATAAAACCAGCCTCTAATGGCGTGAATGGGATCTGGAATCAGGGACTCTATAGACGCCAACCAAACCAATAACTTCTTCACTTCATGACTCACGAGGAGGTAGTAGCTTAGGCGGTAATGAGCAGAGCTGTGAAACCGGTGACCCCACGTATCTGTTTGGCCAACTGACGATCACTGGAAAGATTAGCAATCTCTTTCTCTCTCCATCCAGGAGTATAAATCGGTACCAGTGTAAAAGCTTGGGAGGTTACCAATAATAGAGGGAAATAAAACTGTTGGGAGATTACCAATAAGAGAGCGAAATAAAACTGGCTTAGAATGTCGTGAATGGAACCTGGAATCAGAGAATTGCTAGACACCAACCAAACCAATAACCTTTACTTCATGACCGATGGTTGAAAGGTTGCTAACTGTATGCCGACGGCTAAAATATCGTGCACGGAGCTACGGAAAACCTAAATGTAAGTCGGCGTGCGCCCGAGAATCTTATCTCTCGTTCCTGTTCCATCCTCGACACACTAGCGCCCGAGAGAGCGAAATTTAAAAAGAACTTGACTCGAATGCAGGCAGGGAAGATCGAAAACAACCTGCGGTAAAGAGAGCCACCTGCGACCATTTCCTCTCGTCTCTCACACGCTACATCCGCATGCACCTCCCGCTTCCCGCAGAATTAATCCGAACGGATCCCTCTTCTCGGAAAGACTCACTCATCGACCTGGTGACGCCTTTGTTACCGTGCACGCCTGGGTGAGTTGCATCCCTCGTCACCATCCAAGCCACCACCAAGGTCACGACCACTGAAAATCCCGTCACGAGAACCACAGTCACCGCCACCACAAGAGGAACCTCTGCTACAGAAATCACTGCCACAGGAACAACTACCACCTCCTCTGCAAACACGACCTCCTCTGTCACCTACGCACCTCTAACCGCTACCGCTGTTTTGGTCGCCTCTGCTGGGATGAACGTATACCTCCCGGATGCATCTGGAGCAGACCTCGTGGTATGACCAGGACAAGGATGGCTTCCAGGTGTCCCAATCGCCTGCACATGGATAGAGGGGGTGAGGCGGGCGCACCTACCGTGTCATGGGATCAGCGTCGCAAGCTCCAGGGCCAGTACAGAAACCTGAAGGATACCTGGGGTGTGTGTGTGGGAGTTGGGTGGGTGTGGCGGAGACTCACAGGCGTGGACAGTATCCGCCTCGGCAGACCGAGCTCCACGCTCGATTGGCGCTCCGGCATGGGGCCCAAAGGAATGATGGAAGAAGAGGACGATAGTTTGCGCAACGACCGGGGACAAACGCTGGACGGCTGCCGCCAGCCACATAGATAAGACTTCGCCAAATTCACCATTCAGTTTGTACACCCGATTTCTGCTAGATTCGTTACATCGTTACAATATGGAGATATTACAGGAAAACCAATTTCCTAAGCTCCTGGCAAATGTCAAGACCAGCTTACGAATTATGTGCAAGCATGGATGGATCCGATCTGTCAATCTGTCAGTCACGTGTATGATGTCATAATTAATTACATTATATGTTGGCTGAAGTCACAAAATGCGTGATGAATGACGTGAGTAGGGTAGCCATGAAGCTTGAACAGTCCCTCAGTTGGGAGCGTATCTAGAGATGGGCGGGGAATAGCTAAAATGGATTCCTCTATTGTTCTCATATATATATATATATACATATATATATATATATATATATATATATATATATATATATATATATATATATATATATATATATATATATA